>OZ020604.1:137446971-137935112 GCA_963971545.1 Philophylla caesio
TGTGTGTGTGTGCATGTGGGTTTTTTTTTTTTTTCTTTTCGGTTACGACCAGGGAGGAGGAATCTTCATAGATACGAGCAGCCCGTGCTGCCCGCATGCCCGATTTGCCTCCTGGCACCTACGGACTAAACCCAACCTCCTTCGTACGCTCGGCCTCTGGCACCCCTGCGGGACTATCAATTCCGATATTACTTCGCAGGGCAGGCACTGGACGTTATTCTTCGTCTTCACTCAGCGTGCGTTATTACACTGCGCGATTTGCGTTTCGCTCGTCTATTCGAAGTGTTTTCATTATTCCCGGGATGGTGTTAACACATTTGTGACAAATATCCTTATCGGGCAGCATAGCCTCCAGCAAGCTTTCGGGGGACACGGCTTTTCCCATGTAACGTTCTAGATAGTTGCGTTCTGTGTCGAATCTGTGGCAGTCCATAAGTATGTGTTCTGCGCTTTCAATTTTCCCACCGCAATGTAGGCAGAAGGGGTGATCAACGTGCTTGTATTTGTATAAATATTGTCGGAAGCAGCCATGCCCGGTAAGGAACTGGGTAAGGTAGAAGTTTGTTTCTCCGTGTTTTCTCTTAATCCACTCTTCTACCCTTGGGATCAATCTCTTTGTCCAACGTCCTTTTGGGGACGAGTCCCACCTTTGTTGCCACTCGTCGGCGCTTTGTTGCAGGATCTTGTTGCGTTCACTTGGGCTATGCTTTATTGCTGCCGCCGTTCTTGCAGCTATGTCTACCGGGCATCTTCCAGCCAGCAAATTTGCAGCCTCGTATGACACGGTCACGAATGCACAGCATACTCTAAGAGAAGATAATCAGGGTTCTTTGTTTCTCTTTTGGGCCTCCCATATTTGGCATGAGTCTTGCAAGAGCCATACTGGTCTTCCTTGCCTTCTCGCTGGCATATTTCAGGTGTTCCTTAAATTCAGTCGTGGATCGAGTACGACACCGAGGTAGTTTAAAGTTGGCGCTGACGCTAAAATGTGTTCTCCTACGCGGATTTGAATTTTTTCCACCTTTTTTCGACTGGTCACAAGCAGGGCCTCTGTCTTGTGGTCAGCTAACTCTAGTCCTGCATTCTGCAGCCAAGTTTTTACTAACGCTATTGTTTCGCTACACATACGCGACACGTCCACCAAATGTTTTGCCACTACTACGATTGCTATGTCATCCGCATAGCCTATTATAGACACGCCCTCGGGTTTTTCAATTTTAAGGATGCTATCATAAATGATGTTCCAAAGGATTGGTCCGAGGACCGAACCCTGCGGCACACCACCTGTGACATGGTACCTTTTTGGGCCTTCATTTGTATCATAAAATAGCTCTCTTCGCAAAAATAGTTTTGGAGTATTCGGGTCAAGTAGTCTGGGATTTTCATCTCTATCAACGCCTTTATTATGTAGTTCCAGTTGGCGGAGTTGAATGCATTTTTTACATCCAGCATGACTACAGCGCAGTACTGTTTAGTTCCTTCGAACTATCTTTTGCCCTCCAGTGCTTTACGCGCTATATCGCAGACAGACGCAATGGAATCGACAGTTGACCGCATTTTTCGGAAGCCGTATTGTTTATTTGAAAGCCCGTCGTCACTTTCCGTAATCTCTTGGAGTCGGGCGCTTATTATTGCTTCAAATAGTTTCCCTGCAGTGTCCAGCATGCACAGAGGCCTGTATGAAGAAGGCTCTTCTGGGGGCTTGTTGCCTTTGGGTAGCAGAACTAGCCGTTGCCGCTTCCATTTCTTTGGAAAGATACCTTCTTGAATGCATTTCGTGTATAGATTGCTGAAGGTTTCAGTCTTCTTCTTAACTACATATTTAAGAATGCTATTCGAAATTCCATCCATACCTGGGGACTTGCTGGTTTTAATTCTAGCTGCAGCAGCGAGCACTTCATTATTTGTTACCGGAGGGATCTCGGCGGTTTTTACTACTAGCTCCCTCGGTACACTGCATACTTCTTGCTGTGGGAAAAGGCCTCAGACGATCCGCTTCATTGTGAGTGGGCATACTGGCGGTTTGGCGTTGCACCCTTTCAATTTTTTCAGGACGATATTGTATCCGCTACCCCAAGGATTGTCGTCGACGTCTTTTACTAGCTCTGCGAAGGCCTCGCGCTTGCTCTTTTGGATTGCTTTTCGTAGTTTTATTCGGCTGTGCTTGTATGCAGATTGGAGGTGTTGATACTGGGGATTGTTTCTTGCCCTCTGTTTCTGGTGTTGCCGGCGTAGCCTTAGGCATTCCCCTCTTAGCTCCGCTATTTCGTTTGTCCACCAGTACGCTGGTGCTCTTCGGTTACCACTCTTTTTCCGTGGCATTGATGCATCGCAGATGTCAGTGATCAGCTTTACTAGTGCATTAGCACATGTGTTGGGGCTTCCAGAGCTTCCAACAAGTGTGTCTGGTACGAGTTCTGTCATGTATTCCAACATGCTGTTATCTAACATTTTTGTTTTCCATCCAATGCTTTGCACTTTCGACGCTCTCCTTTTATTCGCGGAGTTTCGAGACGGGTGGATGGTTAAGTAGATGGCAAAGTGGTCGCTGAATGTAAACTCCTCTGAGACGTCCCATGTTATTTTATTGAATATCGCAGAGCTGCAGAATGTCACGTCGATGATCGATCCCGCATTTCCCCTTTGGTAGGTATTTTTCCTTAATTTTTTAAGCAGCACGATGTTAAGACTGTAGTGTATTTGCTCGGGCGGTAGTTGAACGACTAACTCGTTAGAACTGAGTTCTCTCGCTATTTTCTGTATTGGCATATATGTACATACATACCAGATAACAGTGCTGTCTCTTAGCCGGCGTATTTACTGGCCGTATGCATGTATAAGCGTCAGAGTGTTGCTTCTTGATTTACTACACATACCCCCCTTAGTCGTTCAACCTCTACCTTCTTTTATTGAATATTCCATTACAATTTTCTTCATGAAACTCATCTTACAAACTAACAATGTACTTAATACAATACTTAATAGCTATTTAAATTATTAATCCATACATATCTCAATGTTTTTTTTTTTTTTTTTTTTTTTGTTTTATATCTTGTATTTCACAGTTTTCCTTCCTCTTAAATTATATGTTGATTCCTTTTCTAGCTCTTCTACTTCACACTGTTTATTTTCGTTTTCTCTGTTTTCGTCTTCCTTTTCATTTTCTACATTTGTTATTTCCCTGTTCACCCTCGAATTTGCATTTTTATTGCTATTTTCTAATTCTATTGAGGGTTCTTCTAGTTGCTTATTATCCAACGTGATTTCGTTACATTTAATCATTTGGTTCGCATGTCTTTTCCAGAGCTTATTTGTATATGTTTCGATTAAAAATGTTTGTTTGCCTAATACCTTTTTTATTAAACCTTTTGACCAGGAAATTTTCCCTGGGATTGAATAATTTTTGACCATTACCAAGTTATTTACTTCAAAATCATTTGTTTTGCTACCCTTATAATAGTGTTTCTGTCTGTTTTGATTTTTTGCAACAATTTCTCGCATATTATCTTCGTTTTGGATTTCCACATTTCTCTTAGGATTAATTAGGTCTATACGTGATCTTAATTGACGGCTAAACATAAGCATCGATGGCGATACACCGGTGCATAGGTGCTTTGTGTTTCTGTAATCGAATAAAAACCTCACTAAAACGGTGTTAAATTGTGTAATGCTAACTTGATGCAGATTTTTCTTCAGAGCACTTTTAATAGTTTTAACAGTGTTTTCGGCTTGACCATTGGTGGCGGGATGCCCGACAGGACTAGTAATATGCCGTATAGCGTTGCGTTCAAGAAAACTTTTAAATTCACACGAGGTGAATGACGAACCGTTATCGGAAACAACTATCCGTGGTAGTCCAAAACGTGCAAACAGGTCTCTTAAAATGTTGATCGTCGCGCTACTTGTGATATTTTTGCCCATATCCACGCATTCTACCCATTTGCTAAAGCTGTCCACTACCACTAAGCACCAGCGATTTAAGAAAGGTCCAAAGAAGTCGATGTGTATGCGAGACCATGGTTCCTTAGGCCATACCCAACTAATCAGTTGTTGTTTCGGTGGACACGAACGAGTCATTAAACAGGGTTCGCATCCTTTAACTAATTTTTCTAAATCTTTACTTTGATTAGGCCACCAACAACATTCCCGAGCCATAGCTTTCATTTTAATAATGCCCATGTGTGAAGCATGTAAAAAGCTTTTCACTTCAGCGTGTAGTGCTTTTGGAATAATTATCCTATGCCCCCAAAATAAGCAACCATCCTCTTCTGAAATTTCTAATTTTCGATCATAAAATGGACGTAACTCTAAATCTGGACACTTGACCGGCCATGTTATTCTTACAAACTTTAACACTCTTTGCAACATTGCATCTTTTTCCGTTTCGTTTTTAATGGTTTCTACTCTGAGGGGTACCCTGTTCGTTTGTTTGATAAAGTTTATATGAATGTTATCGGGTAACTCTATTTGGACGTTATCTTCGTTTGGATATCTTGAAAAATAGTCAGCAATATTGCTTTCTGATTTTATATGCATAATTTCGAAATTGTAACCTGATAAGGTTAGAGCGATACGTTGCAATCTGTTTGCGGCCATTACTGGAAGTCCCTCTTTTGGATTAAAAATATTTTGCAATGGCTTGTTATCCGTCAATAACACAAACCGCCTACCGTAGAGGTATTGGTGAAATTTTTTAACACCAAAAAGAATTGCAACCGCCTCTCTATCCAACTGAGAGTATCTTCGCTCCGCTTCTGATAATTTTCGTGATGCAAACTCAATCGGAGTTTCTACACCATCCCGACGAATTTGAGATAGGACTGCTCCTACTCCTACAGGACTAGCATCTACCGTAAGGCGTGTTTCCACCAGAGAGTCGAAGTGTGCTAAACAGGTGCCCGCTTTCAAACCTAATTTTAACCCGTCTACCGCTTTGTCGCATTCTTTTGACCACATAAACTTTTTGTCTTTCTTCAGCAAATCATACAGTGGTGCACATAGATTTGCTACTTGTGGGATGAATTTTCTATAAAAATTCACCACACCTAAAAATGATTGCAACTCTTTAATATTCGTGGGGTACGGCATCTTTTCGATTTCCCTCATTTTATCCGGGTTGGTATGCAAGCCGTGTTTGTTAATAATATGCCCCAGATAATTTATCTGTTGGCAAAAAATTCACACTTATCGCGCGAGAGCCTGAACCCTGCGATTTCGAGCGTTTGTAATACCTTCCTTAATCTTTCGATGTGCAGTTTCCTACTCGGAGCTGTAATTTGTATGTCATCTAGAAAAACGACTACTCCCTCCACTCCCATTAATAAACCTTCCATTATTTTTTGGAAGATGGCAGGTGCTGATGCTAACCCAAAAATTAAACGATTATATTTGAACAGCCCTTTTGTAGTCGAAATTGTTGTCAGCACTTTCGAGGATTCGTCCAACTCAATTTGCTGATACGCCATTGTTAAGTCTGGCTTTGTAAATTCCTGACCACCGTGTAATTTGGAAAAAATATCCTCGATTCGTGGTAAGGGATATTTTTCTACCATCAAATGCTGATTTAACGTGACCTTAAAATCTCCACAAATTCTCACATCTCCGTTCTTCTTAATAATTGGCACAATTGGCGTGCCCCACTCGGAAAAGTCGACGGGCTCAAGAACTCCCATTCGCACTAGCTTGTCTAACTCACTCTCTACTTTCTCCCTTAACGCTAAAGACACCGGTTTAAAAAACTTGGGAGTAGTCCCTTCTTTAATTTGCAGCGTAGCTTTACTTTTTTTGAAACACCCCAAACTGCCATCAAACAACGAATTAAATTTATTTAGCACTGTTAACTCATCCGTTCTATTTGGAGCGAAGTCCGCATAGTGAATGTCCGTAAAGTTTAATTTAAAACAACGCAAAAAGTTCCTCCCAAGTAGCGGTGGACCACCATTTTTTATAACCATAGTTGAAATAACCTTGAACTGTGCTTTGTATTCAATGGACACATTACAAAGTCCCACTGGTGTAATTGCCGCACCATCATAGGTTCTCAAAGTTATGTATGTTGGCTCAAGTCTAGAATTTGCAAAATACTTTAGATATGTGTCTAATGATATAACACTATACTCCGAGCCTGTATCTAATTGCATTAACAACCGTCTATTATTTATACACACTTCTAATTGGAGAGGCCCTTCGCCATCGCTAACTAAGGTAAACATATTAACATCAGAATTATCCATATAGTGTATACTACTACTATTGTTTGTGCATATTTTTTTCAAGTGACCTTTCTCATTGCATTTATTACATCTATAATTTTTAAATCTACAATTTCTGCTTTCATGATTTGTGAACCCACATACCGTACATTGTTGCTCATGTTGTTTTTGCTGCTGTCTTTCCGCGGTGCTATGCTGTCCAATTCGTGCGCCCGTCTGCTGCCGCTGCTGTGACCTACCACCGTTTCGCTGCTCTCGCTGTCTGCCTTGCTGTAATTCATTGTTGTTGCCTTGCATGTATAACAAAGAGTCGTTCGCTTCTTGTTTTATTTCAGCGGTACCGTTGATGACAAATGTATTCCGCTGCACTAGCAATTTCAATGACCTTGTTGAGTGTCGTTGTAGTTACTTTTTCCAAAAATATTTTATCGCGTGCCGGGCCTTTCTCCAGCCCTATTACAAACTTGTCCCTTACTGCAGTTTCCAAAAACTCGCCAAACTCACAATGCAGTGCCAACGACCGCACGCGCACACTCCAATCATTAAAAGACTGCGCTGGCTGTTTGACTGCGTTGTAAAACTTAAAACGCTCCGCAAATCCCGATGCCGCCGGTTTAAAATGACTTTGCATAACTTCAACGCATTTACTAAAGCTTGTGCTCGGTTCTTCAATTTTTAATGGATTTAACAAATTGTGTAATAACACGTACGACTGCTGTGTTAATGCAGTGAGCAAAATAGCCTTCTTCTTTGGCTCATTATTAATGTCGTTCGCGATAAAAAATTGATTCATTTGGGTGTTGAATACACTCCAAACACCATCGATTTGGTCAAACTGAGGCATCGTTCCAAAAATTTGCGCCATTTTGACCTCCAATTTGTCCTCGTCGCTACTGTAGTGTATTTGCTCAGGCGGTAGTTGAACGACTAACTCGTTAGAACTGAGTTCTCTCGCTATTTTCTGTATTGGCATATACATACATACCAGATAACAGTGCTGTCTCTTAGCCGGCGTATTTACTGGCCGTATGCATGTATAAGCGTCAGAGTGTTGCTTCTTGATTTACATACATTCACATACCCCCCTTAGTCGTTCAACCTCTACCTTCTTTTATTGAATATTCCATTACAATTTTCTTCATGAAACTCATCTTACAAACTAACAATGTACTTAATACAATACTTAATAGCTATTTAAATTATTAATCCATACATATCTCAATGTTTTTTTTTTTTTTTTTTTTTTGTTTTATATCTTGTATTTCACAGTTTTCCTTCCTCTTAAATTATATGTTGATTCCTTTTCTAGCTCTTCTACTTCACACTGTTTATTTTCGTTTTCTCTGTTTTCGTCTTCCTTTTCATTTTCTACATTTGTTATTTCCCTGTTCACCCTCGAATTTGCATTTTTATTGCTATTTTATAATTCTATTGAGGGTTCTTCTAGTTGCTGATTATCCAACGTGATTTCGTTACATTTAATCATTTGGTTCGCATGTCTTTTCCAGAGCTTATTTGTATATGTTTCGATTAAAAATGTTTGTTTGCCTAATACCTTTTTTATTAAACCTTTTGACCAGGAAATTTTCCCTGGGATTGAATAATCTTTGACCATTACCAAGTTATTTACTTCAAAATCATTTGTTTTGCTACCCTTATAATAGTGTTTCTGTCTGTTTTGATTTTTTGCAACAATTTCTCGCATATTATCTTCGTTTTGGATTTCCACATTTCTCTTAGGATTAATTAGGTCTATACGTGATCTTAATTGACGGCTAAACATAAGCATCGATGGCGATACACCGGTGCATAGGTGCTTTGTGTTTCTGTAATCGAATAAAAACCTCACTAAAACGGTGTTAAATTGTGTAATGCTAACTTGATGCAGATTTTTCTTCAGAGCACTTTTAATAGTTTTAACAGTGTTTTCGGCTTGACCATTGGTGGCGGGATGCCCGACAGGACTAGTAATATGCCGTATAGCGTTGCGTTCAAGAAAACTTTTAAATTCACACGAGGTGAATGACGAACCGTTATCGGAAACAACTATCTGTGGTAGTCCAAAACGTGCAAACAGGTCTCTTAAAATGTTGATCGTCGCGCTACTTGTGATATTTTTGCCCATATCCACGCATTCTACCCATTTGCTAAAGCTGTCCACTACCACTAAGCACCAGCGATTTAAGAAAGGTCCAAAGAAGTCGATGTGTATGCGAGACCATGGTTCCTTAGGCCATACCCAACTAATCAGTTGTTGTTTCGGTGGACACGAACGAGTCATTAAACAGGGTTCGCATCCTTTAACTAATTTTTCTAAATCTTTACTTTGATTAGGCCACCAACAACATTCCCGAGCCATAGCTTTCATTTTAATAATGCCCATGTGTGAAGCATGTAAAAAGCTTTTCACTTCAGCGTGTAGTGCTTTTGGAATAATTATCCTATGCCCCCAAAATAAGCAACCATCCTCTTCTGAAATTTCTAATTTTCGATCATAAAATGGACGTAACTCTAAATCTGGACACTTGACCGACCATGTTATTCTTACAAACTTTAACACTCTTTGCAACATTGCATCTTTTTCCGTTTCGTTTTTAATGGTTTCTACTCTGAGGGGTACCCTGTTCGTTTGTTTGATAAAGTTTATATGAATGTTATCGGGTAACTCTATTTGGACGTTATCTTCGTTTGGATATCTTGAAAAATAGTCAGCAATATTGCTTTCTGATTTTATATGCATAATTTCGAAATTGTAACCTGATAAGGTTAGAGCGATACGTTGCAATCTGTTTGCGGCCATTACTGGAAGTCCCTCTTTTGGATTAAAAATATTTTGCAATGGCTTGTTATCCGTCAATAACACAAACCGCCTACCGTAGAGGTATTGGTGAAATTTTTTAACACCAAAAAGAATTGCAACCGCCTCTCTATCCAACTGAGAGTATCTTCGCTCCGCTTCTGATAATTTTCGTGATGCAAACTCAATCGGAGTTTCTACACCATCCCGACGAATTTGAGATAGGACTGCTCCTACTCCTACAGGACTAGCATCTACCGTAAGGCGTGTTTCCACCAGAGAGTCGAAGTGTGCTAAACAGGTGCCCGCTTTCAAACCTAATTTTAACCCGTCTACCGCTTTGTCGCATTCTTTTGACCACATAAACTTTTTGTCTTTCTTCAGCAAACCATACAGTGGTGCACATAGATTTGCTACTTGTGGGATGAATTTTCTATAAAAATTCACCACACCTAAAAATGATTGCAAATCTTTAATATTCGTGGGGTACGGCATCTTTTCGATTTCCCTCATTTTATCCGGGTTGGTATGCAAGCCGTGTTTGTTAATAATATGCCCCAGATAATTTATCTGTTGGCAAAAAAATTCACACTTATCGCGCGAGAGCCTGAACCCTGCGATTATGACCGTTTGTAATACCTTCCTTAATCTTTCGATGTGCAGTTTCCTACTCGGAGCTGTAATTTGTATGTCATCTAGAAAAACGACTACTCCCTCCACTCCCATTAATAAACCTTCCATTATTTTTTGGAAGATGGCAGGTGCTGATGCTAACCCAAAAATTAAACGATTATATTTGAACAGCCCTTTTGTAGTCGAAATTGTTGTCAGCGCTTTCGAGGATTCGTCCAACTCAATTTGCTGATACGCCATTGTTAAGTCTGGCTTTGTAAATTCCTGACCACCGTGTAATTTGGAAAAAATATCCTCGATTCGTGGTAAGGGATATTTTTCTACCATCAAATGCTGATTTAACGTGACCTTAAAATCTCCACAAATTCTCACATCTCCGTTCTTCTTAATAATTGGCACAATTGGCGTGCCCCACTCGGAAAAGTCGACGGGCTCAAGAACTCCCATTCGCACTAGCTTGTCTAACTCACTCTCTACTTTCTCCCTTAACGCTAAAGGCACCGGCCTCGGTTTAAAAAACTTGGGAGTAGTCCCTTCTTTAATTTGCAGCGTAGCTTTACTTTTTTTGAAACACCCCAAACTGCCATCAAACAACGAATTAAATTTATTTAGCACTGTTAACTCATCCGTTCTATTTGGAGCGAAGTCCGCATAGTGAATGTCCGTAAAGTTTAATTTAAAACAACGCAAAAAGTTCCTCCCAAGTAGCGGTGGACCACCATTTTTTATAACCATAGTTGAAATAACCTTGAACTGTGCTTTGTATTCAATGGACACATTACAAAGTCCCACTGGTGTAATTGCCGCACCATCATAGGTTCTCAAAGTTATGTATGTTGGCTCAAGTCTAGAATTTGCAAAATACTTTTGATATGTGTCTAATGATATAACACTATACTCCGAGCCTGTATCTAATTGCATTAACAACCGTCTATTATTTATACACACTTCTAATTGGAGAGGCCCTTCGCCATCGCTAACTAAGGTAAACATATTAACATCAGAATTATCCATATAGTGTATACTACTACTATTGTTTGTGCACATTTTTTTCAAGTGACCTTTCTCATTGCATTTATTACATCTATAATTTTTAAATCTACAATTTCTGCTTTCATGATTTGTGAACCCACATACCGTACATTGTTGCTCATGTTGTTTTTGCTGCTGTCTTTCGCGGTGCTATGCTGTCCAATTCGTGCGCCCGTCTGCTGCCGCTGCTGTGACCTACCACCGTTTCGCTGCTCTCGCTGTCTGCCTTGCTGTAATTCATTGTTGTTGCCTTGCATGTATAACAAAGAGTCGTTCGCTTCTTGTTTTATTTCAGCGGTACCGTTTTGATGACAAATGTATTCCGCTGCACTAGCAATTTTAATGACCTTGTTGAGTGTCGTTGTAGTTACTTTTTCCAAAAATATTTTATCGCGTGCCGGGCCTTTCTCCAGCCCTATTACAAACTTGTCCCTTACTGCAGTTTCCAAAAACTCGCCAAACTCACAATGCAGTGCCAACGACCGCACGCGCACACTCCAATCATTAATAGACTGCGCTGGCTGTTTGACTGCGTTGTAAAACTTAAAACGCTCCGCAAATCCCGATGCCGCCTGTTTAAAATGACTTTGCATAACTTCAACGCATTTACTAAAGCTTCTGCTCGGTTCTTCAATTTTTAATGGATTTAACAAATTGTGTAATAACACGTACGACTGCTGTGTTAATGCAGTGAGCAAAATAGCCTTCTTCTTTGGCTCATTATTAATGTCGTTCGCGATAAAAAATTTATTCATTTGGGTGTTGAATACACTCCAAACACCATCGGTTTGGTCAAACTGAGGCATCGTTCCAAAAATTTGCGCCATTTTGACCTCCAATTTGTCCTCGTCGCCACTGTAGTGTATTTGCTCAGGCGGTAGTTGAACGACTAACTCGTTAGAACTGAGTTCTCTCGCTATTTTCTGTATTGGCATATACATACATACCAGATAACAGTGCTGTCTCTTAGCCGGCGTATTTACTGGCCGTATGCATGTATAAGCGTCAGAGTGTTGCTTCTTGATTTACTACAAAGGCTAGAGAAGGCTTCAAGCAGCGCCTGGCGCCGTGGGGTTGTTTTTGGACTGCCCCATTCTACTGCCCACGAATTGAAGTCTCCAGATATTACGAGTGGTGCTTTTCCCGCAGCATCGGTTACCAGGCGCGTAGCAGCTGTAGAAGTGAATTCCACCAATTTTTGCGTAGATGAAGCCCTCATGTTGACTAATACCTCTGATTTCGATGGGGTTGGCCCCGCATGCCCAGATTGCAGCTTTTTTTCTTTTGTCTTGCAGCCAATTTCCTTCCACTGAGGGTTCTTTGTACTGCTCGCTGATGAGTGCAATATCGATCTTTTGCTCGTAGATTGCCTGCTTTAGAAGGTCTTGTGCCGCCATGCAGTGGTTTAAATTAATTTGTATACACTTAATCATTATTTTAGTTGTTTTACCGCTTTTTTATACGCAGGGCACCTGAAACTTCCAGTAGGGTGGTCTTGTGCGTCACCAGTCGTTGTCTTGCAAATGGCGCATTTGGGTGCTGCTTTGCATTGCTTGGCCAAGTGTCCTTTCTCTCCGCAGCGTAGGCATGTGCCGCTGCGATCTTCTGTGGACTTACAATGCCTAGATAAATGTCCAAAGTCAAGGCATCGATAGCATCTGATGGGGCTGATAAGTTCCCGAATTCGGCAGTTGACCCAGCCTACGCGGATTCTTCCCGCCTCCACCATAATTTTTGAGTCGCTGGCTGCCAAACTTACGATCGCTGTTTGCGTGCCATTCCTTGACGACTTTATAGTCTTTATTGGAACGGGTTTCCCGTGGTTTACCTCTGGGAACTGTTTATTTATGGCGCTGGCAACGTCTTCTTCCGTTGTGGCTACATCCAGGTCACGAACCTCTACGTTCAATGTATGACTCAGAATCTTCACATTTGCGGCGTCCTTAAGCACAGCTGTCGCTCGTTCTTTGAACATATTTGCCATCTTGCCGGTCTTGTCGCGGAGTTGAACAAGCAAGTCACCTCTTGCTGTTGTTGTGATCGTGTTAACACTTTCACCCAGTTCTTTCATTTCGGGTTGCTGCCTCATTTGCCTGATTATATCCGCATATGTCATATCGCTCGTTTTCGAGATTATAACCGCATCTGGCCTGGTCGATTTCTTTGCAGCCTTGCTTAGCTTTTTCGCGTTTTTAACCAGCGTCCATTTGTTAGCCTCTATCTCGGATTTATTGACTTCTTTGCCTGCATTATTTGTTGCTGAGGCATTTTCATTTGGATCTCCTCGCTTGTTACCTGCCGGTTTCCGCTTTTTGTCCTCTTGTTCGGTTTGGACATGTTGTTCCCTTGTAGTTTTGTTACCGGAACTGCGTTCATTAGGCTTGGCCGCTGCCTTGCTATGTAGTTTGGCGATTTCTGCAACCAAATCTCGCATGGGCTGATGGATCGTTCTTCTACCACCACCCATCATACTTAACAGCAGATTTATTTTTTCCCCCAACTCCTTCATGGGGTTTTTTGCCTCAATGGCGCCGTTTTCGGGGTGTTTTCCGACGCGGCTAATGTCCGGTGGGGAGGAGTGTGAACGCGAATTTTCAGCTGTTTTTTCAGCGCTTAGTGACACCTCACGACACCTCGTGGGCCTCGTGGCACGATTTTGATCTCCTTGGGCGAAATTAGGAATATCAGTTCTACCGTTTCCTTCGCTATTTTTCTCGCTGGCATTTAACTCTGGGCAGCATCGTTGTTCCCCTTCGCCATTTTCTCCCTTGTCTGGTTCCTGGTACATTAACCTAGGACGCTTTGCAAAAGGGTTCATTAGAGACCCTTCACCGGTAGAAGGACCAGCGGCTTCCCTGATATTTCGCCCTTGTGGGGGCGATCTGGTGACACTCATAGTGTTTGGCTCTTGTTGCAGTTGTTTTATTTGTTTTTATTTTATTTATTATATTGTTATTATGTTTTTTATTTTTTTTTTTATTTTTTTTTTTTATATTATTATTATTTTGATTTTTTTTTTTTATTATATTATTATTATATTATAAGGTTGCTTTTATTTTAATTTTATTTTTTTTGTTTTTAGTTTTTAAAAATTTATATGATTATTTTATTCTGTCCGTATTTATGGACTGCCCTAATGTTCACTGCTAAGGAGCCTTTTTATGTCACTGCACTAATACAGTGCTTTCACAACTGTGGGTTTGTAACTCCACTAACAGCTGGTAACACTATTGCAAAACAAGCTCAGCTGTATTTGACAACTGATCACTGCAAATATGTGTTTTAGCTGTCTCGTTTCGCAGAGTTTTTTCGCGATTTCATCTGAAATGTGAGAAAAAAAAGAAGAAAAACGAATACAAAAAAAAGAAAAATGCCTTTGGATTTCCACGTATTTTGTGGTTTTCCTGTCGTAATCACAGTCACCAGCACACGTAAAGCTCAAGAGGGATCACCAGGCACTTCCCAGGTAAGTCAAATGGTGGAACCCCACTTAAGGCTTTCTTTTCACTACAATTTTCTTTTATTTTAGCAGCGATTGAAAATTCCGCGCGCGGATTGCAACTTGACGTGTATGTGCCCTTAGATGTGCATGTGGGTGAAAGTGTGTTTTTTTTTTTTTTTTTTTTTTACGAGGAGTAAGCATCAAAAGCCTTCACCCCGTCAGTGTGGGACTTTAACCTGCACTAAACCTCCTACTGTCACGTACCGTTCCCCTCCCGGTGCTACCGTCAAGTATTTCGTCGGGAGGCAGTTTGAGCACTAAGCTCTAAGTCCGTTACCGTCTTGATGCAGTCCGTGGAAGTTGCATCTACTTGGCACCACCTCTGTTGGTCTAACTAGCCCACCCGTGTCGGGTCCGTTGTACCCGCCCACTTATGTAATGTCCGCCTAATTGCGTTTATATGTCTGACATCTGACACTACTTAAATGTTCTAAGTTAGTTTTATTATCTATATAATTCGAAGTTGAACTTCCTTGAGGCTGTCGGAATGGACGGGAATCCGAGCAGCCAATTTCACAGGTTAGTTAATTTCCGCCTACTCAGCATTGCTGACACTATAAAGAGCGCTATAGTAAGCCGAGGTCGTCGGAACGGACTTGGTTCCGAGCGGCTTCTTACTCGGCTTCTTACTCGGCTATGAACTCTGCAGACAGAACGAGTCCAGAACGTTCCCTTGCTGCGCAGACTCCGAGGTGGTCCAGCAAACGAATACCAGGAGCCGCAATAAACTGGAGCTGAAGAGCGTTTGGTTCCAGCCTCATAATTTCCTCACTTTGGCGCTTAAGATTACCTACTCAAACGTAGAGCTTGTATCCAGTCATATTTGTCGGAACGGACGAGGTTCCGAGCAACATCTAGCGGAACTATGCCTTGTGTGGGTGGTCCAACGAACGAGATCCAGATTCGCATCGTGTTTGCTGGATGAAAGCGTTCGGTTCCAACCCGCGTTTTCTTCTCACTTTACCTTACTGTCCACAACCTGGCGAAACCGTTGGAACGAACTTGGTTCCAAGCGGCACCCATTATGTTGTATGCTGTGCAGCCGTAGATCCTGGTGGGCAATTTCTACGGCAGCATCGGTTCAGCAGGTAGAGGGACTCGGATGTAGTTTTGCTGGTCATTCGCAGAGCATGTCTTCAATCGTAGCTGTCGGAACGGACGAGGTTCCGAGCTATATCTAACAGGGCTAAACTTTGTTTGGATAGTCCGCGGAACGATATCCAGATCCGTCCTGATTACACGGGAGGAGTGCGTTCGGTTCCAACCCGTGTTTTATTTACACTTTGACGATGTAAATTACTTAAGATCTCCCTAGCGATCGTTTCTGTCGGAACGGACGTGGTTCCGAGCAAAATCGAATGATGCAGTACGCTGTGAAAGTGGTAGAAATCTCATCGGTTTTTTCGGGACCACTCCGCGTACCTTAGCTTTTTGTGTATTTCTGCTATAGCGCCACTTATTGCTTCCCAATTTCGGATAGAGCTAAGCATTGTATCGATTATATTATCCGGACTAAGCGGATCTGCAGATAGAGTACTTATGTTAATCGTAACTGCTGAAAATCGTGAACAAAAAAATAAGACGTGCCTCGCATCTGCGTCTACATTGCACGTTGGGCAGAGGGCGGAATCGTCCAGCCCGAAGCGGTTAAGGTATTTTCTGTAGCAGCCATGGCCAGTAAGGAATTGGGTAAGGTGAAAGTTGACTTCCCCGTGCTTTCGACTGACCCACTTCTGAATGTTGGGAATGAGGGTGTGTGTCCATCTTCCTTTTTCGGAGTTATCCCAGCGCTCCTGCCATTTTTCTAAGGATAACGCTTTTTCTTGGACAGCAATTACCTCTGCGTTGTCGAACTGCTTTCTCCGCTGAAATGGTCTCTCTCTTTCTTCAGCCAGTATATCGAAGGGAGTCATACCCGCGACGACCATTGCCGCGTCATCCGAAGTTGTTTTATACGCGCACGGCACTCGTAGAGCGCATAGCCTATACACAGTTTCGTAAGGCTTCCGGTAGGCTTTTACTTTCAATGACTTAGCCCAGACTGGCGCTGCATACAGCAAGGCTGAGCTGATAACTGTAGCTAAAATTGAACGTTTGCTGCTTCTAGGTCCGCCTATCTTTGGGAGCATTCTTGATAGAGCACCGTAAGTTTTTGTCGTCTTATGTGTTACATAATCTGCGTGTGGTCCGAAACATAACCTATCGTCGATAATCACTCCAAGGTACTTTAACTGGCGGGAGGATCGAATAGTGTGGCTATTTACTTTAAATACCGCCACCTCAGGTTTCTTCCGACTACTTATTAGAACAGCTTCTGTTTTTTCTGCTGCTAGAGATAAGCCTACGCTATCTAGCCATTTAGTGACCGTCTCTATTGTGGCGTTCACTTTGACTTCGACATCTGATATTTGCTTACCTACTGCTACCAGTGCAATGTCATCAGCGAACCCGATTATGTCTACTCCGTCGGGGCGCGGTAGGCGGAAGACTTCGTCGTACATTATGTTCCACAATATTGGACCTAGTACTGAGCCCTGGGGAACCCCCGCAGTAACGGTATACTTTTTAGTTCCAGCGTCGGTAGAATATTCCAAAACTCTATCTTCCAGGTAGCTTCTAATGATATTAAATATGTATGCCGGAACCTGTAGTTTTAGGAGTGCTGTTAGGATGTGCTCCCAGTTTGCAGAGTTGAAGGCGTTTTTAATATCGAGTGTTACTGTGGCACAGTAATGTTTGTCGCCCCCTCTCCATCTTCTACCAGCAATTGCATTTGTGGCAATTGAGACTACTTCCTGTATTGCATCTATGGTCGACCTTCGCTTACGGAAGCCGTACTGACGTCGTGATAATCCCATTTCGTCTTCAGTGAACCGTAACAATCGGTTATATATGACTTTCTCCAGAACCTTACCCAAGGTGTCGAGTAGGCAGATCGGTCGATAGGATGAAGGTAAACCCGGCGGTTTGCCTGGTTTCGGAAGAAGCACGAGCTTCTGTTTTTTCCACACCTGCGGAAAAACTCCTTGCTGAAGACAGGACTCCATCACTCTGGCATAAAACTGCGGGTCCTCCGCAATGGCCATGTTGAGAGCCTTATTCGGGATGTTACTAGGGCCAGTTGCTTTGCGGTCACCGATCGTTTTGGTGATTTCTATCACTTCATCAGCAGTCACCCCGACAATTCCGCTAACGGAAGCGGGAGCGCGTGGTACGCTCACCGTATCACGATAAAGAAACAAGGATTTTACAATTACGTCTAGCAACAGAGGGCATTTTTCCTGAGGAGCCTTAGAAACTCTTGACATTACAACCTTATAAGCGTTTCCCCAGGGGTTCTTGTCAGCTTCGTCGCAAAGAATCTTAAATGATGCTTTTTTGCTACTCCGAATTTCATCTTCCAATTTCTTTCTTAAAATTTTGAATCTTTCTCGTCTACCTTCATGTCCTGGCATCGCTATTTGCCTCTGACAACTTCTTCTTTCTCTAAGACAACTCGCTCTTAGCTCCCTGATGGTATCGTTCCACCAGTACACCTGTTTACGGGTTGTATTAAACATTTTACGTGACATCGCTGCGTCGCATGCCATTGTGAGGCCGGAAACAAGCTCGCAGGCTCCCCTCACTGCTTCTTGTTCTGGAGACATCTTGTTGGATGCTTCTCTTAAGACAAGAGTAAACAGGTCCTTGTCAAGAGTTGCCGGGCGCCAAGAGCGGTGATGGTGTTTATTACCGTGACCGCTTTGGTCGGTGCGGTTGTCTCTAGAGATATCTAGCAGGATTGCTTGATGGTCGCTGTGAGTGTAATGCTCGCTGACCATCCACTTAGTGCATCCAGCCAGTGAGCCACTCGTTAATGTTATGTCAATGATAGACTCTCTGTTATCTCTGCGGAATGTGCTGATATTTCCGCGATTCGCCAATACGAGGTCTAGAAGAGCGAAGGTTTCTAGCAGGGCTGCACCCCTTGCATTTGTTCTTCTGCTACCCCATTCTTTAGCCCAGGCATTAAAGTCACCAGCGATTATTAAAGGATGTCGACCGGATGCTGTCTCAACTATTTTGTTTAGTAACTCCTGAAAGTCCTGCTGCGTCCAGCTTGGTGGTGCATAACAACTGCAAATGTGGTAACCTTTGATAACCGCCCAAACAAAACCCTTACCTGTAAACTCAGGATGCGCACTTTGTATGGGGAAGTTTCCGCATGCCCATATTGCTGTTCCTTTGGTTGCATCGGCAACCCACCCATAAGCTGTGGGGATTTTGTATGGCTCTGATATAATAGCCACGTCCGTCTTCGTCTTTGCCACCGTTTGCTTCAGTAGGTCCTGAGCAGCTTGGCAATGATTTCAGTTTATTTGTATAAGCTTCATTTTAGCATTTTGGCTATTGCTCGTTTGTATGACGGGCACCTGTTACTTCCCGAGACATGGTCAGACGGTTCTTCTTTTCCGTGCTGGCATAGCAGGCTTTTAGGTGTATTTACGCAGCCCTTCGCTGCGTGCCCTGCGCCACCGCATCTTTTGCACAGCTCAGATCTATCGCAACTTGTACATTCGTTTGAAATGTAGCCAAACGACCAGCATCGAAAGCAGCGTGTTGGCTGCAACACCTTTCGTAAACGGCACACAACCCAGCCTACCTTCACCTTACCTTTCGACAGAAGGGTACTTGCGGTATTCGCAGGCAGACTTAGCGTGGCGATTTGTGTGCTGCCATATGCCTTGCGAAGACTTTTCACTGCCGAGACATCTACATTTATGGACGCAAATTGCTCGTTAATTGCCTGCACAACGTCTTCTCTGGTAGATATTTCGTCCAGGTCTTTGCACTCAACGGTTATCTCGTGTGTGAGGGCTCTCACTTCAGCTTCGTCGTTCAGCACTTTTTTAACCAGGTCTTTGTATTGGGACCTACCTGCCTCCCCCTGGTATTAAGCTGTAGCAACATGTCACCTTTTTGTGTTTTACGGATACGGGTGACGAGATTTCCGAACTCGGATAAGCTAGGCTCAGATTTTATTTTCCGAAGTATATCGGCATAGGACGTTTCACCTTTCTTGGAAATTATAAAAGCGTCAGGTTTTCCTTTTGCAACTGATTTTGGGGTATCCCTACGCACTATTTCCGAAAAGGTCGGTGTTTTATTTTTGCCCGTTTCTGAAACAAGGGGTCGCCTAGTTCTGCGCACCTCAGTCCAAGCCTCGTTCTCATTTGAATTGGCAGTGGGCTTAGGTAAATTGCCTTTCTTAACATCGCCTTTAGGGTGAGATTCCGGTACTCGTGGAGACAATATTCTGGTCCGCTTTCCTGATTGCGGTGGGGAGTTCTACTTAGCAGAACCCGCATCGTTACGGGATCTAGACCTCTTCCCACTACCAAAGCTGGCTTTATCAGTTTGAGAAGCCATGTCTATTTTTACACCTAAGCATCTTTTTGTTGTTGGTTTCATGCTCTCCGACTTCGCCATTTTCTGTAAGTCAGCCAGTGTTGAGACCAAGTTTCTCATTTGCTGATTTACGTGCCTTTGGAGTACCATCATTTTAGCCAGCTCATCAATCCTGGAACCGAGCATGCTTAAAGCGTCAGTATTAACCAAGGGGGAGGCAGCGTTCCCCACTTCACTTTCACCTGCTGGAGAGCAGCTGATGGTTGCAAACTCTGCAGCGGTAGATTCGCTCCTTGACTCGGAGGCTCCTAAGTTATCAGCAACCGCTCTGACAACATTCGGAGAAGTTGTCCTCTCTGGCGATCTTGCCACTTTGGCGCTGCGTGCAAATGGACTTACTTTCTCCATTACACTTCGCTCTGCGCGCAGCTTCCCGCACTGTGGTGAACGCGAGCTCATCCACTGGAAGCTCTTCTCTCACCGAACTACGATTTGAGATTTCGCACCGCAGTTTTTTCGCCAATATCAGTCAGGGCTTGGCTTGTTGTTATTTTAAAGTTAGTTTTAACTTATTTAATTTATGTAGTTTATACAAAGATATTTTCGATTATTATGCTGGTTTAAATAAATTTTCTTAAGAATATATGTATATTATTTTGTTTTGACTTTATTTTTATCTTTATTATATTTTATTTGATTATTATAAAATTAATTTTAGTTTTGATCTGTAGGTATTTTCCTAAGTATGGTTTTTATTTATTTTTAAATTTATATTTATTATTAGTTTAATTAGATTATATTATTATTCTTTTTATTTATATATTTTTATTTTATTTTTTATTTTTTAATTTTTTTTTTTTATATGACGCACCCTGTCTTAGACTCCTGTGTGTGGTGTGAATATTGGATACGCAGGGTAGCTTCGCTATTGTCAAATAGACAAAGCCGATCTGTTCCCAGTGTGGGCGACAAGATCAGCTGTATTTGACAATAATCACAGCTTTTACGGATTTTTATTTGTCTAGTTCGTGTGTGCTTCCAGTATGAAAAATATAATTTATATAATTTGTGGAAAATCTATGGAGAAATGGCTAGCAACACAGTGAAAAAACTTAGCCACGGGGCCTGCAATGGCCGCCTGCAGCTTGAAACGAACTCACCGGATAATCCTGGGTAAGTCCTTCTGGCTTTAAGCTATATTGGCCAACTTCCTCTGCCTTAATGTGCGAATTTTTCGTTATTTCAGCAGACCACAAGAAAACACCACTTTATCACCATGTAATCACACACATGCGCATGTGGGTTTTTTTTTTTTTTTTTTCGGTTACGACCAGGGAGGAGGAATCTTCATAGATACGAGCAGCCCGTGCTGCCCGCATGCCCGATTTGCCTCCAGGCACCTACGGACTAAACCCAACCTCCTTCGTACGCTCGGCCTCTGGCACCACTGCGGGACTATCAATTCCGATATTACTTCGCAGGGCAGGCACTGGACGTTATTCTTCGTCTTCACTCAGCGTGCGTTATAATTCTGCGCGGTTCGCGTTTCGCTCGTCTATTCGGAGTCTTTTCATTATTCCCGTGATGTTGTCAACACATTTGTGCCAAATATCCTTATCGGACAGCATAGCCTCCAGCAAGCCTTCGGGGGACACTGCTTTTCGCATATAACGTTCTAGATAGTTGCGTTCTGTGTCGAATCTGTGGCAGTCCATAAGTATGTGTTCTGCGCTTTCAATTTTCCCATCGCAATGTAGGCAGAAGGGGTGATCAACGTGCTTGTATTTATATAAATATTGTCGGAAGCAGCCATGCCCGGTAAGGAACTGGGTAAGGTAGAAGTTTGTTTCTCCGTGTTTTCTCTTAATCCACTCGTCTACCCTTGGGATCAATCTCTTTAACCAACGTCCTTTTGGGGACGAGTCCCACTTTTGTTGCCACTCGTCGGTGCTTTGTTGCAGGATCTTGTTGCGTTCACTTGGGCTATGCTTTATTGCTGCCGCCGTTCTTGCAGCTATGTCTACCGGGCATCTTCCAGCCAGCAAATTTGCAGCCTCGTCTGACACGGTCACGAATGCACAGCATACTCTAAGAGATGATAATCTGTGCACCGAGGCTGGTGCTCTCATATATGAGGTTATAGGGGTCGCGCTTGCCCAGATTGGTGCCGCGTACATTAAAATTGATGAGCTGACGCTCGCAAGCAGGGTTCTTTGTTTCTCTTTTGGGCCTCCCATATTTGGCATGAGTCTTGCAAGAGCCATACTGGTCTTCCTTGCCTTCTCACTGGCATATTTCAAGTTTTCCTTAAAGTTCAGTCGTGGATCGAGTACGACACCGAGGTATTTTAAAGTTTGCGCTGACATTACAGTATGTTCTCCTATGCGGATTTGAATCTTTTCCAGCTTTTTTCGACTGGGCATGAGCAATGCCTCTGTCTTGTGATCAGCCAACTCTAGTCCTGCGTTCTGCAGCCAAGTTTTTGCTGACGCTATTGCTACGCTACACATGCGCGACACGTCCACCAGATGTTTCGCCACTACTACGATCGCTATGTCATCCGCATAGCCTATTATAGACACGCCCTCGGGTTTTTCAATTTTAAGGATGCCATCATACATGATGTTCCAAAGGATTGGTCCGAGGACTGAACCCTGCGGCACACCACCTGTGACATGGTACCTTTTCGGGCCTTCATTTGTATCATAAAATAACTCTCTTTCGCTAAAATAGCTTAGGAGTATTCGGGTCAAGTAGTCTGGAATTTTCATCTCTATCAACGCCTTAATTATGTGGTGCCAGTTGGCGGAATTGAACGCATTTTTTACATCCAGCGTAACTACAGCGCAGTACTGTTTAGTTCCTTCGAACCATCTTTTGCCTTCGAGTGCTTTACGCGCTATATCGCAGACAGACGCAATGGAATCGACAGTTGACCGCATTTTTCGGAAGCCGTATTGTTTATTTGAAAGCCCGTCGTCACTTTCCGTAATCTCTTGGAGTCGGGCGCTTATGATTGATTCAAATAGTTTCCCTGCAGTGTCCAGCATGCACAGAGGCCTGTACGAAGAAGGCTCTTCTGGGGGCTTGTTGCCTTTGGGTAGCAGAACTAGCCGTTGCCGCTTCCATTTCTTTGGAAAAATGCCCTCTTGAATGCATTTCGTGTATAGATTGCTGAAGGTTTCAGTCTTCTTCTTAACTACATATTTAAGAATGCTATTTGGGATTCCATCCATACCTGGGGACTTGCTGGTTTTAATTCTAGCTGCAGCAGCGAGCACTTCATTATTTGTTACCGGAGGGATCTCGGCGGTTTCTACTACTAGCTCCCTCGGTACACTGCATATTTCTTGTTGTGGGAAAAGGCCTGAGACGATCCGCTTCATTATAAGTGGGCATACTGGCGGTTTGGCGTTGTACCCTTTCAGTTTTTTCAGGACGATATTGTACCCGCTACCCCAAGGATTGTCGTCAACGTCTTTTACTAGCTCTGCGAAGGCCTCGCGCTTGCTCTTTTGGATTGCTTTTCGTAGTTTTATTCGGCTGTGCTTGTATGCAGCTTGGAGGTGTTGATACTGGGGATTATTTCTTGCCCTCTGTCTCTGGTGTTGGCGGCGCAGTCTTAGGCATTCCCCTCTTAGCTCCGCTATTTCGTTTGTCCACCAGTACGCTGTTGCTCTTCGGTTACCACTCTTTTTCCGTGGCATTGATGCATCGCAGATGTCAGTGATTAGCTTTACTAGTGCATTAGCACATGTGTTGGGGCTTCCAGAGCTTCCATCAAGTGTGTCTGGTATGAGTTCTGTCATGTATTCCAACATGCTGTTATCTAACATTTTTGTTTTCCATCCAATGCTTTGCACTTTCGACGCTCTACTTTTATTCGCGGAGTTTCGAGACGGGTGGATGGTTAAGTAGATGGCAAAGTGGTCGCTGAATGTAAACTCCTCTGAGACGTCCCATGTTATTTTATTGAATATCGCAGAGCTGCTGAATGTCAGGTCGAAGATCGAACCCGCATTGCCTTTTTGGTAGGTAATTTTCCTTCCTTTGTTGAGCAGCACAATGTTAAGACTGGCAAAGGCTTCAAGCAGCGCCTGGCCCCGGGGGGTTGTTTTTGGGCTGCCCCATTCAACTGCCCACGAGTTGAAGTCTCCAGATATTACGAGTGGTGCTTTTCCCGCAGCACCCGTTACCAGACGGCTCAGCATGTTTTTATAACTTTCTATTGGTTCGCTTGGAGGCGCGTAGCAGCTGTAGAAGTGGATTCCACCGATTTTTGCGTAGATGAAGCCCTCATGTTGACTATTACCTCTGATTTCGATGGGCGTGGCCCCACATGCCCAGATTGCAGCTTTTTTCCTTTTGTCTTGGAGCCAATTTCCTTCCACTGAGGGTTCTTTGTACTGCTCGCTGATGAGTGCAATATCGATCTTTTGCTCGTAGATTGCCTGCTTTAAAAGATCTTGTGCCGCCTTACAATGGTTTAAATTTATTTGTATGCATTTAATCTTTATTTTAGTTGGTTTACCGCTTTTTTATACGCAGGGCACCTGAAGCTTCTAGTAGGGTGGTCTTGTGCGACACCAGTCGCTGTCTTGCAAATGGCGCATTTGGGTGCTGCTTTGCATTGCTTGGCAAAGTGTCCTTTCTCCCCACAACGAAGACACGTACCGCTGCGATCTTCGGCGGACTTGCAATGCCTGGATATGTGTCCAAAATCGAGGCATCGATAACACCTGGTGGGACTGAATAGTTCCCGAATTCGGTAGTTGACCCAGCCTATGCGAATTCGTCCTGCCTCTACCAAGGTTTTTGCGTCTCGCACTGAAAGGCTTATGAGCGCAGTTTGTGTTCCATTTCTTACTGTTCTTATGGATTTGACTGAAACCGGCTTCCCATAATTTACTTCGGGGAACTGGTGCTTGATTGCGTCGCCAACCTCTTCTTCTGTTGTTGCCGCATCCATGTCGCGAATCTCCACGTTTAGTGTGTGTGTCAGGACTTTTACATCTGCGACATTTTTTAGTACCTCGTTAGCGCACTCCCTGAACTTGCTTGCCACGTGTCCAGTGTAGTCGCGTAGTTGGACTAGTAAGTCTCCTCTAGATGTGGTGACAATTTTGTTGACACTTTGCCCTAGTTCTTGCATTGCGGCTTGCTTCTTCATTTGCTTGATGATGTCCGCATATGTGGTTTCGCCTGTTTTTGATATTATTACCGCATCGGGCTTCGACGCTTTTCTTGCGGTTTTGCTCAATTTTTTCTGGGTTTGCACCAAGGTCCATTTGTTAGCTGGGGTTTCTGCCCTTGCGGCCGCCTTGTTTCTTATATTTGAATCGGTGTTACTTTGAGTCGATTCGACCTGCATTTGCCGCATGTTTACTGTCGGCTTGTTACCCTTTCGGTCACTTGAAGTTTGGACGTATTGCTCTCTGGTTTTCTTGTTTCTTTTGTTGCTTACGCCCGCGTTCTGCACTTCTGTTGCCTCTTTGTGCAACTTCGCAATTTCCCCGACTAGATCGCGCATGGGTTGGTGAATGGATCTTCTGCCTCCGCCTATCATGCTTAGAAGCTCATTTATCTTATAGCCCAACTCTTTCATAGGGCTTTTGACGTTTGCAGGAGAGTTTTCGGCCATAGGGGTTATCCCACGGCTGATATCCGGTGGTGAGGAGCGCGAACGTAAATTTTCTGCAGCTTTCTCAACATTCATCTGGTGACGTCTTTCCGCGTTAGGAGAACATTCAGTGGGGCCTTTATCGCTTATATCGGCTTTTTTGGCTTTTTTCGCTTCATGAAATCCGTCGTCTTCTAAAGCATAACACCTGAACTCCGCCTAAATGGGTTTTCGGCGGGTTCAGCCATTCGCCATGAGTTTCGGATTAGTCCGCTGCTAATTTTGTGCACACCGTTGTATCAGGAGTGATCGTATACTGCTTTATCGACGTATGGGTTGTGTCCTTGCTATTCGGAGGAAAACCGGGCTTAGAGGTTTGCTTATCGACGAAAGTCACTGCTTTATCACTTTCACTATTTCCAGCTGTTTTGCAGCTTGTAGTTGAACACACACTTTGGGTCAGCTGTTTAGTGCGCCAAAAATAGTTTTATTTGCTGTTGGTGTTGTTTTTGTTTTCTTTATGAAAACCCAAAACAAAACAAAACGAAGGCTGAAAAAAAGGTTTATAAATTTTCTTACAGATGATGATACTTATCTGGATTCCGTTTGTGTCGGTGTTTTTCACTGTTGCAGGGAAGCGGGTAGTTTTAACAACCGCCCTGTACACTTTTTTTTCGGATACACCGTCACTTTTCACTTTATATCTTTGATAAAACACAGAGCTAATAAGTTTGTCGACTGTTCACAACAATGCGCATGTGGGTGAAAGTGTGTGTGTGTGTGTGATGTGTGTGAGTGTGTACACGCAAACCGCTTACTAGGGTTGCGCGTACGATTTGTCGGTCGAAGGAGGGTGGCGATGAGATTTAGGCCGGAAGCCTAAACACACACATTTTTAGGTTACCTGTAGTTTTTTTTGGAATACTTCTTCTGTTGTAGCAAAAGGATCGCGCTTGGTGCGCATTTGTTGGAGTAAGCGTCTTCTACACAACATACGGCATTTTCTGACCCACGGCATTATAATGTCGTGTAAAAATAATTGCTCCATTATTATACTATTTTTATTCATTTACATCATTCCCCTTTTTATGTTATCTCACTTATTATTTCTTATTCAATATACTTGCGTGTAAACAATGCACAGCTGAAAGCGCCAAGATAGTTGCCAGAATAGACATCGGTTACACGAAAGATTTTTGTACTTTGAAAGACTGTGGAGAATTGAAAGACTGTTGCCAGAATTACCCAGTAAGTGTTATTGTACCTGCCGTGGTCGTCATCTAAAAAGGGGGGTCCTGTCCGAGGCTTTGCTTTACTTTTCATTGGAAGTTGTTTTTTACGTGGCGGGTTCCAAGCCCTGCGCACAACCCATTGCTGGGGTTGAAATTTTAAATTCGTTTATATAGCGAGCCGCTTGCTCCAAGACAGACGCCCGCTTGCAGCCGCACCTCCTGGTGAACAGACGCTGCGGACTTTAGTGGACCCTTAACCCGAATATGTCGGAGTGGCTCCACTAAAGCTCCCTCTCTATTAGCCGTGACCCATGGCTCCACACGGGTTGGTTACCGTATCTCGCACATGGGTTGCTCACGTTGCCCAGGGTGCACGAACGTGGACGTAAGAGTAGGGATTGAGTACAGCCGCGCAACTGTATCTGCATACCCAGAAGCACCACTGTACCCCATTGCACCCCGAGTCAAGTCCTCTCTCGACGAACATAAATTACGCTCTATAAGTCTCTCATTATGCCCGTCCTGATGTATGGCGCAGAAGCATGGACGATGAAGATATCTGATGAGAAGGCTCTAGGAGTGTTCGAGAGAAAGATTCTCCGAAAGATTTATGGGCCTTTACGCCTTTGCGATGGCGAATACCGGAAAGATGGAACGATGAGCTGTACGAGCTTTATAACGACATAGATATAGTGTAGCGAATTAAGATTCAGCGGCTTCGCTGGCTTGGTCATGTCGTTCGAATGGATGAAAGCGCCCCAGCTCTGAAAGTATTCGACGCGGTACCCGCCGGTGGTAGCAGAGGAAAAGGGAGGCCTCCTCTGCGTTGGAAAGACCAGGCGGTAAAGGACTTGGGTACGCTTGGTATTTCCAACTGGCGCCCGTTAGCGAAAGAGAGAAATAACTGGCGTGCTGTGCTAAGCTCGGCCAAAATCGCATAGGCGGTTATCGAGCCAATGAAAGAAGAAGAAGTTATTGTACCTGTTATTGGATTGACTGGTACTGTAGCTATTTAAATTATGCCTGTAAAAGTTATTGGGATTGATTGTGTAATTGTTGTGCCTAAAGTTGTTTGTTCTGTTCCTGATACACGCTACACTTCTGCTATTGGTTTGTTGATTCTAGAGCTAGTTCAACAGCGGTGTCAAAAGATTTGGGCATTGCGGCTAGTACTGTCTGTTTAAATTGGTCATTCAGTCCGTTTTTGAATATTGTTAGACTGTACCGCTCTTTAAGTTGTGTAATTAGGGTTTTTTGTTCAGTGATTGCATTAACACCCAATTGTCTTATTTGTAATGTATTTAGTTCGGAAATTAATTGTAAAATTTTATTCTTGAAATTTGTAATGCTTAGATTCTTCTGTGTGAGATTTGCGAGTTGAGTCTGTAGCTGTGGTGTGGTTAATGTACATTTGTATTTATTTGTTAAAGAGTTTTTTAATTCATCAAATGTTGCTGGTGTTTGTATAGCAGTCACGTTTGTCTTCACCGTTTGACTTAGCTTTACATGAATTACAAAATCGATTAGCTCTGTTTTGCCTGGTAAGGCTGTTATAAATTATATTGGTAATTTTTTAATTTCGGTATTTTTTTAAAATGAATCCAACTCTTTGTGGTTTCCGGAAAAATTCGGAACAGCTTTCATACCTGTCCCTAAATTAAATTCAGACAATTTGTTTTCACTTTGCATTGACTCGTTGCTTAAAATTTCTATTGGAAATTAAATTTTTGTACTTATAGAGTGAGCTATATTAATTTCAAAATCGTATATTGATACATTTTTTTATTAATTTATCTCGCGTATTAAAAAATATTCCTAACACAATGTCTTTGTGTTCTGTTGTAAGTTTATCAATGTAAATAATTAAGGTGCTTCTTATATGTTCTAGTGCAGTATATAATATTTGTAGATGCTTAAATAATGTATCTTCTTTGGCTTTTATTGTTTTGTTTAAACATTTGTAAGATTTATCAAAATTTTCTTTTTCTTCGTTTATTTTCTCTTTAATTACTATCCATTGTTCATTTCAAATTTGTTCTTGTTTTATATTTAAGTTGATGGCTTTCTTTAAATTTTTCTTACACATGTTGTGGAGTTTAATTATGAAATTTATTGTTTAGATAGCAGTTATTATCATTAGCATGATTTGTATGTAAAAATTGTCTCTAAAATTGCTATTTTCCATTACAACTTCGTTTATAACATTTGCTTTAACGTCTTTTATTTTGGTAGACTGTGACCCCATTGTGCGAATTTAAATATACAAAAAATTTAAATGGCTATTTTTAATTTTTTAGTTCCTTAATTTTCCTAATTATTTATATTTTTTTATTTTTATAATATTCTAAATTGAATTTCTTATAAAGTATCGCCTTTTCTTTCCGGAGGTTGAACTGGCGTCCTTCTCTTTCTTTTCGGTGGTTTTGGGAGCGTAGATATTTTGTTGCAGCTGCTACTTTTCAGCTTATTCATCTGTTGCCTTTTTTTTGTATTCTGCTATAGTTTTTTTTTTTGGGTCTGCGTTGATGGGTGTGGCTTTATATGTTTGTGCATTTGCTGGAGGACTCTCGGGAATATATGACTCAATTAGCTGTGAATATTTATCGAAAATCCCGTCAAAATCAGCTTTGCTGATTGTTTCGTTTGAATCTGTCATTTAACTAGGCCTCTGTGACTTGTTATCGACTTTCATGAAGTCAATTGTTCAAAATTTTGTTGGTTTTTAATTTGGAAAATTTGTTGGAGTTCAGTTTGGCAGGATCGCCATATGTTGGTCCTATGTGGCTTCTTTTATAAAAATCGTCTTCTTTCTTTAGGCATATTCTGCCGATCAATAGGCAGCCGTTAGGTTGCCGAAATGTTTAAGAAATATAACGTCAGTACTTCACTGTCAGAATTATTCTAATTTTATTTAGTAAAACTTAAAACTATTTATATGAAATTATCATGTAGATATTTCCATAACTCCACTCTCTACTCCAATGTCTTGGAAGGGCAACCAATCAAAATAGTGCATGCAGTTGGATGGTTGGTTGGTTGGTTTAAGTGGGTTGCCACCCTGGTGGCAAGCAATTAGCAAGTATGCCATTTTGATTCCACATCTCGTGCAACCTACAGCCATTTGGCGGTTTTTATGAATCGCAGTATATCATACAAAGACAGGCGGCTGCACTCTAAAAAACTCTGCAGGAATGGTTTGCCAAGGGTCTTTAACCTTATTCTATGTAGCAAGGGCCGGGCACTCGCACATAAAATGCTCAACCGTCTCCTTTGAGCCTGGGCCTTCACAGCTGCGGCAGAACTGGTGGAAGGGCATGTACTCCTACAGACCAGTGCCCTGTGCAAACAGCTGTAAGTTTGTATATGTTTTCTTTGCTCATTTCTAAAAGAGCCTTTGTTTTAAGCGGATCATAAGACACCCAAACCTGCCGGGTAATCCTGTACGATCCTGTACTACTCCACCTGTGCTTAGCTTTTCGGTGGTAGATTTCGGCGATTCTGCCCTTTATTTCTCTAAGCGAGACGCCCATATTCACCGCGTTGGACCTATCCAGTGCAGAACCACACCTCGCTAGTTCATCCGCAGTTTTGTTTCCATAAATGTCCCTATGCCCCGGGACCCATATCAGGGTAATTTCGTATTCGCTGGAGATTGAAGCCATCTCTCTCCTACATATATCTAAGAGTTGAGAACCGACCGAGGTAGAAGAAAGTGCTTGAAGGGCAGCTTGGCTGTCTGTGAAAATGTTCACTCGCGTACCTGCTGTTGCATTCCTCTCAACATACCTAATCGCCTCCTTTATTGCAAACGTTTCAGCCTGGAATACGCTTGCATATTCTGGTAGATGGTATGATAACTTCAGATTATGCTGCTCAATGAAAACCCCCGCACTCCATCTTTGATCCGTCCGTGTAGACTGCCAGACCATCCTGTAATCTGACTTTTCCGCGAGTCCAGTCTCTACGGCTAGGGAATCTAGTCTGGATTGTGCAATTAACGTAAGATTTCGGCAGGATGTAATCAGTGGGCAGCGGCTTAATCTCAGCTGGGATTCTATCAAGAATGGTGCCATGCCCCGTCGGCCTTTCTTTCCAGAACCCCAATGCATGTAGCCTAATGGCACTGTTAGCAGCTGATTTTTTGATAAAAAGATCTATTGGTAATAAGTCGAGTAGTACGTTCAAGACATCCGTTGGGCAAGAACTCATTGCACCCGTTACACCAGTAGCTGCTGACCTTTGAATTCTTCCCAGTTTCTTGACGACATAATCTTTGGTCAGAGCTGGCCACCATACCAGCGCCCCGTATGAGAGTATGGGTCGGATTATAGCTGTGTACATCCAGTGCACAATCTTTGGTTTTAGTCCCCATTTATTGCCTAACATTCTTTTTGTGGCGTAGAGAGCCACCGAGGCCTTTCTTACACGCTCCTTGATGTTCAGTCTCCAATTAAGCTTTGGGTCCAGAATGACTCCAAGGTATTTCATAATATTTGACAGATCAAGTTCCGTCCCTCGGAGCTTAGGTTTAGTGAAGTAAGGTAGTTTTGTTTTGTTTGTGAAGAGCATCAGGTCTGTTTTCTCAGGGTTCACCCTAAGCGAACAGTTTATGGCCCAGGAGTCCACCTCCTGTAAAGCCCTCTCCACAATTTCGCTGATGACCGGAAGAAATTTCCCCGATACCAGTATTGCAACATCATCTGCATAAGCAACTACTTTGATTCCCCAGGAATCTAACTTTGTCAATAGTTGGTTTAAAACCATGAGCCACAGTAGCGGAGAAATAACTCCTCCCTGGGGGTGCCCTTGACCACATATACGGTTCTATACTGGGAACCTACATTTGCATAAATTGCTCTGCTCCTTAGCAGCGAAACTATCCATGAGCGGACGCAGTGATCAACTCCCGCTACCACCAGTGCCTCCTGTATTGAATCTATGCTGACATTATTGAAGGCCCCTTCGATATCTATAAAGGAAGCCATAGTATATTGTTTATAGTACAGTGAACTCTCAATCGTGCGCACCACCTCGTGCAGGGCTGTCTCCGTTGACTTCCCTTTCAGGTACGCATGTTGTGAGTGTGATAAAAAGGAGGTGTTATCTCTAATGTATAGGTCTAGAAGTCTTTCAAAAGTCTTCAGTACAAAGGACATCAGGCTAATTGGCCTGAAATCCTTAGCGTTTTCATGACCTCGTTTCCCTGCTTTAGAAATGAAAATTACCTGTATTCTTTTCCAGTTTAGGGGGACGTGGTTCAGTAATAGGCACCCTCTGAAAATTGCCAACATGACCGGGACGACCACCTCTGAGGCTTTCTGAAGCATAACTGGAAGTATTTCGTCCATTCGCGGGTATTTAAAAGGTGAAAAGCTAAAAATAGCAAATTTTAGTTTCTCCTTGTCCTGTAGCTCATCCCAGAGCTCGCTGGGGGGAGTTCGCGAAGGGTTCGGGTAAAAGACCGATTCTAATTCGCTTGCCCTGCACCCTGGAAAGTGAGTACTAAGCAGAATGTCCAACGACTCTCCAGCCGTTTCTGTCCAAGACCCATCTGGTCTTTTTACATATGTTGGCTGGGAGTGTCCCTTAGCAATAATTCCTTGGTACTTTCAATGGATTCACAGAATTCTCTCCAGGATGCCTTCTTGGCATCTCGGATAGCTTTCTAATACTTTTTTAAAATAAGTTTGTAACGGTCCCAGACTTTAGTTTTGTAGCCATCATTTAAGGCCCTCCTCACTTGCTTACGGATTTCTGTGAGTTCCTCATTCCACCAAGGTGTACGAGCCTTCTTACCATATATTAGCGGACAGGCTTTCGATAAGGCCTTTCCGAAGGCTTTTTCTAAGCTGTCCGCTCTAGCGTCTAGCTGAACCCTTGTGGAAACATTTTCAACTTTTTGGTGATGATTTTTTGGAAAAGGCCCCAGGTTGGTCTTCCGAGGGTTCCTAAAGGGAGTAGGCGTTTCCGCCTCAATGTTTAACTCAAAAAGTATACGACGACGGTCCGAGAGGGTTTCATCGTCGCATACTTTCTACTTTGTATCCTTTAGGATACCCTCGGTTAGCAAAGTTAAATCTAAAACCTCTTCCCAGCCTATAAAATCAAGAGTTCTAGGGAAGATGAATGTGGGTGGTACCACGATTTAGAAAATACAGAGGTTGCGCCTTCCGCAAACCGCTATTCGCTCTCAGCAAATTTGACAGAATCAGCTGTTTATGCTACGTCACAGAACGCGGTTAGTTTTGTTTGTATGTTTGTAAGCATACAATTGTTTGTACTTAAATTCAATGCTTAAAAGCAATTTTATTTAAAATAAAGTTATTAAACATGAAGTGCGCAGTGTTAAGTGTTAAATCACAAAGTCTATCAATGACACGGGGCTATACAACTCGCTAAAAGTGATGTGAAAGTGTAGCTGTGCGCACTTGGTAGCAAGTTAAGCTTCTTGCGTCTCCTAATGCTGCAATGCAGTTTTTTCAAAGCATCCAATCAAACACAGTGCATAAATGAAGTTATTTGAATATAAATATGTTACATAAAGTGCCGAAATTGGTAAAAACTTTAAAATTTAGAAATCCTAGCAGAACCTAACCTCACATTTTTGTTTACAATTTCTTTCGATTCTCAGAAAAACCATGTTCGTGATGTTGCACGCATTTTGCTTCACATCATTTTTCGTCGGGAAGGCGCAATCTTGTATTATATCGTTCTTGGGTGGTACTACCTCTATTGCAAATTCTAAACTTAGAATTAATAAAAAATTGAAATAGCGACTCACCTCTTGTAGGGTTAATCATTTTCTTATTTTGCATTGTTATATGTTATGGTACTTTGTTCAATTTAACTTTGTTTGTTGTATAATTTTAGATTTAAGTAATTTCTGTAATATTAAATCAAAAAGAAAATTTTTATATATCACTTTTGAAAATATACTTAAATAAATTTTTATTCATATATAACTTACATATATAAGAATATTCCTAAAATTAAATTCTTTTAAAAAATAAAAATAAGTTAATAACTACTATTGGCGATTCTGCCAACGAACAACGCATAATAATTTTGAATATAGTGCCCTCTATAGCTCAAAATACACACATTTTGGCCGTTGCAAAACGTCGCAGTGTTTCACCAACCATCTCAAAATTGACAAAAAGTATTAAATGACCACAAAACTGAAGAAGCTATCGAAAATATATTGAATATTCCACCTTCAACAACTGTGGACGCTTTTGAGACAATACCAACATTTACAATAGGCAACATCAATGATATGATTAATAAAAGGCGATGAATTAATTTCTTCTGCTAGTCCTATAAATTGTAATTTTAATTCTAATTAATTTTCTCCTAAACAATATACCATGTCTTGTAATTTTCCTAACTGCCAAGTTAAGAGTGGGTCTGAACGCTTTGTGTCTTGCTGGCTTTGCAATGGGTTTGCCCACATGAAGTGTGCTGGATTGACAGGTAGAGTGTTAGATTTGATTGATGATGGTAATGGTGTCCGCTGGTCTTGTCTGAAATGTAGGTCAACTGAAGTTGATCTTTTTAAATTTTTCAGGCAGTGTAGGAACGGTTTCTCTGAGGTTGGTAAGGAGCTAAATCTTCTCACCGAAAAATTCAAATACTACGAAAACGTATTAAATTCTTTTAAATGCTTAGAGAATACGAGTATTCCTAATAGCCGGAATAGTAAACGGAAACGTATTGAGAGTCCGTCTGACGAAGCTGAGCCAAATCCTATTCCGACGACAATTATTTCTTCTCCCTCAGGGGAGTTGATTAGTTTCTCCTCACCTTGTCCTCAGGCTGTTGAACCTTCAACATCAAAAGCTGCTGCACAGAGATCAGTTCAAAAGGAAAGCAGCGAAAGCAAAAATTCTGCTGGGGTTTCTGTGGCGCTTGCTAGGGGGCTGGTTGTGGTTCCTCAGAGAAAATCTATTTTTATATCAAGATTTTCCAGTGATACCACAGTTGAGGATATCAAGTTTTACATTTCATCTAATGTTAAAACTGATGACATAACTATCAGGAAATTTAACTTTAATTACAAGAGAAATATTTCTTCATTTAAAATCGATGTAACTTCCGAAAACTTTAATATACTTTTAAATAGCTCTTTTTGGCCGACTGGGGCTTTTGTTCGCGAATTCGAGTTTAAACCTAACATAAATAATCAAAACTTAGCAAAAATTTCTCATCCTAATCCGGAGTCAAAAAACTGATAAAAACTAAACTTGATATATATTACCAAAATGTTAGAGGCTTGAATACAAAACTAACTGACTTGCTTTTGAAGAGTTGTCACTGTAATTTTAACATTATAGCTTTCACTGAAACTTGGCTTAAACCTCACGTTTTTGATTCGGAGATTCTTTGCAGTGAATATCATGTTTACAGAAATGATCGAGAGTGCAGGATCGGTGGAGGTGTTCTTTTTGCTGTCCATTCTTCATTACCATCTGAAGTTGTTAACGTCCCTATCATTGAGTCTACTGAATTTAAGTGCATACGAGTGCAATTAAGCAAGTCTTATATTTATTTAGCCCTCTGCTATATACCTCCTCAGTCTGACTTGTCGGTATATAGTGATCATATTTCTTTACTTGGGATTGTGGACTCAATGCTTAGGCCTCCCGACTCATTGATTGTGTTGGGTGATTTTAATCTCCAAAACATTTCTTGGAATATAATTGATGGTCATATCGTGCCTTCCATTAACAACGCCTTTCTGGAGGGGATGACTGAACTTTGTCTGAACCAAGTTAATACCCTACATAACAAGTTGGAGAGGGTCTTGGATTTGGTTTTTGTTGACAACATGTACAGGGCCTCCTTAAATTGATGTGATCCATTGGTTTTACCTGAGGATGTATATCATCCTGCGATTGAATTGTCATACGAGATCATAGACGGAGAGCGGGTTTCTGGATCGAAAGCTTTTAATTCTAATGACGGTTTCGATTTTAGAAAAGCTAATTTTAAAAAATTAAATTGTGGCTTATCTAAAATAACTTGGCCTTACTACAATGGCGATATTGAGCGTAATGTTTTGGACTTCAACAATACTTTATACAACTTATTTCTTAAACATGTACCTAAAGGTTCTTGTATTCGTAATGAATCAGCCCCTTTATGGTTCACTAAAGACTTGAGAACTTTAAAAAATAAAAAATCGCGTTCTTTTAAAATATATAAAAGTACTGGTCGTCATGTGGATTATCTTAATTATTCAGTCTTGCGACATAAATATCTAGAATTAAATAAAAACTGTTATGAAAAATACTTGAATAAAATGAAAATGAACATTATCCACGACCCGAAAGCTTTCTATGGTTTCGTTAATTCTAAGCGCAGAGTAAATGCATTCCCTTCCGCAATGAAATATCAAAATACTGTGTCATGTGATAACGAGATTATTGCCAATCTGTTTGCCCAGTTCTTTAAATCTAACTACACCACTCAATTTAAATATAACTCTATTTCCTATCCATACAAGCTGAGCCCCAATAACTCTATTAATATTCCAGTCATATCATCAGATGATGTTTTTCATTATTTAATATCTTTAAAAGAATCATTCAAGTACGGCCGTGATATGATCCCGACATGTTTCCTAAAAAAATGTGCAAAGCACCTTTACCTGCCATTATCGAACTTGTTTAATTTGTCCCTCCAGCAAGGAGTTTTTCCGTCAATATATAAAGAGTCTTACATAATCCCCCTTCATAAATCTGGAAGCAGGTCTTCTATTGAAAACTATCGTGGTATAGCTAAACTCTCTTCTATCCCGAAGTTGTTTGAAGCTATTGTTACCAATCAAATGACTTATCCGATTTCCTCAATAATAGCAAATTGCCAACATGGCTTCTGTAAGGGCAAATCAACCATTACAAATTTACTTGAATTTACCACCCATGTTTCAAATGGGTTTAGGGAATACATTGATACTGATGTTATATATACCGATTTCAGTAAAGCATTTGACAAAGTATGTCACTCTTTACTCATCTGTAAACTAGATCTGCTTGGTTTTCAACCTGGTATCCTCGGTTGGATGTCTTCTTATCTCTCCGGTAGGACGCAAAAGGTAGTTTTTACAAATTTTCATTCTGGGATCATCGATGTTTCCTCGGGAGTTCCTCAGGGCAGCCACCTCGGACCGATTCTGTTCCTGCTATTCATAAACGACATTTCTACAGTAGTAAAGTATTCTAAAATATTGATGTACGCGGATGATGTTAAACTTTTTAAGACTTATGCCTCGGCTGAAGAAAGATCCTTGCTGCAGCAAGATTTGGACAGCATAGTCAATTGGTGCAGCATTAATTATATGCCGCTTAACCTTAACAAATGTAAATTAATGTGCTTTTCTCGACGAACTATTCAGCCGGCCTCCTACAAAATAAATAACTACGTCCTAGAACATGTAAACAGTTTTGTTAACCTGGGTGTTGGTATGGATTGTAAACTCAATTTTAATTTTCATATTAGTTCCACAGTTAATAAAGCAAGGGGTGTGCTGGCTTTTGTAAAGCGTGGGTCAAAGGAATTCCGCGACCCGTATATAACTAAAACACTTTTTACTTCATTGGTAAGACCAATACTGGAGTATGGTTCCATAGTTTGGAATCCTCGTTATCAGGTCCACTCAGACCAACTAGAGTCAATACAAAAACAATTCTTACTTTTTGCTTTGAGAAATCTTCGATGGGATTCGCCATACAATCTTCCCCCTTACACTAGTCGTTTAAAACTTATTAATCTTCCTACTCTTTCGAGTCGCAGAGAAATGTTAGGTATAATATTTCTGGTAAAATTAGTCAATGGATGGATCTCAAGTCCATTTCTTCTAGAGCAAATTAATTTTAATGTACCCTCCCGTGCAACAAGAAACTTTAAACCACTTTTCTTGAAACTATGCAGAACTAACTTTGAGTTGAATGAACCGTTTCGGGGATTATGCCGAGACTTTAACAATCATTCCAGCACCTTTTATGTATCGGACTCACTTTTTATAATTAAAGAACTTTTCTATCCTCTCTTAATAACAGCTAACGATCCAATTTTCTTACTTTGCATTTCTCTAACTTTGTATTCGGCTGATGAATTCTTATTCTGTAGCTGAGCAGCTTGGGATCTCGACCCTTAACAAACTTTCTTCTGTCACGACTCGGCACCTAAGATTTGTATATTTAAAAACAATCCGTACGTTATGCGGATTGAGCCCCAAGTGTCGGTTGGGCGGGAAAGTGGGTTTCCGTTGGGTTATAATAAAAACACAAAAGCCAGATGAGAATAGAAAGTTATCAAGACAATATAGACCAATCTGGTACAAATCGATGCAAATTATTGATTGCAGACAAAACTAACGATGTCATTCGTTCAAAGAGTCCATTGGCATCTTCAAGAAAACCAGCGCAAAAAAAAAAAGTTGTTTATCACATCCTGCTTTAAAATCACCACCTCTAGTATACATTATACGAAGGCTTTAATCGTATACAGCTGATTTCGCATCCATAGCAATTAAACAATTTATCAAGTTTGGGGTGAGCTGCGCTATATATTTGATTATTAATATATTTTATTAAATAAAGGTCATATAATATTATATTTTAACCCTCTAACCGGCAACGGTACCAAAAGGCGGGGCACAGCAAAATTGCGTTTGCATTCTTTTTTTTTTAACATTTACAGTTGTAACTGTATAAGCATGCTTCTAATTGTCTGCTTCATTTGATAAACTGTAGCTGAAAGCTGTGAAGTTAGTATTTGCGAGTGAGTGCTCAAGAGAACACAACTTTTTGCGTGAAATATAAGAAAATATTATTTGGCAAATAGCACAATTTTTGGAATGAAAAAACAAATCTTTCTCGTGCATAACTGTGTTTAATTAAATTATTTCTGTTCTAGTAAGTTGTTAGTAATATATACATGTTTTTACTTTCTTATTTTACAATATTTTGAAGATTTTAGAAGGACAAAAGCGAACACCGCCAAAAGGACTTGCCTGTTGCATACAATACCAATACAAATTTCTGAGGTGCTAATTTAATACTTATTTTTTATCAGTAATTACTTAAATTTTGAATATCTTTTATTATAAAGCGTATTAAAATGTTTTCCCAAAAAAAACGAAACATTTTATCAAATTTAAACGATGAGGAAATTGAACGAATCATGAGTCAATGCGAAGAAAATAGAGAGTCTGATGATGAGGGTAGCGACTTTGATGATGATGACAGTGTAGTTGATCCAAATTTCGAAATATCTAGCACTGACTTTGCACAAATGGATAATTACATTCACGCATTAGAAACTGCCGATTCCAGTGACTTTCTTTCTGCTGCGATAAATTTGAGTGTCAGTGTAAGCAGTCCGTTGCAAACACCTAATGCGCCACCAATGATAAGAGAACCGTTAAAACAAATTGCTGAAACCAAGAACGTCACAACTGAAAACACAAAGGGCAAAAATTTAAAATCAAAAAGGCAAAAACGAAAAAGATCGCCTTTACCAGAATTGGATGAAGGTGAGGTTGACACAACATTTAATGCTGGGGTCTTTATTGGAAATGTGAAGGACATAACACCACAGGCTCCTGATTTTAAATACATTCGATGGAAAAAAAACACTTGGAACTAAACAGAAACGAAATTGTGTTCAAAGGCGAGCGCAGATTACCGCATGAATTCAACCAAATGAAAACACCGTATCAATGCTTTTGTTATTTTCTTACCGATCAGTTGCTGGACGACATTGCATTCCAAACAAATCTCTATGCGCGCCATCAATTTATAGATACTTCATTTAGTGTCAATGCATCGGATTTGAAAAAGTACTTTGGCATATTATTGTATATGTCTGTTTATCAGTACCCCAATGTAGAAAGCTATTGGTCAAAACATGCATTTGAAGCGATAAGAAGCACTATGCCTTCTAAACGATTTTTTGAAATAAGAAGATTTCTCCATTTCGCTGATGGCTCCAGGATGAAAAAGAAAGGTGAGGATGGTTATGACCAACTGTTCAAAATTCGACCTATTGCTAATCACCTAAACGAAAGATTTGATTCTGTGCCAAAATATCCACGACTTTGTGTTGACGAGCAAATGTGCTCCACAAAAATGATGACAGCATTGAAGCAATATATGCCAAATAAGCCGCACAAGTATGGAATTAAATTGTTTGTTTTGTGTGACTTAATTGGATATTCTTATAAGTTTGAAATCTACAAAGGAATATTTGCCCTTGGAACGGTTCGTGCAAATAGAGTACCCAATTGCAAATTGTCAAAGGATATCGCTGTGAAAGTAAAAGAGCGGGGATATTCTGAAGAATTTGTAGGCAGTTGTTTTGGTGTCGTTGTCGGTTCAGTACTATGGTATAATTCGAAATGTGTAAGATTAATTTCAACATATGCTGGGGTTCTACCTTTTCGATCAAATGACAACGCTCAACCATTAAAAGCTACACGTTATGATCGGAAACAGAAATCCTATGTGAATATCGTATGTCCGAATATTATAAAAGAATATAATATGCATATGGGAGGCGTCGATCTAATGGATGGTTTGTTAGGGCGTTATCATATAAAACTGAAAACGAAAAAATGGACGCTGCGTTTGTTTTATCACCTTGTAGATATGGCAATAGTGAATGCATACATTTTGTATCATCGCGTACATGATATGACGTCGGAAAAAACATGTCATACATAATTACGAGACTTTCGGGTTCAAGTCGCTGACGTGTTATGCAGCAAGGATCCAGAGAAAAATCAAGTTGGCAGACCATCGAACCAAAGTCCGGTTGTAGCAACTGCTTACAGAAATAAGTCGCTGACGTGTTATGCAGCAAGGATCCAGAGAAAAATCAAGTTGGCAGACCATCGAACCAAAGTCCGGTTGTAGCAACTGCTTACAGAAATAAATACGTTCCAGCCGATGACATTCGCTTTGATGGTATTCATCACTTGCCAGATGCATTAGATCGCAGAGAAAAGCGCATGTGCAAAATGGCTGGATGCAAATCGGAAATACAAATGTTTTGCACCAAATGCAAGGTAAACTTGTGTTTATCAGCAACAAAAAAAGTGTTTCCAGCTTTTCCATACCACAAACTAATTTTCGTTTACTAAAATTTACATTTTTTATAATGAATATAAATTTTATTTTTTAATTAAACACATTCTGAATTATAACTGAAACTATTATTTTAATTGGAGTTAACAGGCAAGTCCGCCTTTTGGCGGAGTATACATTTTTGCTCCTGGCAGGTAAACAATTGTTTTTTTCTTCATTCTCGTGTTTCTCGCATGGATTATAAATTATTCATTGAGAAAAAAAATTAGCCGGTTAGAGGGTTAATGTTTTATTAACTAAATTTAGTTCATATTATATTTAAGTTTTTACCAATTTTAAACACCCCTTTTTAGAGAATATCTGTGTGAAGTTGTCACAATGTTCCGTTCACCATCACGCGATACACTTACACACACATCTACACGGACAAATAATTTAAATGACTCACTTATCGATTTACAAAACAATACTTTTCAAATGGAGTTAGATAATCCTTATGCAAATACAAATAATAATGAAATTTTAGCGACTTCAATTAAGCTTCCACAATTTTGGACAAGTTGTCCTGAAGCTGGTTCATCCATGCTGAAATGCAATTTAATACCAAAAATATAACTCAAGAGACAACAGAGTATGAATATGTAATTAATGCACTTCCTCAGGATGTCATTATTACAATATTAGATTTTATTCAAAATCCACCACAGGATAATAAATTTTCTGCGTCAAAAAAAATTTTGTTTGAAAGACATTCTTTAAGTGAGAATGCTGAATTAGATAAAGTTTTATCCGATTCTGAAATGGATGATCGTAAACCCTCGGAATTTTATCGGTCTCTTGCAATACTTTCTGGTTCTAATTTTAGTCAAGATCTTTTAAAGAAACTTTGGATGAGAAAGTTACCAAAAAATCTGATTATGGTTTTAACGAGTTCTACTTCCAGTGATATTAATGAATTGACAAAATAACTGACAACTGCTCTCGTTTGTGAAAAATTTGAGAAACTTAATTTGGAAATATGCGAAATGAGGAAGGAAGTCAATAACAATTATTCGAGGTCACGTTCAGTAAATAGAAATCGTTTTAGAAGCCCATTTAGAAGCCGGTCAAAATCACGCGATAATCCAAATTAGCTATGTAGATAAGTTTGGAAATAATGCTATGAAATGTGAGCAGCCATGTACTTTTTCGAAAAATGATAGTCCAAAAAACTAAATTCTTCCGTTGTTGCGGCGACAAACAATGGAAACTTAGATGTATCAACTCGTCTCTTACTTATATTTGACAAAGGAAACAAATTGAACTTTTTAATCGATAGCGGAGCAGAAATTTCGGTACTTCCAGCTTCAAAATTCTGTTGTACAAGGATATCTTCAGATATAATTTTAACAGCGGCCAACGGTTCTAATATTTCAACATACGGAAAAAAAACTTTTAAATGTAAATTTAGGGTTAAGGCCCGAATTTCCATTTACCTTTTTGATTGCTGATATAGCTAAGCCAATTATATGGGCCGACTTTCTGTGCAAATACGTTCTCTTGATTGACATTAAACACAAACGTTTAGTCCAAAAATTGTGTCATTTGATAATCAATACACAAAATTATTGAAGGAATATCCTTCACTAATTGCCGAACCCGATTATTCGAAACCAGTTAAACATACTACGGTTCACAGACTTGTTACTGAAGAAAACCTTCCATATTCTAAGCCAAGGCGCTTAGATCTTATAAAGTATAAAGTTGCTAAAACAGAATTAGATTTTTTGGTTAAAACAGGCATTTGTAGATTTTCAAATTCTTCAGTAGCTTCACCACTCCATTTAGTACTCAAGCACATATTTTCGAAATGAGATTTAGTAAGAGCTTACCACCAAATTCCAATGGCAGAAGATGATATTTATAAAACTGCAATTACAACTTCTTTTGGTATGTTTGAATTCATCCGAATGCCTTTTGGACTTAGAAATTCAACGCAAACTTTTCAAAGATTCATGAATGAAGTAGTAAGTGGTTTAGACTTTGTTTTTACATATATTGATGATCTGTTAGTAGCAAGTGAGAATGAGGAACAGCATTTAAAAGACCTCAATGTTCTTTTTAAACGTCTAACTGAGTACGGTTTAAATATAAAACCAAGCAAATGTACTTTTGGCGTTACAAGTGTTGAATTAGCCCCTCAAATGAAGTCTTTGAATGCATTAAAGAAAAGTTTACATCTAAGATATTGTTAAACCATTTTAACAAAGATGCCAAACTCTCTTTAAATGTAGATGCATCTAATACGGCAATTGGTGGCGTCATACATCAATCGTTTAATAACAAATCAGAACCACTCGCATTCTTTTCTAAGAAACTTTCTCCAGCTTAAGTTAAATATAGCGCGTTTGACAGAGAATTACTGGCCATTTATTTGAACATTAAACATTTTCGCTATCTTTTAGAAGGACGACAATTTACTGTTTTTACAGATCACAAGCCTTTGATATTTGCTCTAAATTCAAAAACCGAACGTAGTCTAAGACAAATGAGACATATGGAATTTATTACACAATTTACTAATGACATACAGTATATTAAAGGAAAAGAAAATGTTGTAGCTGACACATTATCTCGAGTTTTTGAGGTTGACGCAATTAAAAACACAGAATTGAATTTCAAAATTTTACAAAATGAACAGGATCAGGACAAAGAACTAAACGACTTAAAATCAGAACGAACATCACATAATCTTAAATTAATTCAAATTCTTCTATTAAATTTTGAAATTTGGTGTGAAATGACTGGTGAAAATCCTTGACCGTTTGTACCAAACCGTTTACGTAAGACAGTATTTAACATGCTACATGGGATTACACATCCTGGGACCAAGGCTACACGCCGTCTAATTATTAAAAAATACCATTGGCCAAGAATGAATAAAGAAATTAACACTTGGTCAAAAGAACGTATAAGTTGCCAAAAATCGAAAGTTTATCGTCATACTAAATCTCCAGTGATTAAAATTCCGATTCCAAAAAGTAGATTTGAGCATATACAATTAGATATTGTTGGACCTCTACCTATTTCGAAAGGACATCGTTACATTTTAACAATAATTGTTAGATTTACACGTTGGCCAGAGGCATACGCATTACGGGACATTTTAGCAACTACGTTTGCAAATAAATTTTTCAAAGAATATGTTTCTAGATTCGGAGTACTGTTAAAAATTACTACGGACCAAGGCTCTCAATTTACGTCAAACTTGTTTTCAGAACTTACGAAATTGCTAGGTAGTCGTCACATTACAACTTCTCCATATCATCCTCAAAGAAATGGTATGGTGGAACGGTTTCACAGGCAGTTGAAAGCTGCAATGATGGCTAGAAATGGAACTTGCAATTGGTATGATGAGCTACCGATAATACTTCTAGGTTTACGATCAATACATAAAGAAAGCATTTCAGCCATGCCATCTGAGATGGTTTTTGGGCAACCTTTGCGTCTACCCGGTGAACTTGTTGTTCCATCTGAAGAAAAATTTGCTTCAACTGAAATTTTAGACAATCTACGGAGCATTTTAAAAATGTTAATTCAAATTTAAAGCATAATCAAAATTCTGACACTGGTGTATATGTGCCAAAGGATATGGAGACTTGTAAATTTGTTTTTGTGCGGGTCATTAATAAACAATCATTACAACCACCATACGAAAGATCGTACAAAGTTGTAGAAAAAGATACAAAGTATTTTAGACTTAAAATAGATAATGAAATTAAAACCATTCCAATAGATTGACTTAAACCAACAATAATTGAAATAACACAAACACCTGACACGAATGCTCACATAGTTGATAACACGATACCAAACAAGAAACGAGTTACTTTAAATTTATCGAACATTAATTCTCACGAAGGGGGAGTATTGTAGGGTTAATCATTTTCTTATTTTGCATTATTATATGTTATGGTACTTTGTTCAATTTAACTTTGTTTGTTGTATAATTTTAGATTTAAGTAATTTCTGTAATATTAAATCAAAAAGAAAATTTTTATGTATCATTTTTGAAAACATACTTAAATAAATTTTCATTCATATATAGCTTACATATATGAGAATATTCCTAAAATTAAATTCCTTTAAAAAATAAAAATAAGTTAATAACTACACCTCTGTCGTTAGTTTCGGAGCTGCCCCACAACGTATGTAAGCCTTGCGTTAGCATCGCACCCGAGTAATATTGGATTGGCACCTGCCATCCTTTGTAAGACAATCACCTCCTGTGGCGAGCACGACCTGTCGTGCGCTATGTATACTGATGATATATAGCCGCTGTTTGTGTTCATCAACTCCAATTTGATGACAGCCACATCCGGAGAGCTGAAATTGGAACATATAAAAGCTTTAATATTTTTTTTTAACAGTATACAAGCTCGGGGTTTACCAGATAGCCCGCTGTAGAAAAGGGTATAGTGGGCGTCCCTGAGCGCTTTAACCTCAAGGTCCCTTATCCCGTCGTTGTCTCCCTGCCTAAGGAAGACCATTAGGTTGTCCGAGGCGGCCTTAGAATGCCTAAGATTGCCCTGAACAAACGTCATCGACTTTTGCTGAGCTTCTGTTGCCTGCTAACACCTGGTCAGTACTTCGGGTAGCGTCCTCTGTGGCATTCCCCTTTAGGCTCATGTCACCTAACAGCTGGTTGGCGTCTTCGACATTTGCCACCGGGATAATTTCGTTGGATCGGAAGATCTTCAGTTTTGCTGTTCTCACTCCGAAGAACAGCATGTTGTCGACCTTCCGTAGTAGCTCAATGCACTCGTCGTTGAGCCCCAAAAGGTAAGACGAAGTCTGCGCACCCTCAAGTGGCTTTTCTGCACTGCCCAGTTTGTCATCGGTATAGTTGGATTTTGCCGCTGTCGGAGACGCATCAGCTTCTCGCTCTCCATGGCCATCTTCGGCAGCCAAATGCGGGCCCTTGGTCTTCTAGGGATCTCCGCAGCCGAAATAAGCTTGACCTTCAAACCCTTCCAGGCGTTGCCGAGCTCGGCTACGCACTTGCCGAGGAACTCCCTAGAGAACTCATCCCTGCATTTGAAAATCCGGCAACCCCGGAGAGACTCACTAGAGTCGAATCCAGGAATAGGGTTGTCTGGATTCTCAAACAGGTACCCGCCACCTGTTCAGAAAGTTTTGTTTCGCTCTCGACCCACTTCTCCTGAACGGGCTTTCCGCTCCCTGTGACCTCGTCAACCAGCGCGACCTGGAGATGAACCCTGGCCACCTTACAGTACCGCCTTTTCATCGGTGGTTCTTGCAGCTGAGGGTAGTCCTTCGTGTCTGCCCTTTTCCCAGCTGGTTCCGTTGTCGAGTCGTCCTTCGACCTCCCTCGTTTAACGGCTTCCGTTTTTGTCGGTGGTTTTGAGTTAAGGTGCTTCTTGTACTCTTCCACAACCTCCTTACACTTATGGCCGTCTTCCTCATCCTTGGGGTGCACCGTACCGGCAGCTGCATTTTTGGCAATCTTGTCCAAAATGCAGACAGCCCGCTTGTACTTCGCTTGAGAGTCACCCCAGACGACTTCGTTTTTCTTCTAACTGACTTCGGAGTGCTCCCATGAGCACTCAACGCAGCCTTTAAGGTAGTTGGCAAATCGGGATTTCTAGGCTTAGCATTCACTGGTAGAGCCGCAGAGTATGATTCCTGACTGGAAGCCAAGAGTGCATCCTCTTCTGCGCTTAGGAAGTCCTCCTTGACCTCCCTGTGTGTGTGTGTTGTTATTTGTTTTGTTTGTATTTTTGTCATCAATTTGAGTCCCACGAGTAAGCACGGAAGTGGTAGTCCGCCCCAGCAGAGCCGGCGTACCGAGGTAAGGCACTTATACAAGGTGGGCCGAAAGAAGTCATCCGATGTTGTTTGGCTCTCTTTTTTTTCTAAATCAAAAATTTCGATTCTGTTTCTTGATTATGTTTATTTGAACCTTTAGAATTTTATTGGTCAAGTCAAGAAAATTATATCGGCCAAATGGGCGCCGTCACTATTTATTGCCATACGGGCTTGTTTTATGGCATTTTTCATCACTTCGGCGAGAACTTCGGGCGACAAATTCTCACACTCGTATCGAATGTTGTCCTTAAGGGCTTCCAAAGTCTCGGGCTTGTTTACGTTAACACAGGACTTCAAAAAACCCCATAAAAAAAATCTGGAACGCTGAAATCGGGCGATCTTGCGGGCCAGTGCAAATCGCCAAAACGAGAAATGAGGCGACCCGGGATTGCCGCCTTCAGAATATCGGTTGTTGCTCGTGCAGTGTGTGCCGTTGCTGCGTCCTGTACGAACCACATGTTCTGCAGTCCTAATTCGTCCAATTACGACAGAAAAAACCGTTTGGCCAGCGGCATTCTCGAAAAAAATGGCCAAATGACTCCTCCAGCGTGAACAGCGCACCATACAGTCACTTTGAGCGGGTGCAATGGCTCCTCGTGCATCACTCGTGGATTTTCGGTGCCCCAGAAACGATAGTTTTGCTTGTTCACGTACCCACTGAGGTGGAAATGAGCCTCATCGCTCATTATGATTTTGGTCGAAAAATCGTCCACTTCTTGCTCGAGATTGAGGATGGCTTGGGCGTAGGGCGCGGTTGGCGGACGGCAGGCAGCAGCTGATGCACGGACTGGATTTTGTACGGGAACATGCGCAGGTCTTTGTCCAAAAATTCGCCTTAGGGACGTCCGCCTAATGGCTAATTGCGTGGATCGGCGTCTGGTCGATGTTTCCGGTGACAACTCGACATCCATAGCAACGGGCGCTCCGGGGCCGGCTACTCTTGGCAATGTCTCGTGTGGTCCCATACTCTTCAAGGTTGGTGGCCAAACGGCGCAGTGTTTGCGCAGTCGGTGTCGGACGGCCGGGGAATCGGCGACGGTATTCGCGCTGCGCCAACACCACAGACGAATTGTAACGCATAAAAATTTACACGATTATTCCGCGTTCTTGGGAAGTGTATCGCTCCATAGCTTGTTCACTTGTATTCTGCACCTGTCGAGTCCACAAATGTCAAAACAGATTAAATATTGGCAGTCATTTGCAAAAATGAGAGCATTTTCCAATAGGGTGATTTCTTTTGGCTGTACAACCGACTTCGCTGGGCATCGGAGGGGAACCGTTCGCGGCCAGCCATATATTATTACCCGCTGGTCACTCATCCGTCGGCACGGTTTCCTTACACGCCTTGGCTTGGGTAAGAGGTGTTAGGGACTCCCCAGTCCTTACCTCGAGACCGCGATCAAAGACCATTTCCCCGTTACAGAGCTATTAAGGAGCATAAGCAACACGGCACTGATCTCTGATCTTAGCTGGACACCATCCTGACAACGCACAGGATAATCTCTGTAGTGACCATTTCCAGTCGGCACCCTCGCTGGGGGTTCAGTCAGAGGATTTTTGCAAAGATGCAGTTGGCTATGTATAATGTGTCACCAAAATATTCTGCCGGCGCAGCGATAGCTTTGCGGCAGTGCAGCGGTCAATGCGCTAAGCTATGTATTTGTTTACACTGCTGTATTGATGTACACAATGCTCTAAGTTCAATACGTTTTTATGAACCCGTTCCCTCATACTAGCCGAGATGCCTTTTTATTCATTTAAAATCTCTTCAGTCTAGAAGATCTATTTTGCCGCTATCATTTGTATTCGATATAATTCGTTGTATAGTGGCCTATAACTAAAGCTCTCGAAAATTTCTATTCAATCTATCTTATGGGATAGATTTTGCAGTATTTTATTATAAATCTTACCATAAGGGTGCAAGTAAAATTAAGGATTGAGTGTGTTCAAAAAACAAATAATTAACCCAATGATGTTGTTTAGATATAACCTCAGTTCAAAACATTTCCACTCTTTGTTAGGGCGTATGAAGCTGATGTTGAAAGAAGAAGAATCGGAAAGTTATCCAATTAATTTTTCACAAACACAATGAAATAAACCTAATTTTAATAGAAAGCACACCGAAAACAGTTAAAGATATCAAAAGCAAATGAAATCTAGCATATATTCTAAGCAGCCGAAAGCAATTCGCTACCTAAAAACTAGGAAGGCTTCATTTATTTCGGAGGAATTAACAAAAAAAAAAAGGAGACCATTCCTAAAGAAAATAATGGACAAATTGACATCAGCTCAATGTTTTTTACTACCATCACAAGGGCTCGGTGTTACAAATGAAAATGGAAGAAAAGAGGAAAACGACGTTATCTAATTAACTATAGTTACGCTTATACGTCAAGTCAAACGTATAGCGATAATGAAACTACGACATCGAAATTTAAAGATGAACTGGATCAACGTCATAGTATAATTTCATAAGTAGGTAGTCTTTTTCTTCCTGTTTTGTTTTAGAGGCCCTATGTGTGGTAATGAAATGTGTAGGACCTTTTTAGTACCTGAATGAAGAACTTATTCTGCTATTCTTCTATTTCACAACTTCATACGAAGTTAGGGTTGCCAGATTTTTTTTTTCGCAAAATTTAGTACTTCGGGCTATTTCGGCGCTAAAAAAGAATTACATTTCAGCACACTTTTATTTAACACAAAAAGTATACAATTCTCTGTTAGTTTTATTAAATATACATTAAAACACAATTCACATTGATTTTACATATTTAGGTACAAATGTGTACATAAATACATAAACAGAAATCAATAAATTAAATTACAATCACATTTGACTTTGTTTTACGCTTCGAATCGATCCCTATATTAAGTACGAACCGCCCATAAGTCAATGACTTTTTAAATAAGGAATAGTTTTTTGGCAAAAAAGCATTGTATTCATCAACATAACCTCCTTTTTACTCTATACACTTAGCCCAGTGTTTTTCCTATTTTTTATTCTCTCTAAATAATAGTTTTTTGCCATTGCCTCAAGACTCTCAAAATAGGCGTTCGTTTCCGTGATGATCTCTTCATTTGACCCAAACCTCTTACCATCCAGCCAGTTCTTCAGGTTTGGAACTAGGAAATAATTACATGGGGCTAAATCTGGAGAATATTTCGGATGGGGCAGCATTTCGTAGCTCAATTCATGTATTTTTTTTCAGTCCTTTGAAGCGGCCACACGCTTATGGTCGAGTGCGAGCAATTGCGGATAGCATTTTTATATTCAAATATTCGTCTGTGATTTTCCCGCTCCCCTTGTATCCCTACAGGCTTAGCCACCTCAAGCACTTTCATTCTCCGGTTAGCCAATATCATTCCAGGGATTGTATCGATGATTTCTGGTGTACCGACCTGGGCGACCATAAATTAATGGTGCAATTTTGCCATTGTATTTATCTTTCCTTGGTTTCGGAAGTGATTTACGAAAAAACTAATGCTTAATCAGCACACAAAATTTTTGTTAAAAGTCATGTATTTTTTTTAATACTTGTTGCATTTTTATGTAATTTTGACAAATTCGCCGTCATTACTTTTTTAAACTTCAAGAAATCCTTCGCAATTCATTTTAAAATTTACCTTTGTTTGGAGTTTATTTTAATTGATTTAACTAAAAGACGATTTCTCTCTTTACGCCACGCTGCAAACATTAAAAAAAATCTCTCAACGGCTGTGTTGAAATAAGGGATTGAAAAAATAACGTTAAAATTTTTTTCAAACTGGGGAAAAATATTTAACACATTTATTTTCTCGTTTGGAAGAATTTTTTTAAAGGCTACGTATTTATCAAATATCAAATCTAAATATATGTCCCTAATATAAATATTAAAAATTGTTTCCGTGCATTGAGAGAAAGAACTCCATTTCATTTTCTAAACGAAATTTGCGTACTGAATTGGGAATTGGAAGTTTTCAGTACAGCGAGTGAAAATTCGGTACGGTCCTTCCCAAATCAGTACGTCTAGTAACCATATAAAATACCCTGAGAATGAATCAAAAATAGTAAACCACGTGATTCTCAGTAAAGCTAAGTTTACCAATTTGCTATCTTAGGAGATTAGTCATTTCACATGCTAATAACCTCGCAATATTGGGAAGTAATAAGAGTTTAAGAGAATTTATGAGAGCCTTAAAAAATTTTAAATTGTCAATATTTTCTTCAAAGAGTGAAAGCTTGTCGGAACAAATATCTTAATTGCAAAAGCCCGAATCTGATTGAGTTATACACTGATGGTGGTAAGAGAACAGAATATAATTTATAATTTCGTCCCATTCATAAAGTAAATAAACAAAACATGCCAAACAGATTTGATGAATATTGTTTTTTTTGGTTCCAACGTACTAAAACAATGACAACTTAGAAATTTTAATAATGGAAGGAATTTGAATGTACATAATCAATATGTATATTCATGCAGCCTAAAAGGTTATGATTGACCGTTGTAAATTCGAACAAATCATTAAATTACGTGTTATTCCTATGATAACAAAAATGGTTGATGCGACACGATTAATATTAACGCCGGGGAGCAGCTTTATGGAGGACCATTACTAAACCTAATACTAAAAAATTAGCAAGTATCAGACCTAATTGCAAGATTTCTTATGCGATATCTTAAATGTACAGCAAGGAAGTCAAAAAACTAAATTCTTGATTTCAACACTCTCGCCTTCTAGGACTTGAAAATAAAATGTTTGATTGCAAAAAGAAAAATTGGAATATATTTAAATTTGCCTAAGAACAATTTACGAGGACGAGAGCAATAAAATGACGACTTTTTCATATATAATTTCGAATTAAAATATTGCTTGCTGTGCTAAAAAATTTAGAACTTGAATTCGTTTTTATAATTTACTTTTTAATTTCTTTAAAAAATCTCGTGCCTGTTTATCGCCTTGTCGATGTTCCAATGCACGAATAGTTTGAGATTCTGAAATAAAGACAACAACAGTTATTATGAAAAGAAATCTAAAATTGTTTATTTTGCACAGACCTATGTATTGCGGCCGACATAACTCCATGTGTATTTGTCCATTCTCATTTGCCATAAGGTCCGCTAGGGTAATATAGCATTCAGCAATGTACTGGCTGGTCATACCAAACAGGTCTTTGTCCTTAATGCTAAACAAAATGAGGCTGTTGTGCTTAGAAAGCTGTTTTTCCGAGAAATCACTGAAAATAAAAAGAAACATTAACTATTTTAAATTCTTTTAATATCTGAAGAAGTCAAACAGTACGACAAACCATTGTCTTACTGTCTGTTTTATATCTCAAAACTACTTTCTTTTTACATGTTTTTTATTTTTATTTTATACTTCAAGGTATTCTTTCAACATATGAAATACAGAATTTAATTATCAATCAAAGCCAAGTCATTTATAGACCACTGAAAACGCCTCTGAGTTTAACTTATGAGGTTTAAATTTTGTTATTATTATTAAAATATTAATGCACTATTAAGAGAAATTATTAAACAAATTTTGGCAATTTTTTTGTATGACCAAATTGTATTTATTTTGTGATAGTCATTGTAAACTCGGATGATCACAATTATGGTAAAGCGTCAGCCCTGATGCCGAATTTCGAATTGTCTATATCTTTTCAGCCAATTACATATGTCCCTATCCGATTTTCCGCAGTCTTAAATGCGAAAAGTCGTCGTGAATTGGAAATAACAATATACTGTTTTGTGACAACATCACATTTTTTGCTACCAACAAAAATGATCAACTATTGCTAGCATGATGCGGTGCACAAATTTCGTGTGGGATTGGTGATTAGTCAAAAAGTCCAGGACCTTGTCTGCTGGCATCATTTAATTAAATGACCTAATCTGCATTAAAGCTAAGTTCACTAAAATTAATTTTTTTCGTGCGAAAGCATCGAAGGAAGAGAAGATTATGGCAACAAAGAGAAATGATATCAGAGCCTAGAAGTAAGAGTATTTAACCTTAATGGGACTATCTCCGACAAGAGTGAGTGGCTGATTGACTACGCTTGGGCACGGAACATGGCTATAAGAAATATAATATTACAGAATCCAAACAACAAATGTGCTTAACAACTTTCCAATACGTTCGCTGCCTTGTTGCCGATAAGATCCCCATGAGCTTGTGTGCATTAATGAAGATGTATCAGATAGCGAAAAACTTTCATAATGCCGCTTATCAACAATACTGTGTGCAATACTTAACCCCAACTGAACGGCCTTATCACTGTGGTTCAGGCTTGGCAAATGCATTTTTTATCAGATATTCGCAACAAATCAAACACTGGAAATGATTCTTGACAAAAAAATTTACACTCACCACCTTTTCGTCAACTTTTAAACCCGATACGTCTTAATTTAAGACCCCACAACGTATTTGGTTGTGTGAAGGACTTTGTTTACTTAGGAAATTAATAAGTTCGATTATTTAGTTAGTTTTATTAAGTAATCAATACCCAACCCCCAAATGGAAACACCATTACCGATAAAACTGAAATCGCGAAAACATTTGGCCAATTTTGGTCAAATGAAGCAAAAGACACCAACTTTTATCGACGAAAAAATTGGTTACTTGGAACTAGATATAGCACTGAGCAGGCTAAAGGTTAAATCCCCCGGACTTTACCGCATATCCTAAGTATCAAATGATACAAAACCTGCCAACAAATAACAAAAACCGACTACTCAATCTCTTCAATAGCATTTTCAATAGCTACATACCACAAATATACAAGTACAGCATGATGATCCCAATTCCAAAACCAGACACAGACAAAATCTTACCGGCCCATATCCCTCAACCCCGGCTGCTTGAAAGCACTCGACAATATTATAGCTAGCAGACTATGTTGGTTTGTCAACACAGACAAGCTATTGCATAGTCAGCAGATGGGTTTCAGAAAACGAAAATCAGTGTCCAATTTCCTAGTTTGTCTAGATCATCAGATCACTCAATCCTTTTCAACCAAGAAACACATTTCCTTAACTTCTCTTGACTCTTGCAAAGCCGTCGACAAAGTTGGAATGCACACAATTCTGGACTAACTCAGAGAGTGGAACATAGGCCCAAAAATTACCTTATACATCACAAACTACCTTAGTAATAGAACCATCAAAGTAAATATAAACTCACACTACTCTCAAATATATCCGCTACAGAATGGAATACCACAGGTTATATTGTTTTTAATCGCGTATAATAAACTTTGTAACATTATCTCTCTTTACAAAGAACTTAACTTTCTAGCATACGCAGACGATTTGATTATCATCAAACCAATGAAGAAATTAAAAAGTACCACCCTAGCTATCAGCAACCTGCACAATGACATCACAATACGGTCCCAATACTCAGGAGCCCAAATATAAACACATATATGCTAACACATACACATATGCAAAAAACACAACTGTCTAGTCAATCTTCTTTGCAACAATGCCAACATATAAACTGCAGACAACATAAAAATACTAGGTATTAACTTCAATAAAAGATATAAATGGAACACCCATATCGACCATCTACTATCTGCGTTAACAAAAGGCTTGACATAATGACTAGCAAACCCCAAATATAATTGTCACACAGTGTCATTATTGTCAGCAGTAAAATCGCTTATTATATCTATGATAAACTATACATATACGCGTTCGCTCCGAAATCAACCACAAGACAATTTAATTCTATAATTAATTTCAGCATTCGAATCGACCTTGGCGCCTTCAAAACTACCCCAATTGTATCCATGAAATCCGGGGCCAATATATTACCACTACACATCAACGGATATTTCATTACAGCTATACTCACCAAATCACTCATTATCAACGACCATTCTCCCCTTCCTTTACTTTTATCCAAAATCAAAGACACACATATAAATAAAATGCCTCTTGCTTAAACAGAATAACGAACATTGCAAAACAATTCGATATATCACTGAACTTTACGCCACAAAAAGGATCTAAATCACCACATTGGAAACTTAAACACACAGCTATAAACATAGAACTTGCCGCTTTCCAAAAAAATGTACGTCCCCCATAGTTTTCAGACAAAAATTCTACCAAATAAAGGAAAATCTCTCCGATTTTAAATTTCTATACACCGACGGCTAAAAAATCAGTTCTAAATGCAGTTACAGCATAACTCAAGAACAAAGTATAATAAAAGTTGCACATTTCGCTCTCTACAGTTCCAACTTCGCTGCCGAATTAATAGCCATACACGATCCAACCACATAAACTCGCAACATGCACCGACTCACTCTCGTCTCTGGAATCAATAAAAAATCTCAAAATTAACGATTTCTATACCAATTCAATTCGCAGCACTTTACTTGAAAACCCATACAAGCTAAAACTGATCTGGGTTCTTGGCCATATGCAGATCCCAGGTAATGAACATGCCGATGCAGCAGCAAAAAATGCCATAAATGCCCCACTTACAATTACACCTAACCTACTTTTCTCCGACATGAAAACCTTCTTAAAAGATCACTTCATCCAAAAACACAAGGAAACAATCAACAACTTTTCCCAATGGTATTCATATATATCAGAAAACACTAAAACAATTGACAATTGGTATTAAATTTAATACCAGCTTCCTTACTAGGAGATATCAAACAAAAATTATAATACTACGTCTAGGACACAATAGAACTACACATAAACATCTAATTGACAAACATCTATCTAACACTTGCAACTTCTGTCACCTCCATCCCATTAAAACTCAACACAAACTCGACACATGCACTTTCTTCCATACCCACCGACAGTCACTCCCCAATGTAATACCATCAGACCACCTGAAAACCCCCACAGCGGGAAATTTTCCATTACGGAACCAGGCTTTAAAAAAAGGTTGTTATAAGGGGGGTAGAGGAGGACCCCTGATTCAAAATCAGAAGGTCCCACCGGCCGGAGGTCATAGTTTTTAAGTAATTTGCTGTTAAAGTGGCGAAAAATGTTAATTTTAACCTCACTTTCTGCTTTGTGCAGCAATGAAATGAAAGTACCGTGCTGCCACACATGACGAATATATGGCGAAAAAAACGAAAATAATTACAATAATAAAATATAAACTATAAAAACATTAGAAAAATGCATGCATTTAAGAACACCGCAGCAGGCGAAAATTTGTAATTCATAATCGCCTGCGGCTCTTTTCTAAAATAAAACAATATTTCGTGTTATATGGAAAATTTGTAATAAAAAATCGCGTGGTAAAAATTCTAGACATATTTAAAAACGCGTTTATTAAGTTAAATATATATAAAAAATTTGAACTAAGTACTATACACTCACGAAAATAAACCAAATTTTGTACACCGCACAAAATATAAGTGATAAGTATAATTTTGACTGAACATTTGCTGGTGGTAGTGAAGAAAATTTAACAACAAATTTCTTAAATAGTAATATTAATAAAATTAAAACAGTGATAAATTTAGGTAAAGAGGGCCTACCAGAACATCCCCCAATAAGTTTCGTTACCAAATTCCTTCTACTTTCGCTGAAATCGCGAATGCTTCCGTAAAGGAAATCTCAGCCCCCACAGCTAAGAACTTAGAAACATTACTCAGCTACTTGAAGAATTGCAACATATACAATGAAATATAAAGCAACCATTTAACTACAGTAAATGACATCCACCTCTACTCCTTAACCAGGCACGCTCAGGATATTATCCCTCTCTCTCAGAAACACAACACAACACATACACACACTAAACTTAGCTTAAGGCCATAGATGCCATAGCTACCAATAAAAAAAAAACATAAAAAAAAATGATATAGAATATAGAACAATACAGGAATGAATGAATAGAATGAAGTTTTGAAAATTCAAATTAAATTGAAGGTAATAAATTTTTTTACTTTCAATTTATGATGCTGGATTAACCCGTCATAATAATGCACAGAACGAATGACATACAAAATTCTACCAACGGGTGACTCAGTATACACGACAGGGTAGCTGGTGGAGACAACAAGACGAAATACTTAAAACTACAAATGATTAATAAAGTGACAAGCACTATGCTTCTTTTAGACAAAGTCGTTGTTTTTTTTTACTTTTTTACAAGTACCTTTTTAAATAATAAGTAACTTTGTTCAAATGTGGATGTAAATTAACGAAAAATATAAAGATCGTTTTAAAAGGAAAACATTATCATATGTATTTTCAGTAGCCGATAGTCGGTAGCGGCTACTAGCATTATGCTAATTTCCATATATAACAGGAGTACTAATAATAGAGTGGTGCAAAAGATACTAACGCAGTAGAGTAAAATTTAGGAAACAAACATTCAACATTATGATATTAATTAAATTGCTTAACTTTGACAGATAACTCCGAATACTTATAGTTATGGTCGAGGCTTGCGCCGACCGCGGGGACTTATAATAAATGAAAAAAAAACTAATTTAAAGCTATTTCTTAAAAAAATATTGCTTTGACTAATAAGCAAATGCTTGTTTTGCTATCCACTTTTCGCAAATTTTAAGAAACTCTAAGAGCCGTTTGATACTAAAACAAAAGGGGAAAAATTCATTTTTCGTAATCTGACTTCTGTTACATAATTTTGTAGAAAGACTCTGTTTCTCAAAAAATTTGCAAGGGTTCTCATATCGTAGAAGCCTATTGGTCACAAGAATAAAATGATTAATCCTTATATTCTTTATCAATTTCAGAGATGTAAGATTTTTTTTGATTTTTGACTTTTGTATAAATATTTTTCGGTTTTCGATTGATATGAGTTTACCTTTTAAGCAAAAAAATATTTCAAAATGGTTATCTACTCTTTTATAAAAAAAATAAAAAAAAAACCTTAGGTTAGGTTAAGTTAAAGTGGCTGCTAGCGATCGAGCCAGCACACCTAGGCCTTCTTTAGGCCCATTGTGGCACCACGCGGATTTGAAGAATCCCCCTACTCGAACCAACATGTGGAATCTGCGAATTTTAATAGCTTGCGAATCTCTACTTTGGCCAGATCGCTAAGGTCTCCGGAGAACTCTAATCCCAAGAATTTTCTTTTTCTAGCCCATAGTGCAGGACATTCACATAGAAGATGCCTCAGGGTTTCAGGCTCTTCTTCATTTCTGCAGCTTCTGCAGAAGTCGGTGCTGGGGACACCTAGTCTCTCTGCGTGTCTGCCGATCAGTATATGACCTGTTTTGATTCCTAAAGCTAGGGACAGGTTTTTTCTACTCAGTATGAAAAGACCCTGTGATCGCTTGACTTCCCACTCCGGCCACAAGAGCTTGGAATTGATACAGGTATTTCCGTTTTTCCAACGAACCCCTACTTCCTTAAGGGTTGAGTCCCTTAGAAAGAGCTTGCAGGTAGCGAGCGGCATACCTAAACCCTTCCAGCGTGATGAAAGCGGAGTGGATGCCCCCCTTTTTGCAAGCTCATCCGCTGTTTCTTTGCCTGGTATGTTTTGCTGTGCCCTGGCACCCATACCAAGTAAAGAGCAAACTGCTCCGCCATCTCGTTTAGAGATTTGCGACAGGTTGCTACCGTTTTAGAATTACAGTTGACCGAATCAAGTGCCTTTAGTGGTGCTTGACTGTCGGAAAATATGAAGATATCTTTGAATTCAACCTCTTCTATCCTTAGGTAGTCTACCGTCTCCTGTATAGCAGCGACCTCAGCCTGAAAGACACTGCAATGGTCAGGAAGACGGAAAGATTTTTCTAATCCTACTTGAGCCGAGAAAACACCCCCTCCCACTCTGTTCTCAAGTTTTGAGCCATCAGTGTAGAAGTGGAGTGAATTCTCCGATCCAGGGGGTCCATCGGACTACCAGTCTCTTTCAGGAATTAGTATGTTGAACTTCTTTGTGAAGCTTTGAATGGGGGCGCAGTAACCTGTAACTTGCGAGCCTAATTTGTTTGCGATTGTTGCATGGCCTACTTGACTAGACTTCCATACGGGCAACTTCCGTAGTCTAAGAGCGGCACATGCAGCGAATTGTTTTCCAGCGATATCAATCGGGAGGATTTTTAGTATGGTGTCTAACGCTTCCGAGGGGATTGTACGCAGAGCGCAACCTACGCATATCAGCGCCGATCTTTGCACCCTTTGCAGTGCTGAATGTGTGGTTTTCTTATCGAGACATGGCCACCACACCAGTGCGCCATATAGCAGGATTGGTCTGACTACCGCTGTGTATATGCAGTGCATAATTTTGGGAGATAAGCCCCATTTTCTTCCGATGGCTCCCTTGCAACTGTAAAGGGCCACCGTTGCCTTCTTACTTCGAGGACGAATCCACATGATACCAACTCCGTTGGCCAAACTTCTCTACGATTTTGGTTACCCTATGCGAAACAAATGTCGACCAAGAACATGGTGGCTTCCGTAGCCAGTCCATAAGAAAATCTGTAAGGATCGAAGATCCAAGTTAGGAATCACTGATTCCACCATTTCCGCCAGAAGCACCGCGCCACACAACTCCAAACGAGGCAGTGAGATGGTTTTTACCGGGGCAACCCTCGTTTTTGCTAATAGAAGATGGACCGCAACACTGTCTCTCCTTTCGACGCGCAGGTAGATAGCCGCCGCATACGCCTTCTCCGATGCATCGCAGAATCTATGAAGCTCCATCTTTTCCGTCGGTGAGAATTGTACCCATAGTGGAATTTGGATTTCTCCTATTGGCGAGTACTCCATGGCAAACTTTGACCAGCGCTCAAGTGTTGTTGAAGACACCTGCTCATCTCAATCCGTTCCTTCCAATCAGATGTTCTGCATTAACATCTTCGCCACTATGATGACCGGAGCGAGCCACCCTAGTGGATCGAATAATTTAGCGATGGCCGACAAAATCTTGCGTTTTGTAACTACTTGAAATTGATCTAATTCCTTCGCAGCGAAGTAGAATTAATCCGAACGTGCATTCCATCGTATGCCGAGAGCCTTAACGCTGCTCGTATCTTCGGAGTTCAAGAAGTCTTGGCTGAGCAAATGAGAAACCGGAATATCGCGTAAGACTTCTTTGCTATTGGCAGTCCACTTACGAAGTGGGAAACCTGTCGAACTTAAGGCCTCGGTGATTTGATCCCAGGCCTTAATGGTGGACTCTAAGTCGTGTCCACCTGCGAGCACGTCGTCGACGTACCTGTGTTGCTTGAGGACTATCGAAGCGATCGGAAGCGATTCGTGAACGTCGTCGGCTAGTTGCAGAAGCGTCCTTATTGCGAGATAAGGAGCGCAGTTCACCCCGAAAGTGACAGTATTCAATTGAAATTGACGAACTGTTCACTTATTGAATCGCGAAATACTATTTTTTGAAATTTCCTCTGTTGAGGCTGAACTAGGATCTGACGATACATTTTCTCTATGTCGCTACTAAAGACGAATATGAATAACCTCCAGTGGAGGATCAGTATCGTCAGATCGCTTTGTAAAATTGGTCCAGCCAGTAGCACATCATTGAGGCTTACTCCATTGTCCGACGGACAGGACGCATTAAACACCACCCGAACCTTCGTAGATGTGCTTTCGGGTTTGGTGACCGCATGATGGTAGGTTATAACCATCGGACCGGCCCTCATCCGGGATACTGGACACCTCAGTCATGTGACCCAGTTGTTGATACTCCTTGAGTACCCTAGTATATTGCTCTCGTAAAGAGGGATTTTTCGCCAGACGACCTTCACTGCGAAATAACCGCGAGAAAGCTATCTTTCGCGAGCACCCTAGAGAAACCTCTGTCGGAAAATTCCGACGAAATGGCAACGAAACTATATATTTCCCCGATTCGTCTCGCTTGGTAGTATCTTTAAAAACCTCCTTGCAGTAGTCCTCTTCTGCGGTACGAGCTCTGCTACGGGGCAGGTCCTCTAGTTCCCAAAAGGCTGCAAGCTGTCTATCCAGCGTCACCTCATTGTAGAATGAGACGCATGATGTCGGCTTGGGTGAAGTCGTCCTTCCCGTCAGAATTCATCCGAAGACTGTCTCCTGAGCCAGCAGCGAGCCAAGAACGTCCTTCCGTAGACCGCCGAGCATTATTTGCGGATAAACGTCGTCTCCTAAAACAAGATCGTCTTGTTCGTTCGCGAAGCCGCATCGATATCGCAGGTCGACAGATTTCCCGTCAGTTGAGGTAGCACTAGCGCCATTGTCTGAATCACCACCAAAGTATCGACCGGGGATCCTAAGGTTATGGAACACGCCTGGCTTGTTTGCTCTGAAACCGTGTTGTCGATTCCAGACACCCGTGCATTCACTTTCCTCGTTGGCAGCTTAATCCGACGTCGAAGTCGTTCCGTCATGAACGAACACTCAGATCTATGAGCACTCTGGCGGAAGTAATAGACCCACGATGTTTAATGTTGACTTGAGCTGTTCCCAGTAGAACCCCTTTGTTTGTGACTGTACTTAGGTGGGAGGCTCAGTATTACCTCTGGAGAAACTGGTACCAGAAGTGGTCCGGTTGAAACTAGTTCCGGACCCATTTGCAGAAGAATTCGAGAAACCGCTTTTTCTCGAAGTAGTTTGCTGAACTGGGTTCAAATGCAACAGTGAGTGATGCCTGGAGTGGCATACTGAGCAATTGAACGCGCTGGTGCACTTCGCGACCCCATGTCCGGAGGACAGGCAGTTCAGGCAGAGTTGACTCCTTCTAGCGAAGTTGCTTCTTTTTGAAGGAGACATTTTTAGAAATCTTGTGCAAGATGGTATGCTGTGTGCATCGCAATTGCACAGCTTGCATTGATTCCTTGCCACAATCGCTTGAAAAGTTTGTAGTTTTCGACTTGAATTGTCATAACTTGACTTAGAAGGCTGCGGTCTCTGTAACCGGGAAGTACTAGGCCCTCTAATGTCAAAGACAGTTTCTAAAGTCTGGAATCGACTTGTTAGAAATCTGTTCATATCTTCCCACTTAGGAATCTCCGTTTTTTTCTGGACCGAATGTTCCCACATTGAGAGGGTGACCTCTGGTAGCTTCGTTGAGCAAAGGTATGTTATGATCGCATCCCAATTCGTTATGTCAATTTTATGAATCTGGAGTGCCGATATGCAGTTATTAATTTCGCGTTGAAGATCTTTGATTGCACTTCCAGATTCAGTTCCTACCGGGGATAGGTTGAAGAGAATCTTCAATTGACTATTAACGAGAATTCTTTTATTCTCGTAGGACCACGAACGACGTGCCGCAAATAACCTTGGTTTCGTGGGCCGTCGTGTATCCAAATAAGAAAAGTTACAAAGATTAGTGTTAACCGAAACTTGTCAATCTTTATTTAAATGTGTATATAACTATTCGCAGTATATTATGAGTACTATTGTAAAATGTGTGTATATAAAATTGAATTTTAACTTACACTTGTATAGGGATTTCCTTGTGTTGGCTGGCAGTCGCTGGGGATCAAATATATTGCTGCTTGCTGCTGGTCGGTCCAAAAAGAAGTGGCCGAGCAAAATTTCTATTTTGTCGCCGGACCGGCCGTTTTGTCTCAGCACAACAGTCGGTTCGGCGAACAAAAGGATATCGGGTGACAAAATACAGCCAATGACTAGTAAGTCCGAAAGCCAGTATTTTTGTATTCAGGCTACTACCCAGCAGCAAACAAGCCTGGGAAAAAGTTGAAAATTACCCGGCAGTAAAAGGATTTAGGCTACTCGCCTAAACAGCCTTTACATAAACTTTCCAAATTAGTGTTCTCCAAATAGTTTTGTTTTGTTTTATCCGCTGCGAGAAACTGTATATTTGCGATCAGACCACATAACAGTTTTGCCACAAAAGTTTCAAAAAAAACCATATTGCGATCAGACCATGCATTATTGTCAAGAAAGTGCGAGAACTTGCGGGTCCTGCGATCAGACCATAACACAGTTAATGCGCTAAAGTTACAAGCATCATAAATAATCTAAAAGTTTTTGATATTGTGACATGCCCGGTGGTAGCATGTATAATTTGCGAAGCCAAAATGAACCACAAGAGTCAGACGAGAATGCAGATGGTGCACAACATAACCAATTATCGTCACAGTAATAGACACAATTTAATGCGCCTACACAAGTGCTTAGTCGGTCGTGCGAAGGAGACCGTTGTTTCGATGTTCAATTATCCGGAAGATGTTCCGAACGCCATAGCCGAATTAGAATTTCACTTTGGTCGCCCAGACCTTTTAGTGAGAAGCCAGCTAAGCAAAATTCATCACTTCCCAAACATTAGTGAGAATAAGGTAGAATCAATATTACCCTTTTTACTAAAACAAGGAACATTGTCGCGTTTTTTAAATCATCAAAGTGTGAACATCATTTATCCAACACCACACTTTTGGAGCAGTTGGTAATGAAATTGCCACCCATCAAGCAGTACGAGTGGGCCCGGCACGCAGCAGGCATTAAGCCCTGCAACCATCAATGAATTTTCGAATTGGCTGAGCGAACTTGCCAAAGTCGTATGTCTTATGCCGCAACAGCAACAGCAGTCGTCGCGACGTTTGTTACATGTGGGAAGCGAGCCGTCCCAGCAACGCACGGGAAGTTTTAAATGCTACGTTTGCGAAGGTGCACACCCTATTTCCAGCTGCCATAAATTTAAAGACGTTATGAACGTGCGCGATCCTTGGGACACACAACACATCCAACTGCCGGTCGAGACGAGTTTGTAACGTGAATGGTTGTCGCCGATACCATCACCCAAGCCTTCATGAGACTTCAAGTTCGACACGACAGACAGATACAGCCCAAAGTCGTATTGAATCTCAGCCGGTGCTCAACTGCAGAGATGTTCAGTCCAGTAACAGCCAATTCTTCAAATACCTGCCAGTCTGACTATTCGGACCGAATGGTAAGGCAGACGTTTTTGACATGATCGACGAGGGATCAGCCATTTCGTTTATATATATAGATGACAACGTAGCCAGTCGGTTAGGCCTCAAAGGTCGTAGGCAACCGCTAACCCTTCAATGGTATGGGCATAAATGCACCACTGAACAGTCATCAAAAGTTAACCTCGAAATACAAGGTGAGGGTATGCCGTCACACTTCAGCCTGCGGAATGTGAGTACCCTTCGTAGCCTCGATTTGCCAACACAGTCATTTAGAAAAGCCGACTATGCCCAATTAAAGTTTTTGCCGATTGAAGACTATGCTCAAGTCAAACCGTCATTGCTGTTGGGCCTCGACAATACGACGTCAAGCTTGCCATTAACGACCGTACAGGCCGACAGCTTAAGTCCAGTAGCCATCAATACCAAATTAGGTTGGATAGCTTACGGTCCAACCAGATCGCCAACACCATCGCCAGTTATTCTTCATATCCGAGAGAGAAGCCTTACAGCCGTTAAAACAAATTGAGTCCGAAGAAAACGAAAGAGCACGCCAGATGTTAGAAGCCAACACGCGTCGGGTAGGTAAGCGTTTCGAGAGTGGACTGCTTTGGAGAAGCATTCCCCTTGACTTCCTGCCAGTTATGATATGGCCTACAAGCGCCTGCTAGGCATGGAGAAGAGAATGAGCCTCGATCCAGACTTTGCCGCCAAGTACAAGGAAGAAGTTGCCAAATACCTACGAAGTGGTTACGCCAGAAAACTTTCCGAGGATGAAGTATGTATCAACTCAAATTTTAAATGGATTTTACCGCATTTTGCAGTTCAAAATCCACATAAGCCGGGCAAGATGAGGATCGTGTTCGATGCAGCCGCAAAGGTTCAGGGTGTGGCTTTGAATTCCGCATTACTAAACATTCTATTCAGATTTCGAGAGAGCACAGTTGCAGTAGCAGCAGATATACGCGAAATGTTTTCGCAGATAATTGTGAAGAAACGAGATCAGCATGCGCTGAGGTTTTTATGGCGCGATGGAAATCCGGAGCAACAAGTTGAACATTACGTAGTGACTTCGATGGTATTCGGCGCGATATGCTCACCCTGCATAGCAGAGTTCATCAAAAACCAAAACGCCGAAGAGTTTCGTCATCAGTATCCCGAGGCCGCTGCAGCGATCGTAAAAAGCCATTATGTGGACGACTTTGTTGCCTGCTTCAAGAACGTGCAGGAGGCAGAACGTATTTGCAAATAAGTCATTTTTATCCATGCGGAGGGAGGTTTTCAGCTAGGATCTTTTGTTTACAACGCAAAAGAGATAGAGATTAGCCTGAATAAGGAACCAATGTCAACGTGCCAAGCATTTAACTTAGAGAGCCAAGTCAAATATGAAAAGGTATTGGGAATGCGTTGGAACACTTCAACGGATGAGTTTGAATTCCAGTTTAATTTGGTATACGCCCCTGCTACAAACACCTACGTCTATTCAGCTGCACGTAGTGGTCGACGCCAGCCAAGTAGCATTCGCCGCCGCCGCTTACTTTCGGGTAACCAGTTCCGAAAGTTGTGATGTTTGCTTCGTAGCAGGTAAAACTAGAGGTGCACCCCAAAAATTGTAATCCGTACCGAGACTTGAATAGAAAGCTGCAGTTCTTGGTACACGAATCGCGAAACTTGTTTGCCATGGCGACAATATTCAGCCGGAAAAGGTGGTCTTTTGGTCAGACTCCCAAACGCTGCTGCAATGGGTTAACTCAAAGGAGCGTAAATTTAAGCCGTACGTCGGTCATCGCATCGCAGAGATATTATCGTCATCCAAACCCTCGCAATGGCGTTGGATACCTACGGACCAGAACAACACAGATGTCGCTACGCGTCCGAAATGGCCACTTAAAGCCGAGAAATGCAGCGCTTGGCTGCGTGGTCCAGATTTTCTAAAGCACCTCGGTGAAACTTGGCCAGTCACACCATACTCATCTATGCCAGAGCAGCTAGAAGAAGAATTGAAGATTTGCCTAACAATGCACAGCGTGGTAAATAGTTATTTTATTCAATTTAAGCGAGTTATGGGCTGGGTTTTACGAGCTGCCAAAGGATTTGCAAGTTTGCGTCATGGGTCCGCGAGCAGCGAAAACAGCAGTCATAACACAAATACATTATAAAGTTTGTTCAACGAGAAGTGTATCGACTGGAGATTTAATTGTCCATCAAATCCTAGTCCTGGAGGTTGTTGGGAACGCTTTATCCGCATCGTAAAGAGACTGCTACAGAAAATACTTCGTGAAGAAGCACCAAGAGAAGAAACACTGCGGAGCGTGCTAATTGGGATAGAAAACATACCTAATTCAACGCAAACGCCACAGCCAACAGACAGGAAGATCTGCCTAAAGAAACAGTGGCACATTGCCCAAAATCTAAAGGATAGATTCTGGAAACAGTGGGTTCGTCACTATTTGCCACAGTTATTACTTCGCCAGAAGTGGCATGACAAAATAGAGCCAATCAAAATAGATGACTTGGTCCTAATTTGCGACGCTCTCCAGCCTCGAAGACAATAGCAAAAGGGACGTGTGACCAGAGTGTTCGAAGCCAAAGACGGACAAATCCGTTTAGCCGAAGTCAAAACCACCACAGGAGTGCTACGCCGGCCAGTCTCGACACTTGCCATTCTTCATTTAAAGTGTGAATCCCTAGGTGATTCACGGTGGGACGGGGTGTAGTGGTACTCTGTGCCAAAATAGGGGAAAAGGAGTAGCGAATAAGGAAAAAGCGGACAAGGGCAAAATACAATTTGGAAACAGTTCACAGCGAATAACGAACACATCGAACATAAGATAAAAGTGAAAAGCGACAAGGAAGAAAATAACTGCCGAGCAGTTTTTTAGTTTCTTTAAGCCGCAGATATATATAAACGTGTTTATTATATTAAATATAAGTCTTTTAATTAAGCTAAGTGCATAAGCACACATACAGAGTTTTTGCCTTTACAACGACTTTGGTGAATATACTAAAATATATTGGGATGGATTTACAAAACGCGAACAACTTTCTAAGAGACTCATTAACGCCTCATTTATTATTATAATTATACTTACCTTAACAATCTTAAAATAAGCATTTGCAACTTAGGCCATCAACATCTTTACTACTTATTTGAGTTAAGTACTCGTATAATCTAGAGTTGTAATTGTTGCAATAAAGGTAGCATCCTGGATAGGTGTTTTCGAAAAGGTATTTGTGCGTTGGTGGTTTTGTTTCGGATATAAATACTGACGCGTATCGCGGTAGAATTGTTGAAAAGATTTTCGAATTGTCGTCCACTACGATGCATCCCGTTTTTTTGTTATACTTTGACCCATCTGTAAAATACGTTCTGCAATTAAAGTGCGAAGTGCATATGGCTGCGAACTTTTGCAGATATACAATTGTGTGGAGTGTATTCTTTGGAGTAGATTGACAAGTCGAGTATGATGGAAGTTTTTTTAAATGCCAACACGAAGTGGATAGGTTCTTTGTAATCATTACACCGCTTATGTAAATTATTCTGCGATTTAGTGTGGGAACGCTTGTCAAAACGTTGAGAATAATAGCCGGTTTCACAATCAACTTAAATGGAACTTAATTTTTTATTTCTGTCAGTTTTCATATATAATAAAACAAATTATAGATGTCATCTGCGTCATAACGTGGTTGAAAAACGTATGATCTTTTATAAAGCAACGTAGTCATAAGTTATAAGAAAAAGCTCGCCAGATAGTGGCGACCCTTGTGGGAGTTCCATTTTTGATTGGCCGTTGTCCATATATTACCCAGTTTACTTTTACATGTATATCGGGCGATATCCTTCTGTAGGGTCCATTGGTTTATTGTGTTTAGTGACAGCGATAACTAAGCAGGTTTTCCATTGTTGATGGATTGCGGCGCAGTTAAAAACTAAATTATATAGTTGGCATAGCTTTAAGGAGGGCGTAAGGAATGTGGTCTTAACCTTTAGGTGTTGAGGGCTAGCCATTTAATGCGATTAGCTTTTTCGACTAATGTATAGTTGATGTGCATGGGGTTCATAAAGTATTTTTTTTTATTTACGAATTCATTGGAAAAATTACTATTGTTTGCAACCTTAAACCACGTTTCAGTTAAAAAGTTGCAGACTACTAATTTTTAAGATGGAGTTTTCAGAGGTGCGAATTATGGAATAAAAATTACCGAGAAAAACATAAACTTTGCTCCAAAGAGTCGTAGCAGGTGTTAAATGGTTTATAATCGTATATCTGGAGAATTCGACAATAGCTTCCCTTTTAGAAACCTTTGCTTTACGTTTAAAATTTGTGTTGGCTTTTTATATAAAAGTATATTTTCTCTAGTGGGATTACGCTTTGCGGTTTTCCATGCGCCAACTTTAACTTTTCCGCTTCTTAGGAAGGAAAATGTCATTCCAATGTTATTCGGGGAGGAAATGAGTGCGGGACTGTGTAATTTGTGCCGACATCAATAGTGTGAGGGTTGAGGCAAGAATGATAGATAACAAGATTACGCAGTCCTAAAAATCTGACGTCAGCGCAGCAGCCAGTACATAAGATGGCGGAGCGAAGAAGTAGAGAATGAGAAAACAGATAGTTAAGCAACTTTTACATAAAGCTGGCCATTTAAAGTTTTTTCGGTTCATTCCGAAATTTCTCTATTTTTTCTTAATATTTGTGAACATAAGAAAGCGAAACATAAGCTTTGATCTAAATTAAGGCGCAAGCATGCATATGCAAACAAAAAACAACAAAAAGTATCAGCAAATATTGCCATTAACAATTTCAAGTACTTAAACCATGTGAACGCCCTTTTCGTTTTTTTTCGAAAAGAAGAGAAACAACAAAAGCAAACATAACTTCTGATAATTTTAGCGGCCTGAATGTGTATTTTCAGAATGTATCTGGCTTACGTACTAAATGTGAACATTTTCGCACGGTTAACTCGCAACTGTGTGTGGCCGCTGTGGTCGAGTTGGTAGCGGTGCGTGCTATTACTTGATATGCCGGTGAGTTCGAGGTTCGAATCTCAGTCAGGGCAAGTAAAATCTTAATAAAAGAAAAAGTTTTTTCTAATAGCGGACACCCCTCGGCAGTCAATGGCAAACCTCCGAGGGTATTTCTGCCATGAAAAAGCTTCTCATTAAATACATCTGCCGTTCGGAGTCGGCACAAAACAGTAGGTCCCTCCATTTGTGGTATAATATAAAGACGCACACCACAAATGGTAGGAGAAGCTCGGCCAAACACTGAGCTATATAGTGTACGCGCCAAAATTATATATATAACTCGCAACTTGATTATGATGTATTTGTAATAGTTGAGACGTGGCTCAATTCTAACTTTTTTGATGAGGAATATTTTGACTCTAATTTATATAATGTTTTTCGCAAGGATAGAGATGTAACTAAAACTGGTTTCGCAAGAGGTGGTGGTGTACTCATTGCGGTACAACGTAAATTTAATGCTGATTTAGTTTCGCTTGAGAACGATGACTCTCTAATAGATCAACTGTGTGTTTGTGTTAGCAGTACGACAGCACAAAGCTCACTGTTTTTTGTGGTTTCATATATTCCCCCAAATAGTGGAGAATTTCTTTATCGCTTGCATGCTGACAATATTACCTCTGTAGTCATAAATAAGTTAAGTGATAACCAAATATGCGTTTTGGGTGACTTTAATCTAAGTAATGTGAGTTGGTCCGGTAGTTTTTCTAACTCGGGTCTCACTCCTTTGTATGTTATTTCAGCTCATGAACCCTTTTTTATTGATAGTATTTTAAGTCTTAATGTAATACAAGTTAATAGTTTTGTTAACAAGTTGGATAGATTACTCGATCTCACTTTTATTAGTGATAATTTGATCTATAATATTTCGGAATGCATTTCTCCTATTACGCCGTGTGATAAGCATCATGTGCCTCTGATTTTGAATTTTAAATTTTATGAGTTTTCTTCATCCGTGCCTGATGATAATATAGCTTTTAATTTTGCAGCCTGTGATTTTGACTTGATTAATACTTTACTATTAGAATACAAATGGATTGACCTATTGTCCTGCTCCGATGTTTCCAGATGCTATTATATTTTTAAAACTTTAATGTTTGATTTCTGTTTAACTAACGTTCCGATTATAAAGAAAAAGCCTTATAAGCTACCGTGGTATAACTTTCAGTTAAAAAAGTTAAAGAACCTCCGGAATAAATTCTTTAAAAAGTTTAAATTAACTGGAAGTCTAATTTTTTTTCGCTAAATATCAGAGTTATTCCAAAGATTTCAACTGTTTAGATAAATTTCTTTACAGAAACTACATCCTACGAATGGAGGAGAATATTAAATCAAATCCAAAGTCTTTCTGGCAATTTATTAAATCTAAAAAGTCGAACTCTGCTATTCCCTCAGCAATATTTTATGAGGAAAAGTTTGCTAACACTCCTAATGGCGTGGCCAATTTGTTCGCGGAATATTTCAGCTCAAATTTTGTTGCTGATGATGATAATCCATTACCTTGCCTTACCTCTAACTGCAGCTCCACCTTAAGCTTTGGTTCTCTTAGCCTCTCTTCGGATGATGTTACTACTGGCATTGCTAATCTAAAAACATCTTCAAAAACGGATATTGATGGACTTTCAGTTCATTTGTTAAAAAATTGCCCCGCTTTAATTTCACCATTAAAAATAATTTTTAATCTGTCATTGTCGTCTGGAGTTTTCATTGATGACTGGAAATTTACTTCCATTAGCCCTATTCACAAAAGTGGTAGCAAGAATAACGTTTGTAATTATAGGCCCATATCAAAGTTATCAACTGTTTCGAAACTTTTTGAGAGTATCATTAAAGAGAAAATGTATTTTGCGTCTAAGAGTCTGATCTCGCCTAACCAGCACGGTTTTGTGCCTCACCGATCTACCGTTTCGAATCTAGCAGTATTTAGTGAATATTGCATTGCGTCTTTTTCTGCCGCCCTGCAGGTTGACTGTGTATATACAGACTTTTCAAAAGCTTTCGATAAAGTTTCACATTCTTTATTGATTTATAAGTTGGCGCATTTAGGTTTTCATTCGGTTTTTTTAAAATGGATTGAATCCTATTTATTCAAAAGAATTTGCGTAGTGTCAATTGACGGCGTTTCTTCTGAGTTTTTTTTTGCATCCTCTGGGGTTCCCCAGGGGAGTATACTAGGTCCCTTATTGTTCGTTTTGTTTATTAATGACATAAGTAGCTGCTTTAGATTTGCTAAATTTTTGCTCTATGCTGACGACTTAAAAGTTTTTTCGATAATTAAAAAACGCGATGATGCGCTTCAGCTTCAAAATGACATTGACAGCTTACATCAGTGGTGTGTTAACTCTCAGCTCTCTTTAAATATAAAACAGTGCTTTAAAGTCACGTATGCGAAAGCTCATAACATCTTGCCGACGTCTTATATGATTTTTCATTCTTTTTTACAAAGTTTGGACGAAATTAAAGATCTTGGCGTAATTTTGTCCAGTAACTTTTCTTTTAATAGGCATATTTGCCATATTATTTCGAAAGCTTACTCGGTTTTAGGGTTTGTTAGGCGAAATAGTTCCAAATTTTCTGACCCGTATACTCTAAAGTTATTATATACGGCTTTTGTTCGTTCCAACTTGGAATATGCTACCTTCATCTGGAGGCCTAGTCAAAAAAGTTACATAACTAGGATTGAACGGGTCCAAAAAGTTTTTCTTAAATATGCCTTACGTTCATTGTGTTTTGATGAGCCAATTCCCTCTTATAAATCTCGTTTGCTTTTGATTGACCTGAAGTCTTTGGAATCAAGAAGGTCGGTACTCTCACTTTCTTTTGTTCGTAATATCATCAATGGTGACATTGACTGCTCTTTTCTTTTGGAAAGAATTAATTTCAACATCCCTCAACGTAATCTTCGTATTTCTTTACATTTCTATGGTGTTAAATTTAAAACAGAATATTCGCGTAATGCTCCCCTTGTTCGAGCGCTAATTGAACTTAATTCACTCTCGAGTTCCATCCAACTTGATTTTTCAATTCCAAAAAATGTTTTTTCTCATATTCTAAATTTAGCTATCTAGGTTTTTAAATCTTAATTATTACTTACTTTGTAAATAGTCTGTAAGAAACTTTCCGTTCATAGACTAAATAAATGAATAAGTAAATAAACCACATGCAAGGAAATTGCTTGTTTACAAAAGGGTACCAACGTCACAACTGTCAAGTTCGGCAAAACCAAAGTAACGGTACCCCGGAATGCGTTATCTTTAGTTTGCTGCACGTGGGGTTGAGGTGTTGTTAAAGTGTGCCACTTTTTCGATACATATGTAATTCTTTATGTCAAATTCACATTATTTTATTTTTAATAAAATAAATAAATGCAATTTACTTTTTGAAAACACAATTTGAAATTGACAGTTGATTATGGCTGTCTGTCAGATGAAAATAGAAACCTGTATATTTCGTATGTACATGTAACTGCTTAATACAGAAGCAAATCTAATTTGTGTTTACACGATATGTTTGCTTTTACATATGTAAAAAATGACGTGTACACATGCAAATACATATCGTGTAAGAAAACTTTTAATTAGATGGAATGGTAATGTATGTAAGTTAACATACGTAATGGATTTTTCTTCCATACACTTGACACCAGCAACAATAACAACAGCAGCAAATATACAAACGTGTGAACGAATGCATGTAATTAACTAAATGTGAATAATAATGTTGCGTCAACAATTAGGCTTCAAGAAAGTAGAAAATAAGGAATACAATTAAGAAATAGCATAAGTGGATTATAATATAAAATTTCAAATAAATGTGGTCTGGATTGGACAACGAAAAAATTTCTACTTTGGGCGTTGATAGAGAAGTATGGTTGTTGGTGAACTTTTGATTATTTGAAGAGTGGACGGGTGGTGGGGGTTGAATCGATGTATTTTTATCGTTGATATGTTATTAGCTTGACTGAGGTCTGATGACGGCTAATTAAATTGTGTGGCTTTACAGTTTGTGTTTGGCTGATTATTTCTTAGGAGATTGCCACCTCTGGCAAACGAAATTCAATTTGGTTGCTCGGTTGTTAAGGAGTCAATGGATAGTAAGACATAATAAGTACAAGTTAACTGTTCGACAGTCAATTACTCACTGCAGTAATAAATTATATTTAATAGTAATGAAAACATTTTTCAAATTCTCTTGTTAACATAAATAAATTTATTGTCTTATCATTATATATTATGTAAAAGCTTTTTTTTATTTCGCATCGTGTTCGAATCTCTATGTATAATAATTTTTCTTATTCTCTCATCTTCCTCTTTGTCCTTTTTCGTGTTTCACTCGTCCCGTTTTTGTCTGTTCGTTTTGCCAATGTCCGTTGCACAATATTGCCAGATATGTCAGATCTTATGTTGCACAAATTTCTTTCTTATTAGGTATGATGTTGCCATCCTAGTTAAACACAAGTTTTTCAGGCGCTAAGCATTGCCATACCTTTCCCTGCATTACATCTTCGGCCAATCCTAACACTAAATCGTCCTCGATTTACGAGATATGGTGGATATCAGTTGGCAATGCCTACCTCGTTTGACAATTACTTATAACAGTATTCACTTCTAACAACTAAGTGCCGCCTTTAGCGGAAACGCGGGATCCGTCAGATTTGTTTTCACTTTGTACCCATTTTTTAATTTTTGCTGTCCCAACAACTCCATCATAAGGCAATTTGGTCAGCTGGCAATTTTCAATATTCCTAATTACATAACGATCATGTGGCAGAACTTTGTGGATTACATAGGGACCCCGATAATTTGGTACGAACTTCTTATTGACCCCGACACTTGTGTCCACGTTACAAACTCTCCTTCCGAATATGTCTTTGGAGGCGTGTTCCGCTGGCTAAGTCGTTTGTCGTTATACTATTGCGATTTAATAATGTTGTTTGAGGCGGATGCTCGAATGTCTTGCAAATCAATCGCACTTTCAACGTTTTGTTTCCCATCTATATATTCTGTCAACTCATCTACCTTCACTCCCTTTTGTTCGATGCCAAAGAGAAGTTTACTCTGTTTGTCTTTCGTGCTTGAGTGTTCGCTGTTATTCAAGCTAAACTCAACCTGACTCAGTCTATTCAACCAATCCGCATGACTAATGGGTTCACTTATTTTACCTAGCATTGCCTTAATTACTCTGTTTACTCTCTCTACCTGACCGTTGGCCTGAGGCGAAGAGACAGCTATTTGCACGTGAGATATATTGTTCTTTAGCAAAAACTCTTTGAATTCAAGGGACGTAAAACAAGTACCGCGGTCAGTTATAACCCGGCTAGGTCTGCTATAGTAACTAAAATACTTATTAAGGCAAACAATCACTTCTCTTGTACTAGTGGAGTTCACAGGATATAACCGGACATACTTTGTAAATGCGTCGATTATGACGAAGAAGTGCCTACGCTTTGAGTTGATTGATGGCAATGGGCCGAAGTAATCCATATTAATGGTATCAAAAGGGACAGGTCTCTTAGGAATACTAAATAAGTTTCGTTCACTCACTCGAACTGGCGCTGAATACATGATACATTTAATGCAGTTTTTAATGAACTGATCAACCTTTACTTTCATCTTCGGGAGCCAATAATGTTTTTGTAATTGCGAACACATCTATTCCTAGATTACCGATCTTCTCATGAATCATTCTTATGGCATTGTTTTCCATTTCTTTAGGAACGACCAATTGTAAAGGGTTTTTAGTACCTTCCCTTAACACCAACCCATCTGTAGTGACCTACAGTAAATATACACACAAATACAATAGCTGACTGTGCAATACAGCAGTATAAACAAATGCATAGCTTAGCACATTGACCGCTGCACTGCCGCAACGCTATCGCTGCGCCGGCAGAATATTTCAGTGACACATAATGCTTAGCATGCACTCTTTTAATTGGTTACGCTATTATTGGAAAGCGGAAAACTAAAGTCATTGGAAAAAGAGGTGGAGTTATGGAAATGATTTTCTGTTACATTTTTAGTATAAATAGGCTTAAGTTTTGTTAAATACAGCAGAATCAGATTAAACAGAACTATCGCTGTTTTGATTTCATTCTCAACTTTCTGGCAACTTGTTAGCTGCCTACTGACTGGCAGAATTCTCCCTGCCTTATAAAGAGGAGCATATAAATAATAACCAAAGGGCTACCACATGGCGATCCTGCCAAATTGCTAGGACCATTTCCTGAGAAAATACTAGGACCAAGAAAATTTTTCTTCCGATATTTGAATTTTAACACAAATTTCAACCGGAACATTTTCAAAAACACAATTTTTCAATGAATGATTCAGATCAAACAATCAGCAAAGCTGAGTTTGATAAAATATTCGATAAATATTTAAAGGAACCTTACCGTCCAGAAGGGCAAATAGTAAATAATCCGCCAACCTATACACCAACACCAATCACTGCGGGTCCGAAGAGGATTACCATAGAAGAATACAAGAATAGGCAATTAAAAACGCCTAACATTAAGAAGGAAGTCAAAACCCCAAAAAGGAAGAGAGGCGGCAAACAATTCAATCGGAGAAAGCAGAAGGCGATACTTTTTAATAAATTAAATTTAGAAACCAGTAGAGATAAGAAAATTAACATTTTACAACAAATAAAAAATTTACAATAAACTTCATATAATTACGCAAATAGAATACTAAAAAAAAAAAAAAATAAAATAATTCAAAAAAAAAAAAAAAAAAAAATGCACTGTACAAATTGCGTAGATTGTAAAAGATATAAAGACAGTTTACCAGAAAAAATTAAGAATAAGACACTAATAATACTATTAGATTCTAATAACTTTAAACTCAGACACAGTAAAGACATTTACTACTGCCCAACTGCAGAAGCGGCATCCCAAATTATAAAGGAAAGAAACAAAAACTATAGCTAAATAAAAAAAAAAAAAAAAAAAAAAAAATTTTATTTTAATAAAGAAGAATTTTAGCAATATGGGCGGACAAGAATCCAAAATAAGCGATCCAAAAGCAAATGTTATAAATGAAGTAACAGTTGAAGCAGATCAAAAACAAACAATGGTAGAATTGCTATTAATTATAATAACAACAATATTAGTTGCAGATTTTGTCCTTAAAATACATTCAATATATAGAAATAAACTAAAAAAAAATATCACTTATAATATCAAACAAGACCAAATTTAAAAAAATTATGGAACAATGGTCTAAAATTATAGAAAAAGTAGAAGTAGAAAAAGAAAATTTTAATAAATCTTACAAATGTTTAAATAAAACAATAAAAGTAAAAGAAGAAACATTAAATAAGCATTTAAGAATATTAATAGCAGCACTAGAGAACATTAGAAGTATACTAAATGTTCACATAACTAAATTAACAAAAGAACATAAAGAAATTGGACTAGGAGTATTTTGGTCATATAGGGACAAATTACTTAAAATAATAGCAAATTACAATCTAGATATAAACATCCCACATACAATCAACACACAAATATTAATCCCAACTGAAAATTTCAACTTTGAGTCCATTCAACAGATAATTACAATGTCTGAATTTAGTCTACAAACAGCTATGAAAGCTATTCCGAGCTTTTCCGGAAATTACAAAGATTTGGAATCATTTCTAAAAATTATTGAAATAATTTATAACAGCCTAACCGAAACAGGCAAAACAGCACTAATAGATTTTGTGGTCTACGTGAAACTGAGTCAAACGGTGAAGACAAACGTAACTGCAATACAAATACCACAAACATTAGAGCAACTAAAAACCTCATTGACTAATAAATACAAATGCACAACAACTATACCCCACATACAAAACCAACTCGCCAATCTCACCCAAAGAAATCTAAGCATAGCAAATTTCAAAAATAAAATATTACAGTTGATATCAGAACTAAATGTACTGCAAATAGGACAGCTAGGAACAAATTCAACAACTGAACAAAAATCATTGATCACTCAACTCAATGAACAATACAGTCTGACAATATTTAAAAATGGACTAAATGACAATATTAAACAAACAGTATTTGCTGCACTACCTAAATCTTTTGACACTGCTGTTGAACTTGCTCTAGAAATAGAACAAGGAAATCAACATAATAGTAGAAATGTTATGTTCATCAGAGACAATAATAGAAACAACAATAACGCAAATTATCGCAACAACCCACACAAACAATATACAAATAATAATGGCAACAGGTACAATAATTATAATAACAATAATTATAATAATACCAGAACATTTAATAATAATACAAGAAACAATCCCAACCAGAGACAAAATAATAACTACCATAGGAACTCAACCAATTCGAGACCTAACAACTATAACAATAGTCAGAGAAATTTTTCAAATGAAAGACAGACAAGTAACTACAATAGGAGCAATCAAAGATCTTTGCCCAGAATTCAGCAAAACAGTTACCAAGACAGAAATGGTCGCCAAATGAACGTTATCCAATCTCAGGGAAACGTAGGCGACCCGGAGGATTACAATACCAATACCACTCCTCCGGGGGACAGGGACTAATTGAAAACATTAATTATAAAAACATTTATGTAATAACACAAAATTTAACCAATTATATAACAATACATAATATAGAATTCAACATTCACAATAACGATAAACCTCAAAAACAAAGACTACATTTTACCAATAGACACGAAATTACCTTTAAAGAAAAGTATAGAACTACCACCTAGAACAGAAGTTATTCTACCTATAAAATTAAATATACAAGAAGACAGCGTTATTTTCAACCAAGAAATAGAGAAAGGAGTATTTTTAGCAAACTCCATTGCACCAGCCAAAGGAATTTGTCACGTAAAACTAATCAATGTTAATAGTCACACAGTCAATATTAAAGAAATAAAACCTCTAACGGAAAAATTAGCTAATTACAATATACTAAATACACATAACCAAACAAAGACATACAACAATGAACGCTTTAATAAATTAATGAAATAATTAAATTTGAAAAACCTAGATAGAAATACAGAAACAGAATTAACAGAAATTTTTCACAAATATCAATCTATTTTTCACTTGGAAGGAGAAAAACTTTCAGTAAATAATTTCTATAAGCAAAAACTCAATTTAACTGACAAGTCACCTGTATACATCAAAAACTACAGACTACCACAAACACAACAAGAAGAAATACAAACTCAGGTACAGGGAATGATTGACAACGACATCATTGAACCTTCTGTCAGTCCATACAACTCTCCACTACTTCTAGTACCTAAGAAGAGTGAAAACGACAAAAAGAAATGGCGTTTAGTAGTTGACTACAGAAAATTAAATGACAAAATAGTAAACGATAAATTTCCGTTAACAAGATTAGAGGATGTATTAGACGTTTTAGGAAGAGCTAAATACTTCACAACTTTAGACATGACAAGTTCTTTTCACCAAATACCTCTGCTAAACGACTCAAGAACACCAACAGCTTTTTCTACACAAGACGGACATTATCAATTTAAACGTCTGCCATTTGGATTAAAAATTTCCTCAAACAGTTTTCAAAGAATGTTAACAATTGCACTTAGTGGCTTAAAATCAGAAGCATTCCTCTACGTAGACGACATTATTGTTTTTGGATGTTCATTAAAAAACCACAATAATAACCTCTTAAAAGTTTTTGAAAGACTCAAATACTACAACCTCAAATTAAATGCAAGCAAATGTCAATTCCTTAAATCAGAAGTAATTTACTTAGGACATTTAATAACAGACAAAGGAATCAAAACCGACCCAGCTAAATGCGAAGTAGTACGCAATTACCCAAAACCAACAAATCCAGATGAAACAAGAAGATTTATAGCATTTTGTAATTATTATAGACGTTTCATACCAAATTTTGCTCAAATCGTAAAATGTTTAAATTCATTATTGAAAAAAGGAAAACCTTTTATTTGGTCAGAAGAATGCGAAAAAGCATTCAATAAATTAAAACAGAAGCTAATTAGCCCTCCGATATTACAATATCCAGACTTTGACAAACCTTTTATTCTCACAACGGACGCATCTGACTTTGCTTTAGGAGCTATTTTATCACAAGGAGAAATAGGTCATGATCTACCAATATCATACGCAAGTAAATCGTTGCAAAAACACGATATTAATAAACCAATTATAGAAAAAGAATTACTAGCAATCCATTGGGGAATTAATTACTTTAGGACATATCTCTATGGCAGAAAATTCATCGTAGTCACTGACCACAGACCACTAGTATCACTATTTTCGCACAGAAACCCATCATCAAAAATGACAAGAATTAGAATAGAATTATCTGAATATGACTTTGAAATTATATACAAGCAAGGCAAGATAAACACCAATGCAGATGCATTATCACGCATCAAGATAGACAGTGACATACTTAAAGCAATGATTCCAACAAGTAAAACCGAAAAAGAAGATAATAAAAGCATTAACGTTATAACAAGGAGCAAGGCCGCAGAATTAACGAATATTGAAGAAAAAGAATTAGCGCAAAAGAATATAAATACCGGTACACGCATTATTAAAGAAAATACAGCTCTCAAGAAGCCTGATCAACTTCATATTTGGGAATGTACATCTTTTAATGACGTAAAGAAAATGAAGAAATTGAAATTTTATATTGAAAAAGAAAGTAGTACTACAATTGAAATAATTGATAATGAAGTGCACGTAACCTGTAGCGATGACCCTTTGAATCTAGATTCACTGTTGGAGAAACTACATGGTTCACTAAGAAGTTCACGTATAAAGGAGCTAGCTTTTTGTGACAAAGATTTTATATTTAAAAACATTGATATGAATGCATTCAAGAAGAAATACAATGAATTAGAAATGAATAAACGCGCGCCAATAAAAATACTAATATGTAGAGCTCCAAGAGAAGTAGAAAGTATGATACTTAAATATAAATTGATAGATGAATTTCACTGTTCTAACATTGCAGGTCACTTAGGAATCCGAAAAACTATTTTAAAACTCAAACAAAGATATATTTGGAAAAATATGAGACAGTTGGTAAAAGAATTTATAAACAACTGCAAAAAATGCACACAAAACAAAGTAGTTAAACACACAAAAGAACCACTTGTAGTGACAGACACACCAACCACAACTTTTGACACCATAACTATTGACACTGTAGGCCCATTGCGCATATCTAATGGCTACAGATACATATTGACAATGCAATGTGACTTATCAAAATTTGTAATAGCACACCCAATTGAAAGTAAAGACGCAAAAACAATAGCAACCACTTTAGTTGAACAACTTATTCTAAAGTACGGTTTCATTAAAACATTAAAATCAGACAGAGGGACAGAATTTGTAAACGAGCTAATGAGTAACGTATGTAATTTACTCAACACACGACAAATATTTTCCACTCCATATCACCATCAAACAATAGGCGCACTTGAGAAAAACCACAGAACGCTTAACGAGTATTTACTTTCATTTGCCGACGACTATGAATGGGACAAGTGGATCTCATATTACACTTTCGCATACAACACCACCCCTCACGTAGACACATTGTATTCACCGTATGAATTAGTTTTTGGTAAACTACCAACTCTACCAAGTGACAACATAAGTAAACAAAACAAAATTTACGACATTGATAATTATGCCAATGAATTGAAAATGAGACTCCAAACCTCAATAAAAAATGCAAGAAATATTATAAACATTGTAAAAAGTAAACGAAAAACAAAATATGACAATAATGTAAACATAAGTAATTTTGAAATAGGAGACTTAGTTTATGTAAAAGTAGAAAATAGAAAGAAAAATCAAGGCCCATACCATGGCCCATATAAAATTGTAAACAAAAGAGGAGTAAACTCCACTTTAGATATTAATGGTAAACATAAAGAACTACATAACAACATATTAAAAAAATACAAAGAATTACATTAAGAACACAAAAATAATTATTAAGCATAAATTATAGTTTAAGTACAACAAAATTATAGCAATAAGCAAAATATTATCATATCCATACACATGTAAAACATTTGCATATCTCCACACAAAAATTTATTTCATTACAAGAACGAAATAAATTTTTCCTCTAAAGGGTAAGGGTGTAGTGACCTACAGTAAATATACACACAAATACAATAGCTGACTGTGCAATACAGCAGTATAAACAAATGCATAGCTTAGCACATTGACCGCTGCACTGCCGCAACGCTATCGCTGCGCCGGCAGAATATTTCAGTGACACATAATGCTTAGCATGCACTCTTTTAATTGGTTACGCTATTATTGGAAAGCGGAAAACTAAAGTCATTGGAAAAAGAGGTGGAGTTATGGAAATGATTTTCTGTTACATTTTTAGTATAAATAGGCTTAAGTTTTGTTAAATACAGCAGAATCAGATTAAACAGAACTATCGCTGTTTTGATTTCATTCTCAACTTTCTGGCAACTTGTTAGCTGCCTACTGACTGGCCGAATTCTCCCTGCCTTATAAAGAGGAGCATATAAATAATAACCAAAGGGCTACCACATGGCGATCCTGCCAAATTGCTAGGACCATTTCCTGAGAAAATACTAGGACCAAGAAAATTTTTCTTCCGATATTTGAATTTTAACACAAATTTCAACCGGAACATTTTCAAAAACACAATTTTTCAATGAATGATTCAGATCAAACAATCAGCAAAGCTGAGTTTGATAAAATATTCGATAAATATTTAAAGGAACCTTACCGTCCAGAAGGGCAAATAGTAAATAATCCGCCAACCTATACACCAACACCAATCACTGCGGGTCCGAAGAGGATTACCATAGAAGAATACAAGAATAGGCAATTAAAAACGCCTAACATTAAGAAGGAAGTCAAAACCCCAAAAAGGAAGAGAGGCGGCAAACAATTCAATCGGAGAAAGCAGAAGGCGATACTTTTTAATAAATTAAATTTAGAAACCAGTAGAGATAAGAAAATTAACATTTTACAACAAATAAAAAATTTACAATAAACTTCATATAATTACGCAAATAGAATACTAAAAAAAAAAAAAAAAAAATGCACTGTACAAATTGCGTAGATTGTAAAAGATATAAAGACAGTTTACCAGAAAAAATTAAGAATAAGACACTAATAATACTATTAGATTCTAATAACTTTAAACTCAGACACAGTAAAGACATTTACTACTGCCCAACTGCAGAAGCGGCATCCCAAATTATAAAGGAAAGAAACAAAAACTATAGCTAAATAAAAAAAATAAAAAAATTATATTTTAATAAAGAAGAATTTTAGCAATATGGGCGGACAAGAATCCAAAATAAGCGATCCAAAAGCAAATGTTATAAATGAAGTAACAGTTGAAGCAGATCAAAAACAAACAATGGTAGAATTGCTATTAATTATAATAACAACAATATTAGTTGCAGATTTTGTCCTTAAAATACATTCAATATATAGAAATAAACTAAAAAAAAATATCACTTATAATATCAAACAAGACCAAATTTAAAAAAATTATGGAACAATGGTCTAAAATTATAGAAAAAATAGAAGTAGAAAAAGAAAATTTTAATAAATCTTACAAATGTTTAAATAAAACAATAAAAGTAAAAGAAGAAACATTAAATAAGCATTTAAGAATATTAATAGCAGCACTAGAGAACATTAGAAGTATACTAAATGTTCACATAACTAAATTAACAAAAGAACATAAAGAAATTGGACTAGGAGTATTTTGGTCATATAGGGACAAATTACTTAAAATAATAGCAAATTACAATCTAGATATAAACATCCCACATACAATCAACACACAAATATTAATCCCAACTGAAAATTTCAACTTTGAGTCCATTCAACAGATAATTACAATGTCTGAATTTAGTCTACAAACAGCTATGAAAGCTATTCCGAGCTTTTCCGGAAATTACAAAGATTTGGAATCATTTCTAAAAATTATTGAAATAATTTATAACAGCCTAACCGAAACAGGCAAAACAGCACTAATAGATTTTGTGGTCTACGTGAAACTGAGTCAAACGGTGAAGACAAACGTAACTGCAATACAAATACCACAAACATTAAAGCAACTAAAAACCTCATTGACTAATAAATACAAATGCACAACAACTATACCCCACATACAAAACCAACTCGCCAATCTCACCCAAAGAAATCTAAGCATAGCAAATTTCAAAAATAAAATATTACAGTTGATATCAGAACTAAATGTACTGCAAATAGGACAGCTAGGAACAAATTCAACAACTGAACAAAAATCATTGATCACTCAACTCAATGAACAATACAGTCTGACAATATTTAAAAATGGACTAAATGACAATATTAAACAAACAGTATTTGCTGCACTACCTAAATCTTTTGACACTGCTGTTGAACTTGCTCTAGAAATAGAACAAGGAAATCAACACAATAGTAGAAATGTTATGTTCATCAGAGACAATAATAGAAACAACAATAACGCAAATTATCGCAACAACCCACACAAACAATATACAAATAATAATGGCAACAGGTACAATAATTATAATAACAATAATTATAATAATACCAGAACATTTAATAATAATACAAGAAACAATCCCAACCAGAGACAAAATAATAACTACCATAGGAACTCAACCAATTCGAGACCTAACAACTATAACAATAGTCAGAGAAATTTTTCAAATGAAAGACAGACAAGTAACTACAATAGGAGCAATCAAAGATCTTTGCCCAGAATTCAGCAAAACAGTTACCAAGACAGAAATGGTCGCCAAATGAACGTTATCCAATCTCAGGGAAACGTAGGCGACCCGGAGGATTACAATACCAATACCACTCCTCCGGGGGACAGGGACTAATTGAAAACATTAATTATAAAAACATTTATGTAATAACACAAAATTTAACCAATTATATAACAATACATAATATAGAATTCAACAAACAAATGACATTCTTAATAGACACAGGTGCAGATATTTCAATTTGCAAAAACCCATTCAATAACAACTTTGATTTTGATACTGACACCAAATGTAAATTAACAGCGTTATTTTCAACCAAGAAATAGAGAAAGGAGTATTTTTAGCAAACTCCATTGCACCAGCCAAAGGAATTTGTCACGTAAAACTAATCAATGTTAATAGTCACACAGTCAATATTAAAGAAATAAAACCTCTAACGGAAAAATTAGCTAATTACAATATACTAAATACACATAACCAAACAAAGACATACAACAATGAACGCTTTAATAAATTAATGAAAGAATTAAATTTGAAAAACCTAGATAGAAATACAGAAACAGAATTAACAGAAATTTTTCACAAATATCAATCTATTTTTCACTTGGAAGGAGAAAAACTTTCATTAAATAATTTCTATAAGCAAAAACTCAATTTAACTGACAAGTCACCTGTATACATCAAAAACTACAGACTACCACAAACACAACAAGAAGAAATACAAACTCAGGTACAGGGAATGATTGACAACGACATCATTGAACCTTCTGTCAGTCCATACAACTCTCCACTACTTCTAGTACCTAAGAAGAGTGAAAACGACAAAAAGAAATGGCGTTTAGTAGTTGACTACAGAAAATTAAATGACAAAATAGTAAACGATAAGATAGAGGATGTATTAGACGTTTTAGGAAGAGCTAAATACTTCACAACTTTAGACATGACAAGTTCTTTTCACCAAATACCTCTGCTAAACGACTCAAGAACACCAACAGCTTTTTCTACACAAGACGGACATTATCAATTTAAACGTCTGCCATTTGGATTAAAAATTTCCTCAAACAGTTTTCAAAGAATGTTAACAATTGCACTTAGTGGCTTAAAATCAGAAGCATTCCTCTACGTAGACGACATTATTGTTTTTGGATGTTCATTAAAAAACCACAATAATAACCTCTTAAAAGTTTTTGAAAGACTCAAATACTACAACCTCAAATTAAATGCAAGCAAATGTCAATTCCTTAAATCAGAAGTAATTTACTTAGGACATTTAATAACAGACAAAGGAATCAAAACCGACCCAGCTAAATGCGAAGTAGTACGCAATTACCCAAAACCAACAAATCCAGATGAAACAAGAAGATTTATAGCATTTTGTAATTATTATAGACGTTTCATACCAAATTTTGCTCAAATCGTAAAATGTTTAAATTCATTATTGAAAAAAGGAAAACCTTTTATTTGGTCAGAAGAATGCGAAAAAGCATTCAATAAATTAAAACAGAAGCTAATTAGCCCTCCGATATTACAATATCCAGACTTTGACAAACCTTTTATTCTCACAACGGACGCATCTGACTTTGCTTTAGGAGCTATTTTATCACAAGGAGAAATAGGTCATGATCTACCAATATCATACGCAAGTAAATCGTTGCAAAAACACGATATTAATAAACCAATTATAGAAAAAGAATTACTAGCAATCCATTGGGGAATTAATTACTTTAGGACATATCTCTATGGCAGAAAATTCATCGTAGTCACTGACCACAGACCACTAGTATCACTATTTTCGCACAGAAACCCATCATCAAAAATGACAAGAATTAGAATAGAATTATCTGAATATGACTTTGAAATTATATACAAGCAAGGCAAGATAAACACCAATGCAGATGCATTATCACGCATCAAGATAGACAGTGACATACTTAAAGCAATGATTCCAACAAGTAAAACCGAAAAAGAAGATAATAAAAGCATTAACGTTATAACAAGGAGCAAGGCCGCAGAATTAACGAATATTGAAGAAAAAGAATTAGCGCAAAAGAATATAAATACCGGTACACGCATTATTAAAGAAAATACAGCTCTCAAGAAGCCTGATCAACTTCATATTTGGGAATGTACATCTTTTAATGACGTAAAGAAAATGAAGAAATTGAAATTTTATATTGAAAAAGAAAGTAGTACTACAATTGAAATAATTGATAATGAAGTGCACGTAACCTGTAGCGATGACCCTTTGAATCTAGATTCACTGTTGGAGAAACTACATGGTTCACTAAGAAGTTCACGTATAAAGGAGCTAGCTTTTTGTGACAAAGATTTTATATTTAAAAACATTGATATGAATGCATTCAAGAAGAAATACAATGAATTAGAAATGAATAAACGCGCGCCAATAAAAATACTAATATGTAGAGCTCCAAGAGAAGTAGAAAGTATGATACTTAAATATAAATTGATAGATGAATTTCACTGTTCTAACATTGCAGGTCACTTAGGAATCCGAAAAACTATTTTAAAACTCAAACAAAGATATATTTGGAAAAATATGAGACAGTTGGTAAAAGAATTTATAAACAACTGCAAAAAATGCACACAAAACAAAGTAGTTAAACACACAAAAGAACCACTTGTAGTGACAGACACACCAACCACAACTTTTGACACCATAACTATTGACACTGTAGGCCCATTGCGCATATCTAATGGCTACAGATACATATTGACAATGCAATGTGACTTATCAAAATTTGTAATAGCACACCCAATTGAAAGTAAAGACGCAAAAACAATAGCAACCACTTTAGTTGAACAACTTATTCTAAAGTACGGTTTCATTAAAACATTAAAATCAGACAGAGGGACAGAATTTGTAAACGAGCTAATGAGTAACGTATGTAATTTACTCAACACACGACAAATATTTTCCACTCCATATCACCATCAAACAATAGGCGCACTTGAGAAAAACCACAGAACGCTTAACGAGTATTTACTTTCATTTGCCGACGACTATGAATGGGACAAGTGGATCTCATATTACACTTTCGCATACAACACCACCCCTCACGTAGACACATTGTATTCACCGTATGAATTAGTTTTTGGTAAACTACCAACTCTACCAAGTGACAACATAAGTAAACAAAACAAAATTTACGACATTGATAATTATGCCAATGAATTGAAAATGAGACTCCAAACCTCAATAAAAAATGCAAGAAATATTATAAACATTGTAAAAAGTAAACGAAAAACAAAATATGACAATAATGTAAACATAAGTAATTTTGAAATAGGAGACTTAGTTTATGTAAAAGTAGAAAATAGAAAGAAAAATCAAGGCCCATACCATGGCCCATATAAAATTGTAAACAAAAGAGGAGTAAACTCCACTTTAGATATTAATGGTAAACATAAAGAACTACATAACAACATATTAAAAAAATACAAAGAATTACATTAAGAACACAAAAATAATTATTAAGCATAAATTATAGTTTAAGTACAACAAAATTATAGCAATAAGCAAAATATTATCATATCCATACACATGTAAAACATTTGCATATCTCCACACAAAAATTTATTTCATTACAAGAACGAAATAAATTTTTCCTCTAAAGGGTAAGGGTGTAGTGACCTACAGTAAATATACACACAAATACAATAGCTGACTGTGCAATACAGCAGTATAAACAAATGCATAGCTTAGCACATTGACCGCTGCACTGCCGCAACGCTATCGCTGCGCCGGCAGAATATTTCAGTGACACATAATGCTTAGCATGCACTCTTTTAATTGGTTACGCTATTATTGGAAAGCGGAAAACTAAAGTCATTGGAAAAAGAGGTGGAGTTATGGAAATGATTTTCTGTTACATTTTTAGTATAAATAGGCTTAAGTTTTGTTAAATACAGCAGAATCAGATTAAACAGAACTATCGCTGTTTTGATTTCATTCTCAACTTTCTGGCAACTTGTTAGCTGCCTACTGACTGGCCGAATTCTCCCTGCCTTATAAAGAGGAGCATATAAATAATAACCAAAGGGCTACCACATGGCGATCCTGCCAAATTGCTAGGACCATTTCCTGAGAAAATACTAGGACCAAGAAAATTTTTCTTCCGATATTTGAATTTTAACACAAATTTCAACCGGAACATTTTCAAAAACACAATTTTTCAATGAATGATTCAGATCAAACAATCAGCAAAGCTGAGTTTGATAAAATATTCGATAAATATTTAAAGGAACCTTACCGTCCAGAAGGGCAAATAGTAAATAATCCGCCAACCTATACACCAACACCAATCACTGCGGGTCCGAAGAGGATTACCATAGAAGAATACAAGAATAGGCAATTAAAAACGCCTAACATTAAGAAGGAAGTCAAAACCCCAAAAAGGAAGAGAGGCGGCAAACAATTCAATCGGAGAAAGCAGAAGGCGATACTTTTTAATAAATTAAATTTAGAAACCAGTAGAGATAAGAAAATTAACATTTTACAACAAATAAAAAATTTACAATAAACTTCATATAATTACGCAAATAGAATACTAAAAAAAAAAAAAAAAAAATAATTAAAAAAAAAAAAAAAAAAAAAAATGCACTGTACAAATTGCGTAGATTGTAAAAGATATAAAGACAGTTTACCAGAAAAAATTAAGAATAAGACACTAATAATACTATTAGATTCTAATAACTTTAAACTCAGACACAGTAAAGACATTTACTACTGCCCAACTGCAGAAGCGGCATCCCAAATTATAAAGGAAAGAAACAAAAACTATAACTAAATAAAAAAAAAAAAAAAAAAAAAAAAAATTATATTTTAATAAAGAAGAATTTTAGCAATATGGGCGGACAAGAATCCAAAATAAGCGATCCAAAAGCAAATGTTATAAATGAAGTAACAGTTGAAGCAGATCAAAAACAAACAATGGTAGAATTGCTATTAATTATAATAACAACAATATTAGTTGCAGATTTTGTCCTTAAAATACATTCAATATATAGAAATAAACTAAAAAAAATATCACTTATAATATCAAACAAGACCAAATTTAAAAAAATTATGGAACAATGGTCTAAAATTATAGAAAAAATAGAAGTAGAAAAAGAAAATTTTAATAAATCTTACAAATGTTTAAATAAAACAATAAAAGTAAAAGAAGAAACATTAAATAAGCATTTAAGAATATTAATAGCAGCACTAGAGAACATTAGAAGTATACTAAATGTTCACATAACTAAATTAACAAAAGAACATAAAGAAATTGGACTAGGAGTATTTTGGTCATATAGGGACAAATTACTTAAAATAATAGCAAATTACAATCTAGATATAAACATCCCACATACAATCAACACACAAATATTAATCCCAACTGAAAATTTCAACTTTGAGTCCATTCAACAGATAATTACAATGTCTGAATTTAGTCTACAAACAGCTATGAAAGCTATTCCGAGCTTTTCCGGAAATTACAAAGATTTGGAATCATTTCTAAAAATTATTGAAATAATTTATAACAGCCTAACCGAAACAGGCAAAACAGCACTAATAGATTTTGTGGTCTACGTGAAACTGAGTCAAACGGTGAAGACAAACGTAACTGCAATACAAATACCACAAACATTAGAGCAACTAAAAACCTCATTGACTAATAAATACAAATGCACAACAACTATACCCCACATACAAAACCAACTCGCCAATCTCACCCAAAGAAATCTAAGCATAGCAAATTTCAAAAATAAAATATTACAGTTGATATCAGAACTAAATGTACTGCAAATAGGACAGCTAGGAACAAATTCAACAACTGAACAAAAATCATTGATCACTCAACTCAATGAACAATACAGTCTGACAATATTTAAAAATGGACTAAATGACAATATTAAACAAACAGTATTTGCTGCACTACCTAAATCTTTTGACACTGCTGTTGAACTTGCTCTAGAAATAGAACAAGGAAATCAACACAATAGTAGAAATGTTATGTTCATCAGAGACAATAATAGAAACAACAATAACGCAAATTATCGCAACAACCCACACAAACAATATACAAATAATAATGGCAACAGGTACAATAATTATAATAACAATAATTATAATAATACCAGAACATTTAATAATAATACAAGAAACAATCCCAACCAGAGACAAAATAATAACTACCATAGGAACTCAACCAATTCGAGACCTAACAACTATAACAATAGTCAGAGAAATTTTTCAAATGAAAGACAGACAAGTAACTACAATAGGAGCAATCAAAGATCTTTGCCCAGAATTCAGCAAAACAGTTACCAAGACAGAAATGGTCGCCAAATGAACGTTATCCAATCTCAGGGAAACGTAGGCGACCCGGAGGATTACAATACCAATACCACTCCTCCGGGGGACAGGGACTAATTGAAAACATTAATTATAAAAACATTTATGTAATAACACAAAATTTAACCAATTATATAACAATACATAATATAGAATTCAACAAACAAATGACATTCTTAATAGACACAGGTGCAGATATTTCAATTTGCAAAAACCCATTCAATAACAACTTTGATTTTGATACTGACACCAAATGTAAATTAACAGGAATAACAAATGTAGCAATCTACTCATTAGGTGCATCATATCTTAAATTTTTGATAGATAAAAACGAAGCAACTATCAACTTCCAGCTAGTAGATAATGATTTTCCAATTGCAACAGATGGAATTATAGGAAGAGACTTTTTAATAAACTACCTTTGTAAAATTGATTATGAAACATTCACAATAACGATAAACCTCAAAAACAAAGACTACATTTTACCAATAGACACGAAATTACCTTTAAAGAAAAGTATAGAACTACCACCTAGAACAGAAGTTATTCTACCTATAAAATTAAATATACAAGAAGACAGCGTTATTTTCAACCAAGAAATAGAGAAAGGAGTATTTTTAGCAAACTCCATTGCACCAGCCAAAGGAATTTGTCACGTAAAACTAATCAATGTTAATAGTCACACAGTCAATATTAAAGAAATAAAACCTCTAACGGAAAAATTAGCTAATTACAATATACTAAATACACATAACCAAACAAAGACATACAACAATGAACGCTTTAATAAATTAATGAAAGAATTAAATTTGAAAAACCTAGATAGAAATACAGAAACAGAATTAACAGACATTTTTCACAAATATCAATCTATTTTTCACTTGGAAGGAGAAAAACTTTCAGTAAATAATTTCTATAAGCAAAAACTCAATTTAACTGACAAGTCACCTGTATACATCAAAAACTACAGACTACCACAAACACAACAAGAAGAAATACAAACTCAGGTACAGGGAATGATTGACAACGACATCATTGAACCTTCTGTCAGTCCATACAACTCTCCACTACTTCTAGTACCTAAGAAGAGTGAAAACGACAAAAAGAAATGGCGTTTAGTAGTTGACTACAGAAAATTAAATGACAAAATAGTAAACGATAAGATAGAGGATGTATTAGACGTTTTAGGAAGAGCTAAATACTTCACAACTTTAGACATGACAAGTTCTTTTCACCAAATACCTCTGCTAAACGACTCAAGAACACCAACAGCTTTTTCTACACAAGACGGACATTATCAATTTAAACGTCTGCCATTTGGATTAAAAATTTCCTCAAACAGTTTTCAAAGAATGTTAACAATTGCACTTAGTGGCTTAAAATCAGAAGCATTCCTCTACGTAGACGACATTATTGTTTTTGGATGTTCATTAAAAAACCACAATAATAACCTCTTAAAAGTTTTTGAAAGACTCAAATACTACAACCTCAAATTAAATGCAAGCAAATGTCAATTCCTTAAATCAGAAGTAATTTACTTAGGACATTTAATAACAGACAAAGGAATCAAAACCGACCCAGCTAAATGCGAAGTAGTACGCAATTACCCAAAACCAACAAATCCAGATGAAACAAGAAGATTTATAGCATTTTGTAATTATTATAGACGTTTCATACCAAATTTTGCTCAAATCGTAAAATGTTTAAATTCATTATTGAAAAAAGGAAAACCTTTTATTTGGTCAGAAGAATGCGAAAAAGCATTCAATAAATTAAAACAGAAGCTAATTAGCCCTCCGATATTACAATATCCAGACTTTGACAAACCTTTTATTCTCACAACGGACGCATCTGACTTTGCTTTAGGAGCTATTTTATCACAAGGAGAAATAGGTCATGATCTACCAATATCATACGCAAGTAAATCGTTGCAAAAACACGATATTAATAAACCAATTATAGAAAAAGAATTACTAGCAATCCATTGGGGAATTAATTACTTTAGGACATATCTCTATGGCAGAAAATTCATCGTAGTCACTGACCACAGACCACTAGTATCACTATTTTCGCACAGAAACCCATCATCAAAAATGACAAGAATTAGAATAGAATTATCTGAATATGACTTTGAAATTATATACAAGCAAGGCAAGATAAACACCAATGCAGATGCATTATCACGCATCAAGATAGACAGTGACATACTTAAAGCAATGATTCCAACAAGTAAAACCGAAAAAGAAGATAATAAAAGCATTAACGTTATAACAAGGAGCAAGGCCGCAGAATTAACGAATATTGAAGAAAAAGAATTAGCGCAAAAGAATATAAATACCGGTACACGCATTATTAAAGAAAATACAGCTCTCAAGAAGCCTGATCAACTTCATATTTGGGAATGTACATCTTTTAATGACGTAAAGAAAATGAAGAAATTGAAATTTTATATTGAAAAAGAAAGTAGTACTACAATTGAAATAATTGATAATGAAGTGCACGTAACCTGTAGCGATGACCCTTTGAATCTAGATTCACTGTTGGAGAAACTACATGGTTCACTAAGAAGTTCACGTATAAAGGAGCTAGCTTTTTGTGACAAAGATTTTATATTTAAAAACATTGATATGAATGCATTCAAGAAGAAATACAATGAATTAGAAATGAATAAACGCGCGCCAATAAAAATACTAATATGTAGAGCTCCAAGAGAAGTAGAAAGTATGATACTTAAATATAAATTGATAGATGAATTTCACTGTTCTAACATTGCAGGTCACTTAGGAATCCGAAAAACTATTTTAAAACTCAAACAAAGATATATTTGGAAAAATATGAGACAGTTGGTAAAAGAATTTATAAACAACTGCAAAAAATGCACACAAAACAAAGTAGTTAAACACACAAAAGAACCACTTGTAGTGACAGACACACCAACCACAACTTTTGACACCATAACTATTGACACTGTAGGCCCATTGCGCATATCTAATGGCTACAGATACATATTGACAATGCAATGTGACTTATCAAAATTTGTAATAGCACACCCAATTGAAAGTAAAGACGCAAAAACAATAGCAACCACTTTAGTTGAACAACTTATTCTAAAGTACGGTTTCATTAAAACATTAAAATCAGACAGAGGGACAGAATTTGTAAACGAGCTAATGAGTAACGTATGTAATTTACTCAACACACGACAAATATTTTCCACTCCATATCACCATCAAACAATAGGCGCACTTGAGAAAAACCACAGAACGCTTAACGAGTATTTACTTTCATTTGCCGACGACTATGAATGGGACAAGTGGATCTCATATTACACTTTCGCATACAACACCACCCCTCACGTAGACACATTGTATTCACCGTATGAATTAGTTTTTGGTAAACTACCAACTCTACCAAGTGACAACATAAGTAAACAAAACAAAATTTACGACATTGATAATTATGCCAATGAATTGAAAATGAGACTCCAAACCTCAATAAAAAATGCAAGAAATATTATAAACATTGTAAAAAGTAAACGAAAAACAAAATATGACAATAATGTAAACATAAGTAATTTTGAAATAGGAGACTTAGTTTATGTAAAAGTAGAAAATAGAAAGAAAAATCAAGGCCCATACCATGGCCCATATAAAATTGTAAACAAAAGAGGAGTAAACTCCACTTTAGATATTAATGGTAAACATAAAGAACTACATAACAACATATTAAAAAAATACAAAGAATTACATTAAGAACACAAAAATAATTATTAAGCATAAATTATAGTTTAAGTACAACAAAATTATAGCAATAAGCAAAATATTATCATATCCATACACATGTAAAACATTTGCATATCTCCACACAAAAATTTATTTCATTACAAGAACGAAATAAATTTTTCCTCTAAAGGGTAAGGGTGTAGTGACCTACAGTAAATATACACACAAATACAATAGCTGACTGTGCAATACAGCAGTATAAACAAATGCATAGCTTAGCACATTGACCGCTGCACTGCCGCAACGCTATCGCTGCGCCGGCAGAATATTTCAGTGACACATAATGCTTAGCATGCACTCTTTTAATTGGTTACGCTATTATTGGAAAGCGGAAAACTAAAGTCATTGGAAAAAGAGGTGGAGTTATGGAAATGATTTTCTGTTACATTTTTAGTATAAATAGGCTTAAGTTTTGTTAAATACAGCAGAATCAGATTAAACAGAACTATCGCTGTTTTGATTTCATTCTCAACTTTCTGGCAACTTGTTAGCTGCCTACTGACTGGCCGAATTCTCCCTGCCTTATAAAGAGGAGCATATAAATAATAACCAAAGGGCTACCACATGGCGATCCTGCCAAATTGCTAGGACCATTTCCTGAGAAAATACTAGGACCAAGAAAATTTTTCTTCCGATATTTGAATTTTAACACAAATTTCAACCGGAACATTTTCAAAAACACAATTTTTCAATGAATGATTCAGATCAAACAATCAGCAAAGCTGAGTTTGATAAAATATTCGATAAATATTTAAAGGAACCTTACCGTCCAGAAGGGCAAATAGTAAATAATCCGCCAACCTATACACCAACACCAATCACTGCGGGTCCGAAGAGGATTACCATAGAAGAATACAAGAATAGGCAATTAAAAACGCCTAACATTAAGAAGGAAGTCAAAACCCCAAAAAGGAAGAGAGGCGGCAAACAATTCAATCGGAGAAAGCAGAAGGCGATACTTTTTAATAAATTAAATTTAGAAACCAGTAGAGATAAGAAAATTAACATTTTACAACAAATAAAAAATTTACAATAAACTTCATATAATTACGCAAATAGAATACTAAAAAAAAAAAAAAAAAAATAATTAAAAAAAAAAAAAAAAAAAAAATGCACTGTACAAATTGCGTAGATTGTAAAAGATATAAAGACAGTTTACCAGAAAAAATTAAGAATAAGACACTAATAATACTATTAGATTCTAATAACTTTAAACTCAGACACAGTAAAGACATTTACTACTGCCCAACTGCAGAAGCGGCATCCCAAATTATAAAGGAAAGAAACAAAAACTATAGCTAAATAAAAAAAAAAAAAAAAAAAAAAAAAATTATATTTTAATAAAGAAGAATTTTAGCAATATGGGCGGACAAGAATCCAAAATAAGCGATCCAAAAGCAAATGTTATAAATGAAGTAACAGTTGAAGCAGATCAAAAACAAACAATGGTAGAATTGCTATTAATTATAATAACAACAATATTAGTTGCAGATTTTGTCCTTAAAATACATTCAATATATAGAAATAAACTAAAAAAAAATATCACTTATAATATCAAACAAGACCAAATTTAAAAAAATTATGGAACAATGGTCTAAAATAACTAAATTAACAAAAGAACATAAAGAAATTGGACTAGGAGTATTTTGGTCATATAGGGACAAATTACTTAAAATAATAGCAAATTACAATCTAGATATAAACATCCCACATACAATCAACACACAAATATTAATCCCAACTGAAAATTTCAACTTTGAGTCCATTCAACAGATAATTACAATGTCTGAATTTAGTCTACAAACAGCTATGAAAGCTATTCCGAGCTTTTCCGGAAATTACAAAGATTTGGAATCATTTCTAAAAATTATTGAAATAATTTATAACAGCCTAACCGAAACAGGCAAAACAGCACTAATAGATTTTGTGGTCTACGTGAAACTGAGTCAAACGGTGAAGACAAACGTAACTGCAATACAAATACCACAAACATTAGAGCAACTAAAAACCTCATTGACTAATAAATACAAATGCACAACAACTATACCCCACATACAAAACCAACTCGCCAATCTCACCCAAAGAAATCTAAGCATAGCAAATTTCAAAAATAAAATATTACAGTTGATATCAGAACTAAATGTACTGCAAATAGGACAGCTAGGAACAAATTCAACAACTGAACAAAAATCATTGATCACTCAACTCAATGAACAATACAGTCTGACAATATTTAAAAATGGACTAAATGACAATATTAAACAAACAGTATTTGCTGCACTACCTAAATCTTTTGACACTGCTGTTGAACTTGCTCTAGAAATAGAACAAGGAAATCAACACAATAGTAGAAATGTTATGTTCATCAGAGACAATAATAGAAACAACAATAACGCAAATTATCGCAACAACCCACACAAACAATATACAAATAATAATGGCAACAGGTACAATAATTATAATAACAATAATTATAATAATACCAGAACATTTAATAATAATACAAGAAACAATCCCAACCAGAGACAAAATAATAACTACCATAGGAACTCAACCAATTCGAGACCTAACAACTATAACAATAGTCAGAGAAATTTTTCAAATGAAAGACAGACAAGTAACTACAATAGGAGCAATCAAAGATCTTTGCCCAGAATTAAGCAAAACAGTTACCAAGACAGAAATGGTCGCCAAATGAACGTTATCCAATCTCAGGGAAACGTAGGCGACCCGGAGGATTACAATACCAATACCACTCCTCCGGGGGACAGGGACTAATTGAAAACATTAATTATAAAAACATTTATGTAATAACACAAAATTTAACCAATTATATAACAATACATAATATAAATACATAGAAATACAGAAACAGAATTAACAGACATTTTTCACAAATATCAATCTATTTTTCACTTGGAAGGAGAAAAACTTTCAGTAAATAATTTCTATAAGCAAAAACTCAATTTAACTGACAAGTCACCTGTATACATCAAAAACTACAGACTACCACAAACACAACAAGAAATACAAACTCAGGTACAGGGAATGATTGACAACGACATCATTGAACCTTCTGTCAGTCCATACAACTCTCCACTACTTCTAGTACCTAAGAAGAGTGAAAACGACGAAAAGAAATGGCGTTTAGTAGTTGACTACAGAAAATTAAATGACAAAATAGTAAACGATAAATTTCCGTTAACAAGATTAGAGGATGTATTAGACGTTTTAGGAAGAGCTAAATACTTCACAACTTTAGACATGACAAGTTCTTTTCACCAAATACCTCTGCTAAACGACTCAAGACCACCAACAGCTTTTTCTACACAAGACGGACATTATCAATTTAAACGTCTGCCATTTGGATTAAAAATTTCCTCAAACAGTTTTCAAAGAATGTTAACAATTGCACTTAGTGGCTTAAAATCAGAAGCATTCCTCTACGTAGACGACATTATTGTTTTTGGATGTTCATTAAAAAACCACAATAATAACCTCTTAAAAGTTTTTGAAAGACTCAAATACTACAACCTCAAATTAAATGCAAGCAAATGTCAATTCCTTAAATCAGAAGTAATTTACTTAGGACATTTAATAACAGACAAAGGAATCAAAACCGACCCAGCTAAATGCGAAGTAGTACGCAATTACCCAAAACCAACAAATCCAGATGAAACAAGAAGATTTATAGCATTTTGTAATTATTATAGACGTTTCATACCAAATTTTGCTCAAATCGTAAAATGTTTAAATTCATTATTGAAAAAAGGAAAACCTTTTATTTGGTCAGAAGAATGCGAAAAAGCATTCAATAAATTAAAACAGAAGCTAATTAGCCCTCCGATATTACAATATCCAGACTTTGACAAACCTTTTATTCTCACAACGGACGCATCTGACTTTGCTTTAGGAGCTATTTTATCACAAGGAGAAATAGGTCATGATCTACCAATATCATACGCAAGTAAATCGTTGCAAAAACACGATATTAATAAACCAATTATAGAAAAAGAATTACTAGCAATCCATTGGGGAATTAATTACTTTAGGACATATCTCTATGGCAGAAAATTCATCGTAGTCACTGACCACAGACCACTAGTATCACTATTTTCGCACAGAAACCCATCATCAAAAATGACAAGAATTAGAATAGAATTATCTGAATATGACTTTGAAATTATATACAAGCAAGGCAAGATAAACACCAATGCAGATGCATTATCACGCATCAAGATAGACAGTGACATACTTAAAGCAATGATTCCAACAAGTAAAACCGAAAAAGAAGATAATAAAAGCATTAACGTTATAACAAGGAGCAAGGCCGCAGAATTAACGAATATTGAAGAAAAAGAATTAGCGCAAAAGAATATAAATACCGGCACACGCATTATTAAAGAAAATACAGCTCTCAAGAAGCCTGATCAACTTCATATTTGGGAATGTACATCTTTTAATGACGTAAAGAAAATGAAGAAATTGAAATTTTATATTGAAAAAGAAAGTAGTACTACAATTGAAATAATTGATAATGAAGTGCACGTAACCTGTAGCGATGACCCTTTGAATCTAGATTCACTGTTGGAGAAACTACATGGTTCACTAAGAAGTTCACGTATAAAGGAGCTAGCCCTTTGTGACAAAGATTTTATATTTAAAAACATTGATATTAATGCATTCAAGAAGAAATACAATGAATTAGAAATGAATAAACGCGCGCCAATAAAAATACTAATATGTAGAGCTCCAAGAGAAGTAGAAAGTATGATACTTAAATATAAATTGATAGATGAATTTCACTGTTCTAACATTGCAGGTCACTTAGGAATCCGAAAAACTATTTTAAAACTCAAACAAAGATATATTTGGAAAAATATGAGACAGATGGTAAAAGAATTTATAAACAACTGCAAAAAATGCACACAAAACAAAGTAGTTAAACACACAAAAGAACCACTTGTAGTGACAGACACACCAACCACAACTTTTGACACCATAACTATTGACACTGTAGGCCCATTGCGCATATCTAATGGCTACAGATACATATTGACAATGCAATGTGACTTATCAAAATTTGTAATAGCACACCCAATTGAAAGTAAAGACGCAAAAACAATAGCAACCACTTTAGTTGAACAACTCATTCTAAAGTACGGTTTCATTAAAACATTAAAATCAGACAGAGGGACAGAATTTGTAAACGAGCTAATGAGTAACGTATGTAATTTACTCAACACACGACAAATATTTTCCACTCCATATCACCATCAAACAATAGGCGCACTTGAGAAAAACCACAGAACGCTTAACGAGTATTTACTTTCATTTGCCTACGACTATGAATGGGACAAGTGGATCTCATGTTACACTTTCGCATACAACACCACCCCTCACGTAGACACATTGTATTCACCGTATGAATTAGTTTTTGGTAAACTACCAACTCTACCAAGTGACAACATAAGTAAACAAAACAAAATTTACGACATTGATAATTATGCCAATGAATTGAAAATGAGACTCCAAACCTCAATAAAAAATGCAAGAAATATTATAAACATTGTAAAAAGTAAACGAAAAACAAAATATGACAATAATGTAAACATAAGTAATTTTGAAATAGGAGACTTAGTTTATGTAAAAGTAGAAAATAGAAAGAAAAATCAAGGCCCATACCATGGCCCATATAAAATTGTAAACAAAAGAGGAGTAAACTCCACTTTAGATATTAATGGTAAACATAAAGAACTACATAACAACATATTAAAAAAATACAAAGAATTACATTAAGAACACAAAAATAATTATTAAGCATAAATTATAGTTTAAGTACAACAAAATTATAGCAATAAGCAAAATATTATCATATCCATACACATGTAAAAAATTTGCATATCTCCACACAAAAATTTATTTCATTACAAGAACGAAATAAATTTTTCCTCTAAAGGGTAAGGGTGTAGTGACCCACAGTAAATATACACACAAATACAATAGCTGACTGTGCAATACAGCAGTATAAACAAATGCATAGCTTAGCACATTGACCGCTGCACTGCCGCAACGCTATCGCTGCGCCGGCAGAATATTTCAGTGACACATAATGCTTAGCATGCACTCTTTTAATTGGTTACGCTATTATTGGAAAGCGGAAAACTAAAGTCATTGGAAAAAGAGGTGGAGTTATGGAAATGATTTTCTGTTACATTTTTAGTATAAATAGGCTTAAGTTTTGTTAAATACAGCAGAAAGAGATTAAACAGAACTATCGCTGTTTTGATTTCATTCTCAACTTTCTGGCAACTTGTTAGCTGCCTACTGACTGGCAGAATTCTCCCTGCCTTATAAAGAGGAGCATATAAATAATAACCAAAGGGCTACCACACATCCTTTAATTCATATCCGGGTACTAAACCCCGATCTAGTCTCCCTCTTAACTCTTTAATTTCGCGATCTCGTTTTTGTGTGGCTTGGATATGAAGGTCAATTTCTTCGAAATCCGACGCACACACTATCGCACCAATCTCACTCTCCTCATGGTTTTTCACGGCTGCTGCTACTAACGTCGCCTTAGAGAAAAACATAACGGGATGAAATTTTCCGTCGGTTTGCCGACGAAGAAGCACGGCACCAAATCCTATGGAGCTGGCATCGCAGTGGAGTTCGGTCTGCCTCGAAGGATCATATATCGATAGAACTGGTGCAGATAGTAACCTCGATATCAACTCTTTAAATGCCTTTACGCATTCATCGGTGAGTACAAACATAGCCCCTTCGCGCGTTAGCCGCCGTAGTGGTCTTACTAGTCTTGCATAACCTACAATAAATTTTCTGAAGTAGGTAAATAATCCCAAGCATGCTTTAACATCCTTTGTATTTTCCGGCAAGGGATACTCTTTCATTGCTTTTAAGTGGGCGTCACTAGGGCGCACTCCATCTGAACTAACACGATAATCAAGGTAATCTATCTCCTTATAGTCGAATCGACACTTAATTAGTTTTAGCTCTAGGGTATTCTCCTTCATAAATGTCAGTACCTTTCCTAGTAAAGTTACATAAGATTCAAAATCTGTAGTTGCCACTATAATGTCATCCATGTAAATCATTATTAGTTTTTAATCTATCATTTCCCTAAAGATGATATTAATATAGCGTTGAAATACAGCTGGTGCGTTTTTCAAGCCAAAAGGCATACGAACGTACTCAAATTGATCTAAAGGCGTAGTAAAAGAGGTATATTTTATGGAGTCTGAAGCCATTTTCACGTGAAAAAAACCCGTCCCGTAGGTCCAATGTGGTGAAATAACTACCCAACCACCAATCCTTCCCCTCCCCCAACCCCCTCCCCTAAATAATCTATTCAGTCTTCGATAATTAGTAACGGGTAATTGTCTATAATCGTCAGTTTATTTAGCAGTCGGAAGTCCACACATTTCCTTATTTCACCATTCTTGACTAGAACTATAGCAGATGCATAGAGAGACTCACTCGGTCTAATAATATTATTCTGTAGTAGCTTATCAATAATTATCTTCAGTTTGCTGCGCTCATGATAAGACAATCGCCGAGGCGAGGAATGAAAAGGTATATCATTAACTAATCTTATTTTCATTTCGTAACAATGAAGTTTGAATTTTATAGACTTCGGATTCAAATATTTATCATTTACAACTTGCTCTAACATTCTGTAATGAGCTCTAGAAAGGTTTGTATTGAGATCTAACTTAGCCAGCGGGACCGCGTTATCTTCAGTGCAAAGTACTTCAGTTAACTAAGACTCTAAATTACAGCAATCATTCATATTATATTCGCCTTCGGTCGTGACCTCGATATTTTTAGTTGTGCGATTGACTGACAGATCTGGAGTTTCAACTTTACAAATACTACCTAAATCAAGCGCAGAGAAATTCGATTCATTTATATGACTTTTATTTAAATACTTCAAGAAACAGTTTTTATTTTTGTATTTTGATACAAATGAATATTAAATTTCTTTAAAAAAAACTCAACCCAAGATAAGTGAGATAGACATCGTTTCATCCGGTACAACCACTAAAACAAGCTTCTTACATTGGTTTCTGAATTTTAATTCGATCTCGATTTGTCCGTACGTCATTAGCACAGTTTTGGCTAGACTCAGATCTTTGCATAAAGTTAGTTGGACTACCGGTATCGAAAAGAGAAAATAAATCGATATACTCTTTGCGCCTGACTTTACGGGTAGAAAAGAGTTCTTGGTAATCCTTCATCATCATCATCGTAGTACATCAGTGGTAATGGCAGCAGCGGTCTTCTTCAGGATACAGTTATTTTTTGGGTTGTTTCAGTTTCGGTGATCGTGGCCTTTTCCCCAGCAGCGGAAACAGCTGTTGTCCGGCCTTTTTTCATATGGGCATTGGCTCTGATAGTGGCCGAAACGCGTATATTTAAAGCATCGAACTTCTGTAACTTCAGTTTTTGCAGCGGTGGCTTTGAATGGTGCTGTTGGCTTCGGTGGCATCTGTGTAATCAGTGGCTTCGGTTTTGTTATATTGGCGATTATGCTTAAACGGCTTGCACGGCGTTGCTCATAAAGAACCAGGGATTCTTTGATTCCGGCGAATTGTCTTGCATGCCGTTCATGATGAACCCTATCAATTCGAATTCGTCAACCTGGTCACACCGGGCAGCAATATTTTCCATTTCTAGGACATACGAATACTGTTCTTGCAGTTCCACTTGTGTTTCGCTAGCACCTGATAGATTTTTGGAGCAGCTTTGCTGTACCGGTTAGTGAGTTGCACAACGACGTATATTTAAATATTTCATCAGATTTAATCATTTGTATTACGCGCTCGAAACTTCGTAAAAACTCGTATACGCTATAGGCACGATCTTCACCATCGAATTCGCTAATTGATTGTTCGATGTCGTGAAACGATAACCGGTTTGCTGGAGCGGCTGAATTTGTTTGAACAGTGTTATGCTGTTCGCCTCGTTCAAAATCGGCAATAGCTTTCTGCAGTGTAAGGACTTCATGTCGTTTTCGTAAGATGCTTAATGTTCGGTCCAGCTCAACTTCGTTTTCCTCACGTGCAAAATGGCGTTCAGTAGCGTCGGGTTGGTCTTCGGCATAATCAGGCGCTTCGGCGCCATCTTTACTTGCGGCTTAAGTTAAGGGACCCATGTCTGCCTTGGAATCGATGGACTCTGTGGCTGTTGTGTTTTTGATGGCGATTCCATTGGCTGCAACATCCCCTGGCTGTTTTTCGGTGGCCGCCAGCGCTTCGTAAAGCTCCCTTACTCTGGCGACTGTAGCGCTTGCGGGTATTTCAACGCCGGTTGTCTGCAGCGCAGTCAGCATTTCAGTTTTAGTTAAGCGGTTGGACATTTTTTTTTGTATAGATTCTTTTCCTTGTTTTTCAATTTTCGGGTACTCGACCCCACACCTGAGGCTGTAAACACTTTTCTTTATTTTAATTTAGCTTTTTTTATTTCGCATCGACTTAGCCGATAATCTGCGCGTGTTCGAATCTCTATGTATAATAATTTTTCTTATTCTCTCATCTTCCTCTTTGCCCTTTTTAGTGTTTCATTCTTCCCGTTTTTGTCTGTTCGTTTTTCTCATGTCCGTTGCACAATATTGACAGATATGTCAGATCTTATATTTCACAAGATTTCTTTCTTATTAGGTATTGTTTGCCATCCAAGTTAAACACACGTTTTCCAGGCGCTAAGCATTGCTATACCTTTCCATGCATTACAATTAATATAATAATTTGGCGTTAACTCAATATCAGTGTTTGGCCGAGCTTCTCCTGCCATTTGTGGTGGGCGTCTATATATTCTATCACAAATGGAGGGATCTACAGATTAGTGCCGACTCCGTACGGCAGATGTATTTTTTGAGAAGCTTTTTCATAGCAGAAATAAATAAATTTCTATGATTTGGATTTTACTTGCCCTGACTAAGATTCGAACCTCAAACTTAGCGGCATATTGAGTTATAGCACGCACCGCTACCCACTAGTTTACCACTAGCGACCACAAAAAAATTCATTATAAATATTATATTATTATGCATTATTACCATTATTAACAAATACAATTAGTCGAAGCATTTACGCTGTGCACGAAAATTAAACTTTTTAACAAGCCGATGACCTACCTAGTGAAGTCAACTCCGGTACGCTGAATTCAGTGGTCTTAGTTATATTTCTAAGTGAAATTAAAATTTTTAGGTAGAACCCATTTTTGAACGAATTTTTGGGAGTTGCATAAATTCTGAAAGTCTCTATTAGATGGTTTTTTGATGCGGGAAATCCGAATATGAGATTATTTTTGCTATCCGACAAATTTCATACAGAAAAACATCCAAAGTTGACTAAGAACGTTGATATTTGTATAAAATAGCACAAAATTTGTTTTATTAAGAAACAAATTGCCGCAAATGGAGGAGCTTACAGTTTTATGCTGACTTCGAACGGCAGGTGTATTTAAATGTTTCTATGACTTAGATTTTACTTTCGCTGGCTGAGGTTTAACCACAATCTTAGCGGCATGTCGAGTAAGCGCAAGTACCGCTACACACTCGAAGGGTGATTCAGTACTTCCGTGTGTTTCAGGGTAATTTGTTTAGTTAAATTTATAGCCACATTTGTTAAAGGTGCCTTTAATTTTGAGATAAATCGCAATTAAAAATCTAGTTAATTCTAACATATTTATGTTGGTTAATGCCGTTCGCGTTCCATAAGCATTGAAAACGAATTTCTCAAACCTAGCATCAAATCCAAATATGTTCTAATATAAAAAATAAATAACTAAAATAAAAACAAACAGTACCGAAATCTACTTTAGAGTTTAACTTCTGAATTGCCAGCAGAATAGGTATTTTTTTGAAATAAAGTCTGTAAATTTTTTAAGACCTAATTAATTCGACGTAATATATTTACACATATATTGCTAATATGAGTTATAAAACTATCAGTTATAAGTCATTGAATTAATAAACTGAATATTGCGAAAACACCCTACCTTCGGGTTACCACAGTGGCGACGAGGCAAAAAGAATATGGCTGGCGTTATAGACATCGTGCCGCAGTTCAATTATAGCGAAAATATTTTCAACGTTTTTCATATACAACAGGAGCAATTTTTCGTTGGAAACAATATTGAGGAGGAAAAAAAGGCGACGGTTGACAGAAGCAGCATTCACAGCAGAGTTGTACCGTATGCGGATATGCGAATCACTTAAGTGGTAATTGTAAGTTCAAAAATTATAAATGCAATATTTATAACAAGAAAGGCCACTTAAAGAAAGTTTGTAAAAATAGGGATACAAAATTTCATTTTGTAGATAATAAGTACTGAAGTTAGTATGTTTTCCATTAAAAGTTGCGCAGACGGTCCAATTACAGTAAATATTACAAAGTGTAGCTTTGGAGATGGAATTAGATACGGGTTCAGAATATAGTGAAATCTCGGTAGATACGTTTAAGCGCTACATTAGCAATACTTTTCTGAAACCCTCTTCTATAATTTTGAAAACCTATAATGGCATGGCGATCAAACCACTGGGAATTTGTGATATGGTATAATGGGCGTGATGGAAATGTCTCGGGGGTGGTTGTTGTTGTTGTTGTTGTAGCGGCTAGCTACACCCCACTGGGCTGGCGGGCTCCCTCAATCATTATCGTCAAGCTCAACTAACGAAAGGTCCAGGAAACGAGCCGTTTCAACAGGGTCGGACCATAGGGAGAGGGGTGTTAGTTGAGTAGGTTTGGCCGGGCATGTGAATAGGTGATTGGTGTCGTGCGGAGACTCTCCACATGCTGGGCAAGTGGTGGGGATGTCGGGATTGATCCTGGATAGGTAGGAGTTTAACCTGCTACAATATCCAGATCTGAGTTGAGCCAGAGTGAAGCGGGTCTGACGAGACAGATGCAGCTCCTCAGCTGATATGGGTGGTGCTTGGACTGCCAGGACTGCCCCGGACGGTGGCACCCCAGTAGAAACTGTTTTGTGAGCATCATATTGTGCTCCTGCACTGGAAGCACGTTAGCCTCATGGTAGAGGTGATCCACAGGCGTCATCAGGAGACATCCCGTCACTGTCCTGAGTGCGGCGTTCTGACAGGTCTCCAGTCTTGACCACTGAGTCCTGCTAGTTCCAGGCGATCATATTGGCGCAGCATAATTTAGAACCGGCTGGCCAATCGTCTTGTATGTTACCAACAACGTTTCTTTGTCTTTGCCCCAAGTGCTGCCGGCGAGCGACTTGAGGACTTTGTTGCGGCTCTTTACCTTGTTGACGATTGCAGTTGTATGCGCTGAGAAGGCGACCAGGCTGTCGAGGGTGACTCCCAGGATCTTTGGGTGGTTAACCGTCGGAATGGGGGTCCCTCGATGTGGATGTCGAGGGCGAGCCCGACCTCCTTCGTCCAGGATGTAAACAAGGTCGCCGTGGACTTAGCGAAGACAGCGTCAAGTTCCGTCCCGTAAAGTAATGAGCAAGCTCTGGGAGGTAGCTGTTCACTTTAGAGCACAAGCCATCAATTCCATTGCCGGTGGCCATTATCGTGCAGTCGTCGGCATACGAGACCAGTGTGACTCCCTCTGGCGGAGAAGGGAGTCGCGCGATGTAGAAGTTGAATATAAGGGGGGTAGGACGCCACCCTGTAATACCCCCTGCTGAATTCTTCTCGCTTTTAACACTGAGTCACGGTAGCACACCGACGCTTTACGACCACACAGGTAGTTCGCGGTCCATCGCCTCAACGCCGCTGGGAGAGGTGAGGCCTCCACGTCCTTCAGCATGATGGAGTGGCTGACTGTGTCGAAGGCCTTCGACAAGTCCAAAGCAACGAGGACGGTTCTCTCACAGGGGCGGTTGCCGTTGAGACCACGATTAACCTGAGTGTTTATAGCGTTAAGTGCCGTTGTAGTGCTATGCACTTTCCGGAAGCCGTGTTGATGCTTCGCCGGGCTTAGGTAGTGATTGAAATGCGGGAGCAGCAGGGCCTCAAGTGTCTATACCACTGGAGAAAGCAGGGAGATCGGCCGGTAGGACTCGCCTTGGCCGGCCGGTTTCCCTGGTTTCAGCAGTGGTATCACCCTACTGGTCTTCCAGATATCCGGAATGACCAGGGTACTTAAAGACAGATTGAGCACCTTGGTGAGATATGCTACTCCCGCGCTGCCCAATTTTTTCAGCATCAACATGCTAAACCCGTCTGGGCCAATGGATTTGGAGGCTTTCGCCTTCCCGATGGCTTCCTTCACCTCAGTGGTAGAGAGGACAATTGTAGCGCTTGGTATTGACTTGCGCAGCCTTCTGTTGACTGACCATTTGGTCCTGTCGGCCGAAGGATGCAGTGTAAATTGTCGACTAAAATAGTTCGCGCATCGCTTCGGGTCCGACGAGGCGTGGTCTCCAAAGGAGATTTCTGTTCGATCATCTCGCCTCGTCGGGTTGGACAGGGACCTCACGGTCGACCATAATTTGCCCACTCCGGCACCGAGGTTGTAGGACTTCAGGTGCTCCCTCCACTTGTTCCGCTTACGTACGTTAGCCAGGCGTTGGATCTCCCCGTTTAGTTGCCTAGTACGGGGATTACCGAGGTCCGCCTGCTGAGGGTGGTCGCGTTCATCCGCCAGAGACACCACCTTACCCGGTAAGTCAGGACGAATCACAGGGATCCTACCTGCCGGAATGAAGCGGGCTGCAGCGGACTTCACCACCCTGCGGAACTCGCGCTCGCCAACGCGAACGTCGGTTGGAGTTGAAAGAGGACTGAAGGCGTCTTCAGTGAAATCCTCGAACCGCTCCCAGTCAGCTTTTTGAAGTTGACATAGGTGTGGCGGTCCGAGGCAACATAGTTGGCAGGTCTATCAATCGAGATGACTATGGGTAGGTGGTCTGATGCAAGCGATAGCATAGGTCGCCACGTTATGCTATTTATCAGACCCGCGCTAGCTATTGTTAGATCTGGCGAGCTGCTGCAACTACCCACAATCCTGGTGGGGGCTTCGTCGTTCATGGTGCAGAATGTCGAATCGCCTATCTGCTCTACCAAAATATTTCCCTTACGATCGTTTGATAGGCTTGAGAACCAAAGATCGTGATGCGCGTTGAAGTCTCCAACTATCAAACGTTTTTCACCACTGAGGAGCGCACCTATGTCAGGGTGATATCCAGCGGGGCAGCAGGAGACAGGGGGTATATATATATTAAATATTTCGAGCTCGACATCGCCTGACCGGACTGCAATCCCTTGACATTCTAAGACGCTGTCCCTTAGGTCGATGTCTACATCGATGAGACGATACTGCACGGTGTTGTGTAGAATGAAGGCTAGGCCTCCACCATTATCTCGCTCGCGATCTCTGCGAAGCACGTTGTAGCCGTCGCAGTTCGTTAAGGTTGAACTGCGACGTAGCTTCGTTTCTTGGACCGCAGCTATTAACAGCCCGTGCCGAGCCATGAAGGCAACCACCTCCGAGATCTTGCTCGAGAGTCCGTTGCAGTTGAACTGTAGGAGTCTCGTCTGTCTCGGTAAGGTTGTCGCGTTGAGGGGGTGAGGGACTGGATCCGAGGGCCGGCCCGTCCCGGCTGCGCATCCCGCTGTGGTTGTGGGGGCCTAACGGTTGTAGTGGGCGGTGTCGTGAGCGACACTTGCGGGGGGTTGTTGCGGTAGCAGGAAGCGGTAAAGCTCTCAGACCAGTCCCTTGTGGTGCGTAGGCCAGAGCACGCCCGGAAGTGGCACCAGCCCTGGCAGGCGTTACACCTAACCTAGCAGGCATTCCGGTGCACTCTGGCCCGGCATACAGAACAGATGGTGGGGGCAACCAGTAGTTGTTGATTGGCGGATTGTGGTGGAGCGAGGGGGGGTGGGGAGGTTAGGTGTTGCTGTGAGCTCCGGGAAGCCGTGGAGGCAGGGGGGGTGCGTTGAGGCACCGTCGCGGGGGGCGCAAGGGGGGATGCCGTGGAGGCTTGGGGCGCTTGAGTGCGCGAGCAACACTGGCCCACATAGGTTGTGGACCACTCCCTGGTTTTCTTAAGGCCTGAGCAGACCTTAAGATGGCACCATCCGTTGCACGAATTACGCCTCACCGAAGTGGAATTTGGATGGAGCCTTCTCTGGCAGAAGCAGCAGAAATAGGTTTCTGGGCCAGGGTTAGACTCGACGCCCGCCCTGGCCAGAAGTATGAGTAGCAAACCTGCTGCTAGGTATTGCACCCAAGAGGAGATAAGAATGGGGGTGTCCGGCAGCCTAAATGGGGTTAGGTCGCCGAAACAACAGTCCTTGGTCGGATGAAATCCGAGTCACTTCGGTAACGTAGAACCGACTGTCGTGAATATGAAAGCAAACTATTACGCAACCACAAAAAAAAAATGAATCAACAAAACCAATTTCTCGGGGGTGGTAATACGGAACGGTGGACCACCACTGCTTGGTAGGAATTTTTCGCGAGCATTCGGCTTTACTGAGTTCAATTACGTTAACTACAAATTAGAGGCTAAAGACAGAATACTGCAGAAGTTTGAGAGCTTGTTTGACTGTAGCTCGGGATGCCTCGCTAAGTGCAGTTGGCAATAAAAAATAAGGTCGGACAAGAAGTGCAGAAGCTGGTAGATATTGGGGTATTAGAGGCTGTTAACTATTGCGAATGGGGTACGCCAATATTTCCAGTGCTAAAGAAAAATGGAGAGGTCAGAATATGCGGCCATTTTAAAGTGACTCTGAATCCCAGTCTTATGATCGAAAAGTACCCACTTCGTACACTACCCGTATAGAGATATATGTATCATTAATGTTGGAGACTTGAGCTTTGGCTGTAGAATTAACTTCTCTCTCTTTGTGCTCGTGCACTTTAAGCCAGTCCGCTTTTAATCGTTCAGCCATACGCACCATAGCGTGCATTATTGTATTAGTTATAAGTCATTGAATTAATAAACTGAATATTGCAAAAACACCCTATCACAAAACAAATTGTAATTTATAACTCAAAGAAATTATTGTTAATCAAGTACTTACATAGTAAATATTTCGTCGTATAGAGGAAAACGAGTTTTATGGTGAACAGAAGTTTTATATGACGGTGTATTCATAAATCTGTTCGTTGGAAAGAAGTGTACTTTAACGAAGGAATCACATGACCCATTTGGATCCATAGGCACCAAATTTCTACCATTTAAAATATGAAGCTATTAAAGAAATTAAGATGATATTAATGAATAAATCAATACATTTAATTCATAAAATGAACTTACCCTAAGGGTGGTTTCTTGAAAGTCAGCTTTTATTGTCAGTTGACCAAATTCAGATTTAGAAATATTTTTTTGATATCCTAACAATTCAATATAATACTGATGAATTAGATCAGCGGTTTCAAATGCATGCAGGTCCAGTGCCTTTTCAACTTCTCTCAATACTTCGATATCTGATGTAACTATGTTTCCAATTTTAAAACATGATGTCATGACACCTAATGTTTTTTTTAAGTTTTGGAAAAACGAAGGTGGTCGTCGTTTCTAAAATCAAATGTGACAAAAAAATATGTAAATTATAATAATAATATAATAATTTGGCGTTTACACTATATAACTAATTTTTTGGCTGAGCTACCCTTACGATTTGTGGTGTGCGTTTTTATATTCTACGACAAATGGAATTTAATTTCTTTAGTCCATAATAACTGCTAAACTTGGACAAATATTTTTAAGATCAAAATAAAATAAATAAAAATAAAAGTCGTTTTCTAATTTGATGTATATTGGAACGATTTTCCGTCATCCCTTGTCAAATTTGGTTTTGTGATATACCGGTTCGGCGGTTTTCTTATTATTTTGAAAGAACTTATATTTCGACCTTAAAAAATACTTGGCCATGTATAACTGTTATTACAGTTCTAAAGAAATAAAAGTACACATTTTTCGTTATTATTGGAAAGAGAGAAAAAGAAACAAAACAAAAAAGACAATTTCTATTTCATTGCAAATTTTGAGTAGGCGATGCAAGGAAGCAAAATTAAACTAGCGGTTTGAAATTATATAAAAATTTATTTGTCGCGACACTTTGCAGCGAAGTAGTGAATTAGAAATAGTCGTTTCATTAGTTTTTAAATATATCTAGAGTTGATATTGTAACATGTGAGGAGAGCGCATTGAAATAAAAAAAGCAGGCTTGAGCTGGAAAATTCTGACGGCAGACTAAAGAAGCTGAGAAGCAGAGATGAAATTAGAGTGAAAGCAATCCGCAAATTATCACCAGAAAGCTGGCAATACACCTGGAAACCAACTGCGGGGTAGATGTATCGCATGAAACAATTCGACATGCGCGGCGAAAGCCGGTGCTGTCTTCACAGGATATTTGCAAGTCGTCGTCATGTTCCACCGGCCACATTTCTGAGCCAATGGAGTTCTGCACCAACGTAATTTTTGCGAGGAAACAAAAATAATGCTGTATCACCATAATAAATCTTACAATGTTTGGAGAATATAATGACAAAATAATTATATTTGGATATTTTGCGAAGAGTTAACCAAAAGAGCACACAAATTTGGCATTGAAGACCCCAAAAAAATAGATTGATTCCACGCCAAAAAGGCTTTAAGTCGTTATTGATGCCAATTCGGGCCACACATGGTAATAACAACATCAACTTTATCGAAACTCTTCTTATTTCATTACATCGTCTAAACCAAATTTGCAAAAAACTATTTGACGCAATGAAAATTGTAATTTTTTTATATTATAAAATAAATTAAACTGGGAAATTAATTAACAAAAGAAAAAAAATAAAAATTTTATCGATTCTTACTGTTATTAATTACTGAACTCGAAATACATTGAAATTTGTAATTGAAATACTGTACATTTTTTTAATAAGTGTAGATTTTTTTAAAGGTGGCAGCTATAGGTTATGTTTCAACGGTTTTCATTTGGTACCAATTTTGTTTGTTTATTTTGTATATATGTAAAGTCTTTGAAATAATAAAATTCTTAATTCAAGTGTATAATACATTAGAAAGAGGGGAGAAAAGATAAAATAAGAATGAGATAAAATAAAAAAATATCTTATGACTTTAAGTACAGATAATATACACTTGTTGTCACAAACAGAAGAATGACTTAAGATTGTTAATTAAAATGCCATACGGCGACGTAAAGTCAACATCCAAAGAATTAAAGAACAAATTTAATACTGAACAGGTCCTCGAAAAAGGGGTATTTGCACCATATAACGTTCTAGAGAAATCAATGTGTAGGGTTTCATACTGCCTGTTCTTATAAGGGACGTTAAACTGAACCCTCCCTAGGAGCGCAGGACAGTCAACAGTTCCAGTGATGACGCCAACAACAAACGACCACGACAGTATAGATATTCTGTTTTAAAGCGTATTTAAGTCAATCAATAGACAACGAGATCGGTAAGATGGCAAAGGGTCTAAAAATTTTAATGATCGAAGAGCAAATCGTAGAAAGGCTTTCTGAACTCTCTCAAGCCTCGATCTAACAAATGCACAATACAATGTTTTGAGCCAGCATCGAATAAGACCGGGTTATGACATAATTGATGTGACTGGAAAAATTCAACTTCCAGTCAAAAATAACTCCTAAGTCCTTAATCTCATTGACGGATTTTAAGGCAGAGCCTACAGTACTATAGTAAGTATTCAAAGAAATGTTTGATCTAGCAAATGCTACATGGAAACATTTAGCTGTGTTCAGCGACAAACGATTTAGACAACACCAGTTATAAACCTTATCAAGATCGCATTGTAGCTTTTCAGAATCCTTAGAGCTGTTGACAACCGCGAAAATTGTAAGGTCATCAGCATACAACAGATAATCAGCAAATGAAAAGCAAGAGCCAATATCATTGTTGAATATAATAAAAAATAGGGGTCCAAGAATGCTACCCTGCGGAACCAGACGACGCAGTTAATGAGATAAGACTTTATCCACAGTAAAAACATAGAATGAAAACCCATTGCAGCAAGTTTGAGCATAAGTATACGGTGAGATACTTTGTCAAATGCCTTAGAAAAATCTGTATAAATAGTATCCACTTTGCATTTTTTTTTAAAGGCCTTTATGCAATAATCATTGAAAATAGACAAATTTGTGACTGTGGAGCGATTCGCAACAAACCCATGCTGTTTAACGGAAATAAAACCTTTGACCGCAAAAGATATTTTTTCATTCACAATGAGCTCAGAAACTTTAGAGACCGATGTGAGCTTCGACGTTTTTGTTCCCATTCCTAAATACAGGGGTAATGGATGTCAATTTCCAGTCATCTACAAAAATGCCTGAGGCCAACGACTTGTTAAAAATTATTGTTAGAGGCTCTGCTAGACATAGAAAGTTGTTCAGCAAAATAACCGAGATACCATCTGAGTCAGTTTTAGATGAAGGCTTGAGTTTAATTATGCCATTGACAACATCAGCAACAGATACGCGCAAAAAACCAACATTTAGCGAGGAGTCACTTTGGATAGGAGCAATAGATTCTTGGTCCAAATCGGTTTCAAAATTAGAGCAGAAAAAGTCAGCAAATAGTTTTGCCGATTCACTAGCGGAATTTCAGTTTTTTCCATTGTAGAAAACATTAACAGGGACTGCTGAACAAGACTTTTTTGCTTTGATAAAACCCCAAAACATTTTAGAGTTCGAAATAATCTTGTTTTCATAACTTGAAATATAATTTCTGTACAAAATATTGTTCAAACAGTTCAATTCCTTTTAGAAGTTCTGAAATTTAAAATGGTGCATTGGATTGTTGGTTTCCTTACATAATTTGCAAAATTTGTTTTTCAAATGGTTCCAGAGGAGCCATGAACACGTACAAAAAGCTGATCAAGGAGGGTGTCCGAATTGGCAAGAGTTTCCAATGCCGCACGATATTTTTTCCGAACAGCAATAAAAACGCCACCTCCAGGAGAGCATGCAGTTTTGGCAAAATCGCGGTCTTTTTGGAAAAATTTAAAGAGATTGTGGTCAAAAATTTCATAATCGAAAAAGTTTTCATTCAGCCAAGATTCAACAAGTACAAAAATATCGAACTCTAAGGAAGAACTTAGCAAATAAACATTAGAACATTTTGTTCGTAGGCCCGAAATATTTTGGAAATAGATCTTAAGATTTAAGTAATTATCATGAATCAAATTATTTGGTTTTTTCTGTAGATTGTTCCTTCTGAAAAAAAAAACGAAGAGGTCTCACATTAACTTCTGACGGCCAAACATTTGCGTTAAAAAGTTTTTCGGAGAAAGTGTTCATCCTGCGTAAGTTATCCAGTGCAGCATCCTTCTTAACAAGGCGAAGTATTATCTCCATTACAGTGGAGCCTAGTAGCTGATGCAATTCTTTGTGGTGTGCGTGTTTTATGTTGTACCACAAATGGAGGGACCTACATTTTTGTGCCAACACCGAACAGCAGATATATTTTATGAGAAGCTTTTTAATGGCAGAAATACTCTCGGAGGTTTGCCATTGTCTGCCGAGGGATGGCCGTTATTAGAAAAAACTTTTTCTATGATTGCGATTTTACTTGCCTTGGCTGAGAATCAAACCCCGAGATTAGCGGCATAGCGAGTTCTAGTAAGCACCTCTACACACTCGACCACAGCGGCTTCATGTAGAGAAGAAAATAATATGCTGGAACAGTGCTCCAAATTGATGCAAAAACACAAAAAACACCTGGTAACTGGCAGCGGAATGAATTCCAGGGACTTAAGCTCAATACTAAGATTTTCCTCGGAAGTTGGACTCCCCTAACAACAATAACAAGATATGTACAAATATTAAAGTAGCAGGTTTTTGAAGAAAAATTGCGTTAAATTGTTTCATTTAATATATTTGTAATGACCACAATAAGCTTTTCATGATTGTTGCAGGGAGACTATACTATAAGTTAACACACAATAAGTTCAATTACTTTTTTGATTTCCGCTACGAAGAGTCTCTTTTCCCTTTTTGATTCTCACGTTTAAATAAATTCTGATTAATTTTAAGGTAACGTTAACATATATTCAAAGTCTGCACCTCATGTTTAAAAAAAAATAAAACATGGTTTTTAAAATTAGCGATGTAAATTTTAAAAGGTAATACTTTTGTAGCAAGTGGAAAGTAAAACTAATTAACTCACGTCTAAATTAGCCTGTATAAGGTCGTACATTACAACTGATAGTTCAGTCCAAATCGCATCTAAGATTCGCGCGAAGTTAACTTCATTTAATGTGTCGTATAATGTTTTTAGCGATGATTCCATGTACATCATAAGTTTTTCCATGCAATTTGAGTCTTTATGCAATACTTCAGAGCCTTCTGCTAAAAAACGTTTAATCGAAGGAGCCATTTTTCTTGCTATAATATCAATAAGCTCTGAAATTTGATTCCTTTGTGTATCCAGAGAATTATCGATTAAACACTTAATTGTAGTAGCGCAACGATCTGCATCCAGATTAGTCCGAAAATTCGATATTTTACTTATAAGATTATCAGCTCCCAACTCCTGTAAAATAGTTGATTTATAATTTTTTTTTAAAGAAATCGAAAAATAAACAAACCTGAATAAACGCAGGCAGGCTTTGTCGTACATAATCTATGTTATTTATTGCAAAACACCATTCAGTGGAAACAATAAACGAGTCAGTGTCGTCGGTTTTGGACTCCACATACCGCGACATCCTTTTTGAATAAAATACGCAGCAACGACAAACATCCTACAAAGAAATATATATGATATACATTAGGTGTTACTAATTTCTGCAGTTTAAATATTAGTATGTACTAAAATGTTTATATGATCAGACAGTTAACCCTCTTGCGGTACCAGAATATTATTTCAAGATGACTCATGATTAGTTGTGTGTATTGAAAAGTACCGACAACTTTATTGAATATGCCTGAAGTTATTACCATTGACAACATTTTTTCTTTTTCAATTATGGGAATTAAAATGAAAAATGTACTATCAGCTAGACGCAACCAGACTTTCAGGAAATATTGAATAAAATAGTTGAGACAGCAGCTGGTAGGCATTCGATAATCATCGCTGGCGGAACGGCCTTGCTAGAAAGTTTCGGTCCTCTAGACTTTGTAATACTGACTTGCGTTCCGGAAAGAAAAAAGACAGTCCATTACAGATTTTACTCTGCCGAGTGGCTCAGTGGCGAGATACACTTTATTTTTTTAATTATTGAAAGTGAAGTAATGCGATTCATGCTTCCTTTTTTAAGCAATACCCTTCGTTCACGAACGAAAGAATACTAATAAACTAACAGTTTTTTGTCTGTTTGTGCATTTCAGATAAGCTGGTCTTCATTTATCGTGCTCACCGCAAGCCTGTATAAAAACGAGGCGTTACCGAACATGGGCCACGGACGTCACAATTCACCGAATTTTGTAATGGATTTTTTTCTACAAACAAGTCAAAATATGTACTACTTGAAATTATGAAAGCCGTTTAAAAATACATACTGTAAAATACCAAAAAAAAACATTGTTAATTTTAACGTCCCAAAAGGTATATAACCCTTAATATCCAACTTCATTCTCAAAATTATATCCAAGTTGTTAGATATCAAGTTTATATACAACGTCGATCTTGGTAAAATGTACTTGCGAATTTTCTTCTTCATGGCTGCACTGTTTTTTAATGTTTGTGTTCAAGTTGAGAACTAATTTCCAACATGAAAAACAGTTATATTTTCATACAAAGTGGATCATAAACCTAAACATTTAATGGACAAACTCCTACGCTGTTGACAGTTCGACTAAAATTTTTTTTTGTTTTTTAGCATTTATTTTTACTTATTGGTAAAAAAAAACTATAACTTTATAACAATAATTTAGTATAAATCATGAGTTATAACCAAACTTACGAAATAATTCAAAAAGGGTCGTTCACAAAAAAGCGCGTTTGCCGAATGTCAACTAGCGAACTGCCACAGTAAATAAGCCGTGTGACGACTCCATACGTTTTTAAATTGTACAGGCCCATGATGGTATTTTTTTAATAATATTTTAGAGCCAAGTTTTAAGTTTAATTCCGTTTTTTTTTAATATAAATTGAAGCTTAACGGCCGGTTATAGAAAATAAACAAATGTTTATATTTTCCTCCTACGCGTTTCGATGCATATTCGCATCTTTCTCAGGGAGTATATTTATTATAAACATAATAAACATAAACAATATTAAACAATAACAATCAACAAACATTTTATTGCACTTACTTTACATTAACTCGAACAATTACATATTACAACATAAATATGTACATTATTTGGAAAGTTATTCGTCACTGTAATTCTTTCGTCGTCAAGTTGGTTTTACTTTCTGCCTGATAATAGATGCATATGGCCAAAATTTTCCACTGCCACGTTACATTCGTACACTACTTATGCAGATATCTCTTAAATTATATTATTGAATTATGATATACTTAGAGCATGTCATGAGACACCGAAAGAGCAAAATTTCCCATATTAACGTTTCTTTATACCTGTTTTAACTTTAAAGTTATGATGTTTCGCTGCCACGTTACTTAGTATTGCAAGTGTGCTCCAATGTTATTACACATTGTCAAAATAATCTGCGAATCTATCCAATGATCACAGTTCCCTTTCATATATGCCACTAACAAGAGATGAAAGCAAAGGTAGATGATCTCTGTTTGGCTAAAAACGCATTTTCAGACATATTATGAGCGTAAACTTCAGCACTGCCACTTTACAAGATATCACTGCCACGCTTCACGTACGAATTAGAAATAATTTTTTTTAACATTTCATTGTTACAAGTGAATAAATACTGAAAATATTATACATACAAGATCGGAAAATTTATTTTCAAGGCACACAAATCTGAATATTTGCATTTATTTTAGTTATATCCTTGTCTGGATACATTAAAGATAACAATTTTATTTCCAAGCGTTTGTATTTGGTGGGCGCTGGAAATATTTCTGATTGATTTTGTTTTGGAGAACAGCTCATCAAGTTTCAAATCAGCGTTAATCGTTTCAATTTGATTTTCTTTAATTTCTTCTACCTCAATTTTTGATGGGGTCATGCGGGCAGCTCGGACAAACTCAAAAGCATTACTAACAACAATATCACGCGCCCTAATGTGTTTACGAACGATTGTTTTAACAGTTGCACCTATTCCATCTACACAGCCTTTACCATGCGAAGTCGCGAAGTAATTCCAAATTATTCGAATTGCAAATATGTTTTCAAAATTAGAAATTAAAGATGCAATGAACTTATTTTTGAATTGGGAAGATGGCCCGTCACTCCATATCTTTAAAATTCTAAGGGTACTTGGCAAATTTTTTAGCAGCACCCATAAATATGGAGCAATAGTTTCTTTTGTATGACATAAGTTGTTGGATACGAATACTTTAGCTTGAACATTTTCATTGTAGTACAATCCACTCGTAAAAAGCGATAGCTGCCGCTGATTCCAGTGAGCGTTCTGTACCTCATCTTGGCTTTCGCATATGAAATTCTCGGCAAAATCAACTTGCAGGAGACCTTCCACGGCATAATCAACGTCACTTGCTCGTGGTCGATCACGAAAGTTAAATGCTTTGGACTGCTCTCGTTTATTGAAGCTGTGTACTAAAAATTGCGGAGACAAAGTAGTATATTACTACCTTAATTATTAAGAAAAAAACAAAGTATTCACCTTTTCCCGATTTATTTTGTTCTTCGTTAAACATTGCACACGCCTCTTTGCAAGTTAATATCATGTGTCTAGTGGGTAGCAAGGTTTTCTCCCCAGTGTTGGTACAAAAATATTGTTTCACATCACGAACTTTGGGTGAGACACGAGAAATATCATCACGCTCATAGAAGTCACCGATAGCCTTTGTGAGCATTAATGTATTTTGAACGATTCTGTGGGGTTTTGGCAGAGGAATAGCAGTACTTAAACATGATTTATCGGCATCACTCATGTTAGAAAAAATTCGGGCCAGTACAGCTTTCTTTTTAGTCGGGGATTTCGGAAATGAATGCTCTACTTTCCTCACTGCCTTGCTGAGAGTTTGTACACAGTTATAACCTTTAGTTAAAATTTCACTTGACCTGTTCTCTTTTCCTCCATCCTGCTTTTGATTGCGACATTTTTGTACCCTTTTCCGAGTGTCTTCCCGGTGTTATTGGATTCCATTAGCTTTATTTTCATTCTCTTCGTTTTTCTTTTGCCGGTATAATGTGCTTTATAAGCTCGCTTCTTTTTATACTCTTCGAGTTTCCCTGTCGCTATAAATTTATCGATATAATTTATATTTTGCTGATTTTTACTCACGCGAATCTACAAATATGTATATAACAATTTTATAGTTAACTCATAAAATTTTAAATTTTTTCCTCTACAAGCACTGCCACGTTACACATGTTTGATCACTTTTTAATCCATATTACCCGCATTTTTTATGTTTTTTCCATTCATACTAACACTGCATGAAATACTTATATTTAGAAAAATTGATTCCAGAGTGTCTTTCCAATAGCGTTCAATTATAACAAAAAAAACGTGTTCTTGCACTGCCACGTTACACGAAATTTACGCCCTATAACTTTTCAACCAAACATGCATACCACAGCTATTTTGCTAATTAAATGATTAAATTCTTTTAAAATACATATTTTTCTACGCCCAAAAGTGGGCATAATACAAAAAAGAAGTTAAACTATTTTTTATTTACCTTTTTCTCCGATCTTGAATTTTTTTCCATTTTTTCACTTCTGAGCTAAATTTTTTAATATCGAGAAATGTCACTGAAATCACATTTAACTGCTTGACATATAGTGTTACCATGTGTTTTACCAAATAATGTCCATTATATACAAAATTTCGCACAATATTTTGGAAAAGAAATTTTTTTCTCCGGTATACTTTTTTGAGATTTCGGCCATTGTAGGGTTTATAATATATGTATCTACTTTATTAATTTGAACTTGTTTTAATATTTTTATTTTCATATATAAATTTGTCTTTCAATATTTTTCAATTTGATTTTTTAATAATTAATTTTCTGGATGTATAAAATAAAAGTTATAAAAATAAAATATTTTAAATAGAATAAAAACATATTCTATATTGGCGATCCTGCATTTATAAGTACTCATTTTAAAAATTCATCAATAACCATCATTGAAACAATAATAACAATTGTGAACCCGTTCGTGTTTTCACTTTGGTCACTTACTCCCGTTTTTACATATAACGCTACAAAGTGAGATCCAGTATTTTTGACCAAAATCGCGCGTGCGACCGTTGCTACTATTTTTTAATCAAATTTACTGATCACCAGCCGACGCACCATATCTTGCAGTAATATTTCACAAGAATTTGTAATAAAGGGAAATCATCGATTCAACGTGTTATTAATTGTTAGAAGCTGGCTTAACATTAACCCAGGACATTTTGTGCACTCACAAAGTTAGCATTTCTGAGCGTTGCAAGCAAACCAAGAGTGCGAATACTCGAATACCGAAAGCACAAGATTTGTTATAAATTTGACTACTTTCCTGAATTAAAACATTGCGAAATAAACAATCTCAACATTCAACATCAAATTCAGCACCAACAATCCGCACAACATCACTTCAAATATTCACATTTAACGTCGCTACAACCATCACAGTGTCTACAACAACGCAATAACACTCCAGATCATCTATAATCTCTTTTATAATTACAAATACTACAACCATTTTTTGCTGAACATTTTGTGTGCAATCAAGTTCGTATCTTAAATCTTTTATTAAAATAAAATTATTACAAATATTAAATATTAATTCTTAATATTAATATTATTTAAATTATTATTATTACTTATATTTAATTTACTTTTGTAAACTTTCTCTCCAATTATTTTTTTTTTATATGCCACTATCACGTTCACCTATACGTACACGCAACTTCACAACAATGGAAAACCAAAATAACAATCCAACTTACACTTCAGACTTAAACACTACACAAAATATACACAATGATAATTTAACTCAAAACACTAATAACTTAAGAACAAATTTTTCAAAATCAATTAAATTACCTCCATTTTGGGAAGAATGTCCTGAAGCTTGGTTTCTTCTTGTTGAAGGACAATTTGAAATCAATAATATTCAAGACGATAATATAAAATTTCAAAACATACTTATTGTTTTACAACGTGAAACAATTTCCAAAATTTTGGATGTTATCAATCCACCTCCTTTTATGAATAAGTACGCTACTATTAAGAAAGCGTTGTGTGAAAGATTTTCTCTTAGCGAAGAAAAAAGATTAGAAAAGTTATTTTCAAATACAGAACTAGGCGATCGTTCTCCATCAGAACTTTTTAGATATATGAAGTCTCTAATAGGTTCTGATTCTATCGTCAGTAAGGAATTACTTTTCAAATTGTGGATCCGAAAATTACCACAACAGATACAAATTCATTTAACATCAAGTAATAATCAAAATAAAGATGAAAATGTTATTCTTGCAGATAAACTTTTTGATTTATTAAATCAATCTCAATCTTCTAAATCTTTGTCAATAGCAAGTGTTGAAAATAGCATCCTCGAACAATGTATTAAAAATTTAACAGAATTAACTACTGCAATTTATCAAAATTTAAACAAAATTACTTCTGATATTAATGAATTACAAATTAGATCAAGATCTAGAAATAGAAATAGAAGTAATTCTAATTCAAGAAGATTTTCTAGATCAAAAGATAATATTATTCAAACCATTTGTTGGTATCATAGAAAATTTAAAAATAATGCTTTAAAATGTATTAAACCCTGTAGTTTTAATACAAATGAAAAACAATCAAATCAAAACTGTTTAAACTGAAACGTTCCATTATGACGGTGGCTAATAATGGAAATAACATTAAATCATCACGCCGCCTATTTATTTATGATAAATTAAATAAACTAAATTTATTAATAGATACTGGCGCTATAGTTTCTGTAATTCCTTCTTCCAAATTCAAATCATTTAAAAGAAATTCCGATCTTAATTTGACTGCAGCTAACGGTTCCTCTATTAAAACATTTGGTACCAAACTTTTAAAAATTGACTTAGGTCTTAGACGTGATTTCGAATTCCCTTTCATTTTAACAGATATTTCAACTCCAATTATAGGTGCTAATTTTTTAGAGAAATTCGGGATATTAGTGGATATCAGAAATAAAGAAATTACTGATTTAACAACAAAATTAAAAGTTTCTGGATCTTCTGGATTTTGCGATATATTTTCACTCAAAATACCAATTTCTGAAAATAAATTTACAACCCTTTTAAATAATTTTCCTTTAATAACCTGTGAACCAGATTACACTAAACCAGTGCAACACCATACGGTTCACAGGATTGAAACCAAAGGAGTTCTACCTTTTTCAAAACCTCGTCAAATTAAATTTAAAATAGCAAAAACTGAATTCGAATTTTTAATAAAAACTGGTATATGCAGACCTTCAAACTCTCACATTGCATCTCCTTTACATTTAGTTCCAAAAAAAGAACCAAATGATTGGAGACCTTGTGGCGATTACAGAAGACTCAATTTTATAACGATACCTGATCGTTATCCATTACCACACATTCATGATTTAGCTATAAATTTACATAATAAACAAATATTTTCGAAAATTGATCTTGTTCGTGCATATCACCAAATTCCAATGGCTGAAGAAGACATTCATAAAACAGCAATAACCACACCTTTTTGAATGTTTGAGTTCGTACGGATGCCTTTTGGTTTACGAAACAGTGCCCAAACATTTCAACGTTTTATTAACGAAGTATTTTCCGGTTTAGAATTTGTATTTGTTTATATTGATGATATTCTTGTTGCTAGTGATAATGAAGAACAACATTTAGAACATTTAAAACTAATATTTAAAAGACTTGAGAAATATAATTTAAATATTAAACCTTCTAAATGCATTTTCGGAACTAATAAACTAGATTTTCTCAGTTATGAAATTTCTAATCAAGGCATTAGACCATCTTCCGATCGTATTGAAACCATTACAAATTTTGAAAAACCACTTTCAATAAATAAATTACAAAAGTTCTTAGGTATGGTAAATTATTACCATAGATATGTGAAAATGTTAGCAGCAGAACTTAGTCCTCTGCATGAAATGTTAACATTTACAACTAAACAAAAACTCAACCAGCTTATTTGGACAGAAAAGACAACCACTGCTTTTGAAAACGTTAAACAACTCTTTGCTCAACAAACTTTACTTACTCATTTTGATAAAAATGGTAAATTATCACTTGCTGTAGATGCATCAAATGTAGCAATTGGTGCAGTTTTACAACAATTTAGTAACAACACTTTAGAACCACTTGCTTATTTTTCACGAAAATTATCTTCTACAGAAATGAATTACTCAACATTTGACAGAGAACTTTTAGCCATATACAATTCAATTAAACATTTTAAACATTTTCTTGAAGGTAGAATTTTCACAATATACACTGATCATAAACCTTTAACACATGTTCTAAATTCAAAAACAGATAGATCACCTCGACAAATTAGACATCTTGAGTACATTGCACAATTTACAAATGATATTCAATACATTTCTGGAAAAGAAAACATTGTTGCTGACACACTTTCACGTATTTCAGATATTAACACAATTTTAACTCAAGATATTAATTTTCAAACTTTGTATAAAGAACAACAAAAAGACCAAACTCTTCATGACTTAATTTCTGACAAAAATTGTAACAATAATTTAAAAGAAATTAATATTCCAGTTCTTAATCTCAATATTTGGTGTGATATTTCTCAACAACCTTTTAGACCTTTTGTTCCAAATTCTATGAAGAATATAATTTTTGATAAAATCCATTCTTTATCACATCCTAGTGTTCGTACTACTAGACGTTTAATTCAATCAAAATATTTTTGGCCTAACATGCGTAAAGAAATTAATAGTTGGACTTCCGCATGTATTAACTGCCAGAAATCAAAAATTTCTAAATATACTAAAACACCAGTACAAAAAATTAATATACCATCTGGACGATTTGAACACACACATATGGATCTTGTTGGTCCATTACCTGTTTCAAAAGAAAATCGTTACATTTTAACTATAATTGACAGACATACACGTTGGCCGGAAGCTTATCCACTTAAAGATATTTCAGCGAATACAATTGCCAAAACATTTGTACAAAATTATATTCCCCGTTTCGGCGTTCCACTTAATATAACAGTAGATCAAGGATCACAATTTACATCAAAATTATTTACTGAATTAACAAAATTATTAGGATCTCACAAAATTCATACATCTCCTTATCATCCTCAATCAAATGGAATGATTGAAAGATTTCATAGAACCTTAAAAACTGCTATTACAGCATCAAACGATTCAATTCACTGGTCTGAAATTCTTCCTTGGATTTTATTGGGACTTCGTATATCTATTAAAGATGATTTAAAATGTTCTTCTGCAGAATTAGTTTACGGACAAACACTCAGATTACCTGGAGAATTAATCGTTTCAAATAATAATAACAATAATGAATTTGATAATACAATGGAAACACTTTCCAAACTGAGAGAACATTTTTCACACGTTCGTTCAAAAATTGTACATCATAATAAAGAAGACTTTTTTGTTCCCAAAAATTTGGATACTTGCGAATATGTGTTTGTTAAAGTTATTCATAGGTCAAATCTACAACCACCTTATGAAGGCCCATTTAAAGTTATCTCTAAACACAATAAAGTATTCAAAATTCAAAAAGGTAACTTAATCAAAACAATTTCCATAGACTTATTAAAACCTGCACATACAATTTCTAATTCCAGTTCACTAACACTTCCAAAGAAAACCAAAAAAATTACATTTAATATTAATTAATTTTTTTTTTTAATTGGAGGGGGAGTATATGTAGGGTTTATAATATATGTATCTACTTTATTAATTTGAACTTGTTTTAATATTTTTATTTTCATATATAAATTTGTCTTTCAATATTTTTCAATTTGATTTTTTAATAATTAATTTTCTGGATGTATAAAATAAAAGTTATAAAAATAAAATATTTTAAATAGAATAAAAACATATTCTATAGCCATATGCACAGTTTATATTGTCTACGTCTTTTTTGAAGTTCATTGCGTTATTAATAAGCTGCTGTATGCGTAGCCCTTCTAGCGTCATCCTTCTTCTCATTCTGTTCTCCACATCCAATATGTGAGCATTATCGAAATCCGCTGTGTGATTGTTTTTGGTCAGGTGTTGTGCTAATGCTGTGTTGCTCTTGCTGTTTTTGGCGTCTGACTTGTGTTCGTTAATTCTCATAAAGCTCCCTTCGTTGTAACACTGTATATTTGGTCGCAATTTTCCCCTTAATTGCCTTGGCAGTTTATTTTGTAAACAACATTGTGTAGTTGTTCTTTCTTTACTTTGTCTTTCGTTCTGAAATAAGTAGTTTGGATCGTGTGATGCGGTTTATGTGCATAACATATGTTGTTGTTGTTGGTTATTGAGTGTATGATTTGCTGTCTGTAAGCTTAGGTATATATGTGACGCCTGTGTACTTTTTCTTTATGCCTTTGTTTGTTTTTGAAGTGTTGTTGTTTTTGCACTTAGTTTTATTTGTTGCCATTGTTAGTAATCTATTGTTTTATTTGGGTATCCATTTTTCCTTAGTATGCTTTCTATTTTTTCGTTGTTTTTCTTCATGAACTCCTTCATGAACTCCTGATCACTGAGGAAGTGAACTTTGTTTGTAAAATTAATACAGGTGTTCTTTTGTTGAGTCCAAGGATGGTTGGAAAGAAATTAAATTTGTTTATCAAAAAACATGAAAAATCCATAATCATGTACAAATCAGACTATAAGGATAAAATTTAATGCCTCTTGAGCGATAAGCTTACATATAAGACTTTTAGAATTAACCCAACCCAACAATTGATAAGAAAAAACAACAATAATAAATAATATAATTTTGGCGCTTACACTATATACTTAGCTCAGTATTTGGCCGAGCTTCTCCTACCATTTGTGGTGTGCGTCTTTTGAGGATGCCTGCGTCGATGTGTTTTGTGCGCGAGCTGTAGCCTAAGCACTGAATGAGTTTTTGAGCGCTTTGACTATCATTAAATAAGGTAACTTTTCCGCATGCTATACCCAAGTCTTTTAAGATACCGCTTTTTTCGTCGCCTCTGTCATAGCCATGTATTCGGCTTCAGTGCTGGAAAGTGCAACAGTGCGCTGTTTGCGCGCCTCCCAGCTCACCGCTGCGCCCGCTAATATGAACGCATATCCACCATAGGAATGCCTGTCGATTAAATTCTCACCTCAGCTCCCGTCGGCCACGCCGTAGAGTCTCGTTAGATTTTGTGTAAAGAAGACCATAATTTTTGGTACCGCTTATATACCGCAGAATTCGCTTAGCAGCTTTCCAGTGCTGTTCGTTGTAGTTTGTATTAAACTGGCTCATGTAGTTTACTGTAAAAGATATATCTGGTCTTGTTGTAACTGCTAGATACATGAGGGCGCTTATTAACCTTTGATAAGGATACCAGCCACTATTTCGGTTGATTTTTCAATTTAAAATTTTATTTCTAAAGGTGTTTTTACTGGTTTCCATTCGGTCATGCTAAACCGTTCTAGTATAGTTTGGGTACAGGCTTCTTGCGTCCGAAAAACTTGAAATCAACGCCCACACAACGTTTTACTGAACCAATGTCTTTCATATCGAAAGATTCGGGTAATGACGTTTTTACAATTTCGAGCCATGTGCAATCGTTTGACGCTGGTAACAAATAATCTATGTATATAGTAATTATTATTATCTGTTTACCTTTTTGTTTGATAAAAGACATGGATCATGCGTCAAAGCATTTAAATCAAAAACTTGATGGTGGTTCGTCTATGCTGACGCACGCCAACTCGTTTATTTTAAGTTGTGTCAGAGTTGTTTTAAACAGACATAAAATCTTTGCCTGGCTGGTAGACCTTTTATGGTCTTCCTCGCAAACCAGTTTTTAACTTTTTGAGACGATGTTTACCGCGTATGCGCTCGTTTTATAAATTTCACTGTTACACGTTTCTACTTCGCTTGCTATGTTTGCACCGTCTAGCGATATTTTATTCGGTTTTGATTCAACTTCGATGGTGTCATTTTTCGATTTAAATATTCCTTTATATTTGTTTGTAAATCCGGGTTCGTCTAAAATTTCACGTCGCGACTAATTATAATGTCTCTTTTGATCTTAGACCATGAACGATATGCTTAAGATTCGGAAGAGTAACCGACTCTTCAGATCGAGATTCGAATTTACCCTTTAACTTTTGCTTATTTAACACATATGATTTTGAGCCAAGCACTTTTATGTGGATCGCAATTGGAGTTTTTCCAGTCCACGTTTTGTAGGAAACTTCTCCCGTAGATTTGATGACTTACCGATTTCGAATATAACACGTAGTGTTTACTGCTTTTGCCCATAACGAAGGAGGGACACCAGCTTGCTTCAATAAGCATCTAGCCATATCTAAAGTGTTATATATTTGCTCTCAGCTACTCCGTTCTGCTGTGAAGTGTATGGTGTCGTTAGACGTCACTTAATTCCGTGGCGATTGCAATATTCGCGCTTGCTGTCGGATTGTAAGGCTTTAATTTTGCGCCCCTAAATGTCTATTGAGTTTTTAAAAACTTTGAAAGCTTCTAACGCATCTGATTTATTTTTGATTAAGAAAATTTGGCACCAGCGCGACTTATCGTCAATGAACGTTACGTAATAGTTTGTACCACCATTTGAGGTACACCGCATTGGACCTTACACGTCACTATGCATAATTTCTAATACATTTTCGGTTCGATTGCCGCTTTGTTTTGGAAAAACCGTACGTGTTTGCTTTTCACTACCGCATATTTCACAAACCGATAGCTTGTCTTTCAAACCATGTAAATTACCGTTTTTTGACATTTCTTTTAGGTCACGTTCATTCAGATGTCCCATTCGGCAATGCCACAAGTTTATTTCCGAATTGGCTTGAGACACACATGCACTATCTTTGTCGTCTTTTATGAAATATAAATTCCCACTTCGTTCTGCAGTGAACAATATTTTTTCATTTTTATCAATAACGATTGCATCGTGTTTACGAAAACGAACTTCGTACCCTTGGTCCGCCATTTTCGAGACTGACAACATATTTGTAAGAAAATCCGATACATAGAGAACATCTCTTAATGTAATATTTTTTTCATAAGCCTTTTTCGTTCACTTTCGCCGGTAATATTAGCAGAATTATTGTTAGCTAAATTTAAGTCTTGATTTGATTCAACGATTTCAATGAAATTATTTTTGTCAGCACACATGTGCGAAGTGCACCCACCACTTCTCATTTCCATTTGGACACAATGGTTTACTCTTAAGGAGGTATTTCTCTCTTCACTTTTGTTGGAACTTTGGTTGCTTTGGTTTTTAGAACGGCATTCTCTCGCGTAGTGGCCGTTTTTACCGCACTTTTAACAACAAAAATTTCGTTTCGTTTCCAAGCGTTTTCCGCCACTATACCGATCATTGCTGGTTTTGTTTTTGCTATGTACATTTGCTTTTTGCATGTTTTGTACATACAAGGCATCGCTTTCTCCTCGTTCGTTTTTTACTTTCCGCGATTCCCACTCTTCTAATATTTTTACACGTTGCACTTCGGACTTTGGTAAATCATCGCGAGTTTTAAGTGTACAACGGAATGTTTCATATGAGTCTGGTAAACTGTACAATAACAAGATTGCGAGCAATTCGTCACCGATTTTAACACCAATTTTTTGCGACCGCGTCAAAAAAGTAATTTAAATGGTTTCTTACTAGATCGTTCTCTTTCATCCGTGAGAGCGCTACTCTTTTCAATAATGCCTTTTGACTCGTACGTTGCTTGCAGTCTTTGCCACATTTTTTGAGAACTTGTGCTCTCAGAAATTTGATTTAATTCCGTACGACTAATTGCTAGCCTAATATCGGCACATGCTTTTTTATCATTTGTTTTCCACAAATTTGCAGCTGGTTCATCAGCTGGACACTCTTTACTCCCGTTTACGTACGACCATGTAATTTTGAGCGGCTCAATACGAACAACTCCCGCCATGCTTGCAGAGTTCGCGAATTTTCTTTTCGAAATTTATACTGCGCGTGTTTTTTTTTTTTGAAACTTTCGGTTTTAGCATTTATTTAGCGCAGCGGGAATTCTATTTTACTTTACAAAGGTCTTTCGCGATGGGTGTGGGCCCATAACCCATTAGGAGTAAAACACGAGTTTGAATTTTAGTTGCTTTAATGACTTCAATTAATGACAGCTTACAAAGGACTGGCTTTAAGTATGTATGCAAGAGAGAATAACGAATAAGTACAATGCGTAACAAAGAATAATTCATAGTTGCATTTAGTGTGCATGAGTATAATAGTATAAAAAGAATATGTTGGTAGTCGAAAGTACTTTGCTGCGCCAACAAAAACAATAGATATATTACTAACAATGGCCACAAATAAAACTAAGCGCAAAAACAACACTTCAAAACAAACGAAGACATAACGAAAAAGTGCACAGGCGTCACATACATTCCTAAGCTTACATTACACAAAATAACCAACAACAACAACATATGTTATGCACATAAACCGCATCACACGATCCAAACTATTTATTCCAGAACGAAAGACAAGTAAAGAAAAAACAACTACACAATGTTGTTTACAAAATAAACTGCCAAGGCAAGGAAGGGGAAATGTGCGACCAAATATATATTGGTACAACGAAGCGAGCTTTAGGAACGAGAATTAACGAACACAAGTCAGACGCCAAAAACAGCAAGAGCAACACAGCATTAGCACAACACCTGACCAAAAACAATCACACAGCGGATTTCGATAATGCTCACATATTGGATGTGGAGAACAGAATGAGAAGAAGGATGACGCTAGAAGGGCTACGCATACAGCAGCTTATTAATAACGCAATGAACTTCAAAAAAGACGTAGACAATATAAACTGTGCATATGGCTATAGAATATGTTTTTATTCTATTTAAAATATTTTATTTTTATAACTTTTATTTTATACATCCAGAAAATTAATTATTAAAAAATCAAATTGAAAAATATTGAAAGACAAATTTATATATGAAAATAAAAATATTAAAACAAGTTCAAATTAATAAAGTAGATACATATATTATAAACCCTACATATACTCCCCCTCCAATTAAAAAAAAAAATTAATTAATATTAAATGTAATTTTTTTGGTTTTCTTTGGAAGTGTTAGTGAACTGGAATTAGAAATTGTATGTGCAGGTTTTAATAAGTCTATGGAAATTGTTTTGATTAAGTTACCTTTTTGAATTTTGAATACTTTATTGTGTTTAGAGATAACTTTAAATGGGCCTTCATAAGGTGGTTGTAGATTTGACCTATGAATAACTTTAACAAACACATATTCGCAAGTATCCAAATTTTTGGGAACAAAAAAGTCTTATTTATTATGATGTACAATTTTTGAACGAACGTGTGAAAAATGTTCTCTCAGTTTGGAAAGTGTTTCCATTGTATTATCAAATTCATTATTGTTATTATTATTTGAAACGATTAATTCTCCAGGTAATCTGAGTGTTTGTCCGTAAACTAATTCTGCAGAAGAACATTTTAAATCATCTTTAATAGATATACGAAGTCCCAATAAAATCCAAGGAAGAATTTCAGACCAGTGAATTGAATCGTTTGATGCTGTAATAGCAGTTTTTAAGGTTCTATGAAATCTTTCAATCATTCCATTTGATTGAGGATGATAAGGAGATGTATGAATTTTGTGAGATCCTAATAATTTTGTTAATTCAGTAAATAATTTTGATGTAAATTGTGATCCTTGATCTACTGTTATATTAAGTGGAACGCCGAAACGGGGAATATAATTTTGTACAAATGTTTTGGCAATTGTATTCGCTGAAATATCTTTAAGTGGATAAGCTTCCGGCCAACGTGTATGTCTGTCAATTATAGTTAAAATGTAACGATTTTCTTTTGAAACAGGTAATGGACCAACAAGATCCATATGTATGTGTTCAAATCGTCCAGATGGTATATTAATTTTTTGTACTGGTGTTTTAGTATATTTAGAAATTTTTGATTTCTGGCAGTTAATACATGCGGAAGTCCAACTATTAATTTCTTTACGCATGTTAGGCCAAAAATATTTTGATTGAATTAAACGTCTAGTAGTACGAACACTAGGATGTGATAAAGAATGGATTTTATCAAAAATTATATTCTTCATAGAATTTGGAACAAAAGGTCTAAAAGGTTGTTGAGAAATATCACACCAAATATTGAGATTAAGAACTGGAATATTAATTTCTTTTAAATTATTGTTACAATTTTTGTCAGAAATTAAGTCATGAAGAGTTTGGTCTTTTTGTTGTTCTTTATACAAAGTTTGAAAATTAATATCTTGAGTTAAAATTGTGTTAATATCTGAAATACGTGAAAGTGTGTCAGCAACAATGTTTTCTTTTCCAGAAATGTATTGAATATCATTTGTAAATTGTGCAATGTACTCAAGATGTCTAATTTGTCGAGGTGATCTATCTGTTTTTGAATTTAGAACATGTGTTAAAGGTTTATGATCAGTGTATATTGTGAAAATTCTACCTTCAAGAAAATGTTTAAAATGTTTAATTGAATTGTATATGGCTAAAAGTTCTCTGTCAAATGTTGAGTAATTCATTTCTGTAGAAGATAATTTTCGTGAAAAATAAGCAAGTGGTTCTAAAGTGTTGTTACTAAATTGTTGTAAAACTGCACCAATTGCTACATTTGATGCATCTACAGCAAGTGATAATTTACCATTTTTATCAAAATGAGTAAGTAAAGTTTGTTGAGCAAAGAGTTGTTTAACGTTTTCAAAAGCAGTGGTTGTCTTTTCTGTCCAAATAAGCTGTTTGAGTTTTTGTTTAGTTGTAAATGTTAACATTTCATGCAGAGGACTAAGTTCTGCTGCTAACATTTTCACATATCTATGGTAATAATTTACCATACCTAAGAACTTTTGTAATTTATTTATTGAAAGTGGTTTTTCAAAATTTGTAATGGTTTCAATACGATCGGAAGATGGTCTAATGCCTTGATTAGAAATTTCATAACTGAGAAAATCTAGTTTATTAGTTCCGAAAATGCATTTAGAAGGTTTAATATTTAAATTATATTTCTCAAGTCTTTTAAATATTAGTTTTAAATGTTCTAAATGTTGTTCTTCATTATCACTAGCAACAAGAATATCATCAATATAAACAAATACAAATTCTAAACCGGAAAATACTTCGTTAATAAAACGTTGAAATGTTTGGGCACTGTTTCGTAAACCAAAAGGCATCCGTACGAACTCAAACATTCCAAAAGGTGTGGTTATTGCTGTTTTATGAATGTCTTCTTCAGCCATTGGAATTTGGTGATATGCACGAACAAGATCAATTTTCGAAAATATTTGTTTATTATGTAAATTTATAGCTAAATCATGAATGTGTGGTAATGGATAACGATCAGGTATCGTTATAAAATTGAGTCTTCTGTAATCGCCACAAGGTCTCCAATCATTTGGTTCTTTTTTTGGAACTAAATGTAAAGGAGATGCAATGTGAGAGTTTGAAGGTCTGCATATACCAGTTTTTATTAAAAATTCGAATTCAGTTTTTGCTATTTTAAATTTAATTTGACGAGGTTTTGAAAAAGGTAGAACTCCTTTGGTTTCAATCCTGTGAACCGTATGGTGTTGCACTGGTTTAGTGTAATCTGGTTCACAGGTTATTAAAGGAAAATTATTTAAAAGGGTTGTAAATTTATTTTCAGAAATTGGTATTTTGAGTGAAAATATATCGCAAAATCCAGAAGATCCAGAAACTTTTAATTTTGTTGTTAAATCAGTAATTTCTTTATTTCTGATATCCACTAATATCCCGAATTTCTCTAAAAAATTAGCACCTATAATTGGAGTTGAAATATCTGTTAAAATGAAAGGGAATTCGAAATCACGTCTAAGACCTAAGTCAATTTTTAAAAGTTTGGTACCAAATGTTTTAATAGACGAAACGTTAGCTGCAGTCAAATTAAGATCGGAATTTCTTTTAAATGATTTGAATTTGGAAGAAGGAATTACAGAAACTATAGCGCCAGTATCTATTAAAAAATTTAGTTTATTTAATTTATCATAAATAAATAGGCGGCGTGATGATTTAATGTTATTTCCATTATTAGCCACCGTCATAATGGAACGTTTCAGTTTAAACAGTTTTGATTTGATTGTTTTTCATTTGTATTAAAACTACAGGGTTTAATACATTTTAAAGCATTATTTTTAAATTTTCTATGATACCAACAAATGGTTTGAATAATATTATCTTTTGATCTAGAAAATCTTCTTGAATTAGAATTACTTCTATTTCTATTTCTAGATCTTGATCTAATTTGTAATTCATTAATATCAGAAGTAATTTTGTTTAAATTTTGATAAATTGCAGTAGTTAATTCTGTTAAATTTTTAATACATTGTTCGAGGATGTTATTTTCAACACTTGCTATTGACAAAGATTTAGAAGATTGAGATTGATTTAATAAATCAAAAAGTTTATCTGCAAGAATAACATTTTCATCTTTATTTTGATTATTACTTGATGTTAAATGAATTTGTATCTGTTGTGGTAATTTTCGGATCCACAATTTGAAAAGTAATTCCTTACTGACGATAGAATCAGAACCTATTAGAGACTTCATATATCTAAAAAGTTCTGATGGAGAACGATCGCCTAGTTCTGTATTTGAAAATAACTTTTCTAATCTTTTTTCTTCGCTAAGAGAAAATCTTTCACACAACGCTTTCTTAATAGTAGCGTACTTATTCATAAAAGGAGGTGGATTGATAACATCCAAAATTTTGGAAATTGTTTCACGTTGTAAAACAATAAGTATGTTTTGAAATTTTATATTATCGTCTTGAATATTATTGATTTCAAATTGTCCTTCAACAAGAAGAAACCAAGCTTCAGGACATTCTTCCCAAAATGGAGGTAATTTAATTGATTTTGAAAAATTTGTTCTTAAGTTATTAGTGTTTTGAGTTAAATTATCATTGTGTATATTTTGTGTAGTGTTTAAGTCTGAAGTGTAAGTTGGATTGTTATTTTGGTTTTCCATTGTTGTGAAGTTGCGTGTACGTATAGGTGAACGTGATAGTGGCATATAAAAAAAAAATAATTGGAGAGAAAGTTTACAAAAGTAAATTAAATATAAGTAATAATAATAATTTAAATAATATTAATATTAAGAATTAATATTTAATATTTGTAATAATTTTATTTTAATAAAAGATTTAAGATACGAACTTGATTGCACACAAAATGTTCAGCAAAAAATGGTTGTAGTATTTGTAATTATAAAAGAGATTATAGATGATCTGGAGTGTTATTGCGTTGTTGTAGACACTGTGATGGTTGTAGCGACGTTAAATGTGAATATTTGAAGTGATGTTGTGCGGATTGTTGGTGCTGAATTTGATGTTGAATGTTGAGATTGTTTATTTCGCAATGTTTTAATTCAGGAAAGTAGTCAAATTTATAACAAATCTTGTGCTTTCGGTATTCGAGTATTCGCACTCTTGGTTTGCTTGCAACGCTCGGAAATGCTAACTTTGTGAGTGCACAAAATGTCCTGGGTTAATGTTAAGCCAGCTTCTAACAATTAATAACACGTTGAATCGATGATTTCCCTTTATTACAAATTCTTGTGAAATATTACTGCAAGATATGGTGCGTCGGCTGGTGATCAGTAAATTTGATTAAAAAATAGTAGCAACGGTCGCACGCGCGATTTTGGTCAAAAATACTGGATCTCACTTTGTAGCGTTATATGTAAAAACGGGAGTAAGTGACCAAAGTGAAAACACGAACGGGTTCACAATTGTTATTATTGTTTCAATGATGGTTATTGATGAATTTTTAAAATGAGTACTTATAAATGCAGGATCGCCAATATAGAATATGTTTTTATTCTATTTAAAATATTTTATTTTTATAACTTTTATTTTATACATCCAGAAAATTAATTATTAAAAAATCAAATTGAAAAATATTGAAAGACAAATTTATATATGAAAATAAAAATATTAAAACAAGTTCAAATTAATAAAGTAGATACATATATTATAAGCCCTACAATGGCCGAAATCTCAAAAAAGTATACCGGAGAAAAAAATTTCTTTTCCAAAATATTGTGCGAAATTTTGTATATAATGGACATTATTTGGTAAAACACATGGTAACACTATATGTCAAGCAGTTAAATGTGATTTCAGTGACATTTCTCGATATTAAAAAATTTAGCTCAGAAGTGAAAAAATGGAAAAAAATTCAAGATCGGAGAAAAAGGTAAATAAAAAATAGTTTAACTTCTTTTTTTGTATTATGCCCACTTTTGGGCGTAGAAAAATATGTATTTTAAAAGAATTTAATCATTTAATTAGCAAAATAGCTGTGGTATGCATGTTTGGTTGAAAAGTTATAGGGCGTAAATTTCGTGTAACGTGGCAGTGCAAGAACACGTTTTTTTTGTTATAATTGAACGCTATTGGAAAGACACTCTGGAATCAATTTTTCTAAATATAAGTATTTCATGCAGTGTTAGTATGAATGGAAAAAACATAAAAAATGCGGGTAATATGGATTAAAAAGTGATCAAACATGTGTAACGTGGCAGTGCTTGTAGAGGAAAAAATTTAAAATTTTATGAGTTAACTATAAAATTGTTATATACATATTTGTAGATTCGCGTGAGTAAAAATCAGCAAAATATAAATTATATCGATAAACTTATAGCGACAGGGAAACTCGAAGAGTATAAAAAGAAGCGAGCTTATAAAGCACATTATACCGGCAAAAGAAAAACGAAGAGAATGAAAATAAAGCTAATGGAATCCAATAACACCGGGAAGACACTCGGAAAAGGGTACAAAAATGTCGCAATCAAAAGCAGGATGGAGGAAAAGAGAACAGGTCAAGTGAAATTTTAACTAAAGGTTATAACTGTGTACAAACTCTCAGCAAGGCAGTGAGGAAAGTAGAGCATTCATTTCCGAAATCCCCGACTAAAAAGAAAGCTGTACTGGCCCGAATTTTTTCTAACATGAGTGATGCCGATAAAACATGTTTAAGTACTGCTATTCCTCTGCCAAAACCCCACAGAATCGTTCAAAATACATTAATGCTCACAAAGGCTATCGGTGACTTCTATGAGCGTGATGATATTTCTCGTGTCTCACCCAAAGTTCGTGATGTGAAACAATATTTTTGTACCAACACTGGGGAGAAAACCTTGCTACCCACTAGACACATGATATTAACTTGCAAAGAGGCGTGTGCAATGTTTAACGAAGAACAAAATAAATCGGGAAAAGGTGAATACTTTGTTTTTTTCTTAATAATTAAGGTAGTTATATACTACTTTGTCTCCGCAATTTTTAGTACACAGCTTCAATAAACGAGAGCAGTCCAAAGCATTTAACTTTCGTGATCGACCACGAGCAAGTGACGTTGATTATGCCGTGGAAGGTCTCCTGCAAGTTGATTTTGCCGAGAATTTCATATGCGAAGGCCAAGATGAGGTACAGAACGCTCACTGGAATCAGCGGCAGCTATCGCTTTTTACGAGTGGATTGTACTACAATGAAAATGTTCAAGCTAAAGTATTCGTATCCAACAACTTATGTCATACAAAAGAAACTATTGCTCCATATTTATGGGTGCTGCTAAAAAATTTGCCAAGTACCCTTAGAATTTTAAAGATATGGAGTGACGGGCCATCTTCCCAATTCAAAAATAAGTTCATTGCATCTTTAATTTCTAATTTTGAAAACATATTTGCAATTCGAATAATTTGGAATTACTTCGCGACTTCGCATGGTAAAGGCTGTGTAGATGGAATAGGTGCAACTGTTAAAACAATCGTTCGTAAACACATTAGGGCGCGTGATATTGTTGTTAGTAATGCTTTTGAGTTTGTCCGAGCTGCCCGCATGACCCCATCAAAAATTGAGGTAGAAGAAATTAAAGAAAATCAAATTGAAACGATTAACGCTGATTTGAAACTTGATGAGCTGTTCTCCAAAACAAAATCAATCAGAAATATTTCCAGCGCCCACCAAATACAAACGCTTGGAAATAAAATTGTTATCTTTAATGTATCCAGACAAGGATATAACTAAAATAAATGCAAATATTCAGATTTGTGTGCCTTGAAAATAAATTTTCCGATCTTGTATGTATAATATTATCAGTATTTATTCACTTGTAACAATGAAATGTTAAAAAAAATTATTTCTAATTCGTACGTGAAGCGTGGCAGTGATATCTTGTAAAGTGGCAGTGCTGAAGTTTACGCTCATAATATGTCTGAAAATGCGTTTTTAGCCAAACAGAGATCATCTACCTTTGCTTTCATCTCTTGTTAGTGGCATATATGAAAGGGGACTGTGATCATTGGATAGATTCGCAGATTATTTTGACAATGTGTAATAACATTGGAGCACACTTGCAATACTAAGTAACGTGGCAGCGAAACATCATAACTTTAAAGTTAAAACAGGTATAAAGAAACGTTAATATGGGAAATTTTGCTCTTTCGGTGTCTCATGACATGCTCTAAGTATATCATAATTCAATAATATAATTTAAGAGATATCTGCATAAGTAGTGTACGAATGTAACGTGGCAGTGGAAAATTTTGGCCATATGCATCTATTATCAGGCAGAAAGTAAAACCAACTTGACGACGAAAGAATTACAGTGACGAATAACTTTCCAAATAATGTATTTATGTTGTAATATGTAATTGTTCGAGTTAATGTAAAGTAAGTGCAAGAAAATGTTTGGTGTTTGTTATTGTTTATGTTTAATATGTTTATAATAAATATACTGCCTGAGGAAGATGCGAATATGCATTGAAACGCGTAGGAGGAAAATATAAACATTTGTTTATTTTCTATAACCGGCCGTTAAGCTTCAATTTATATATAAAAAAAAGGTTTTTTTTTTGTAAAAAATGTATTTGAACAAGCTTGAGACACAATATTGAATAAAAATTAAATAAGTAGATTAATTCAGTTTTAATTATGTTTAAATAAATTTTTTAAATTGAAACTTGTTTGGACCGCAATAGAAAAAGTTTATAAAGATGAAAAATATTAAATCGGGAATAGGGCCATGCTTGTAAATGTGTGCTTTAGGTATTTAGGAATATTTTGGCGGTAGCAAGAGTTATATGCGGTTACAGATTCTATCGAAAAAATCAATATGTATTATGTAGTTCAGCTAAACATATTTGCTAAGTTTACTTATTTTTCTTGTTTAGTAGGTAATGTCTATAAAGTTTTTGTGAATAAAGTGTGTATATATTTTGACATAATAAGGATAAATGTTACAGCACTCCCTTAAAATCGAATTTCATTCTACTAGAAGAAAATGTGGAAGAAAGCTGATTTAAAGTTAAGATATAAATTCAGTGGTAAGTTCAATGGATACAGAAGTGTGTATTTCTAAGAAGTTTTGAAATAGTTCAAAACTACCTTCAGATGAATAACTATGTTTTAAATTTTATGTTAATTTTTTTAAATTTACTTACATCGATTATTTTTGCTACAAATGTGTATGATCCTTCCACATCCGGCCAATCCAGCTGTTGCCAAAATATCTTGATTTGATAAAAAATTGCTAGAGTATCCACTGCAGAGGAACTATATTTCACCGTGTCATCGACAGCTTTTAACTGATCAAGCTCAATTGCTTTGTCAATTCGATGCAATGCTTTTATAATTGAAATATCAAGCCAGTGCGTGACACCAGGCAAAAACCAACAATAAAATGTCTCCAGAAAAAGATCGTCATTTGTACACAGAGATTTACCTAAAATTATAAAATTTCAAACTATAATATACATATAGGTATGAATGTATAAATATAACCGAAGAAGGTATTCATGAAAACTTTTCCTTGTAATGCAGAGGTTGATCGTGAGTTAATTGTGCGAAAAAAGGTGAAAAATCCTGGTGTGGCTAAAACGTTAAAATAACCAAAACCAGTTGCTACTTCCATACATAGCCATGCGCATAAAAAGACAATGATTGTTTATTATAAAAAAAGTAAAAAAGGGTAAGGAAAAGGAGATTTGCATTTCAAGATAATACAAAGGATCCGTTTTCAAAAGAAATCGTGAATTTTCGCCATGAACTGCCAGCAAATAAGTAAAGATGTCACTTCATATATGCAAAACAGCAGCCTACGTCCATACAAATTAAATTCAACGGTAATCTAATTTTTTTTTGCGAAAGACCATGCTCGGCATTTGCTCGTAAGTATGAATAAAACACAAATTTGGCTGTGTTATTATGGGTCGCGAATTTACGCTGAAAAAAATTTAATAACGTCGAAGATAATTTTAAAATCAAAAAGATTGATAAATTTCCCAAAAAGTTTCTCACATGTCAGGCAATTTGCCAATGCGGCTTAAAAATTGACTTTTTGTAAGTCAATAACATTATTTTAAGAAGTGTCTGCAAAAGAGGATTTTGCCTCTTATAAGACTATTATGCTTGTTACCAAAACCGCACAGTGTATTTTGTAAGAAAAGAGATGAATAAACCTACTAAAATCCAAACTGCTTCAGACCTAGCATGCTATTAAAAACGACGAAATTGAAATCGTCACCTATAAAAGAGAAATAAAATTTTTTTTTATTTTATTAACACTAAATGCAAGTGTTAACATATTAACTGCCAAATTGATGTGACTGAAATATAAAAAATCTGTGGCTTCACGGCATAACCGAAATAGTCACTCACAGCTGTTTTCGAGAAAACGCGCCTTAAAGTTTTAAAGCTGTTTGAAAAATGCAGTTATTCGGTTTGGAAATGTCGAAAATTCAGCCACAATATTGATTATAAAAGTACGTATTTACATTCTTTCGAATGGTTAATATCCACAGATGTCAAATTTTGCATTTACTCGATTTTGCAAAAAAAGTGACTTTTTCGGTTATGCCGGGAAGCTACAGAAATTATACAGGGGAAAGTTTTTTTGATTAACTCTGTAATTAAGCCACGAATTTGAATGCAATTTTGTATATCTGCTTCGTTTTGCTTCTAATAAATAATGCAACCAATTTCATTGAGGAAATTAACCGAGGATGTGTTTTTTTTGTCACTTACGCCAATTTTGCTGTCCATTTTTCAAGCTGCTGCAGAAGTGATTTGTAACTTGAGTCAAAATAATCATAGTTTACATTTCAACTTTTATTTAATTTGGAATATGGTGTAAGTAGAGCAAGAAAAGTTGCAATACTACAATTAATGTTATTTTTTAATTAACAAAAATTCAGGAAAATTAATAGGGGGATTCTCCAAGTCTTGCAAGATTGCACGATTGCACGAAATGCGAAAATCCAATACCAAAATATGCAAGAAAACGAGAACACCCCATTGCAGAATCGTAGCATTTATAAATGAAACAGCTGATGTGAAGTGTCAAACTCTTGCGAATATAAAAACAAACAAACAAAGATTTGACAAAAGTTTAACGAATTTATTTTTAAAATGCCACGTAAATCAGAAAAACAAAAACTAATTAATTTTATGATTGAAGAAGCCGCTTTTAATATTCTGCTCCTGGATGGTAACTATTTGCTTACTTTATTAATATTTACAAATGTACTCGCAGACACAGACAATTTTAACTTTTTAGACAACGAAAGCTATTGGCGGATAATGGATGAATTGGATGAAGAACTTGCTCCGAGTATAAAGAGATCAATTTAAGTTGATATTATCCTTGATCAAAAATAGTGCAGAGTTTAACAACACTCATTCCATCAGACAATATTCGGTAGATCTCCAGCTAGCCATAACTTTATACCGTTTAGGTTCATCTGGTGAAAATGCGGCGATTCGGAAAGTAGCTACACTGTTTGGAGTAGGAGATGGTGAAACGCTTTACAAGATCACAAAGCGAGTATTTTTGTCTTTTTTGGAACTAAAATCTAAATATATCACTTGGCCTGATGCAAATGAAAGACGTGAAATCGTTAAAACAACATACAATGAGATGCCACATTGTATAGGGTACATTGATGGTACTGAATTGAAACTTGCCGAAGCACCAGTGGTTAATCATTCAGCATATTTTTCAAAAAGTCGAATCTATTCCATAAAGGCACAAGTCGTATGCGATTACCAATTAAGGGTTCGACACGTCGTTGCGGGACACTTTGGTAGTGTACATGACGCTCGCATGCTTCGTACTAGTGCTCTCCACACTCAGGAAGACTATTTTTTTCCTTCTTCTCAATGGCTAGCAGGCGATTCTGCTTATCCATTACTGACAACTCTTATCACTCCATTTCGTTCAAACTCCCAACAATTGGACTATACCAAGCGTAAAGGTTTCAACCTACGTCATAGCAGTTTTCGCGTGAGGATTGAACATTGCTTTGGAATTCTGAAAGAACGCTTTGACAGTCTTAAAGAATTGAGAATACGTAATCAGGACGAAAGAAGTCATAATCTCTGTTCCAATTGGTTTATTGTTTGTTGCATTTTGCATAACATCTTAAGAGCTACTTCTGATGATACAGAATATGTCGGCAATACGGTTGCTGATAACGACGGAGAACCGGATGAACTTTCTCCAAACGAAAATTATCAGCGAACTTCCGAAGCAGAGGTCAAGCGCAAATATTTGTACTCAATAATGTTTTGCGACCAATAAAATATGAAAATACATACCCGTATTTCTACATATATTTGATTCCATTCATTGTTTTATTTGAATTCAAACATTTAAACGTACAGCAGATCCCTTGAAAAAATGATAGCCCATATAAAGGACAATATATGTGCCAAATCTTATTCAAATCGGACCAGTCGTCATATAGCAATATGTAATTTAAAAATTTTTTTTGCAAAGGGTGTTGAGCATTTTCTTCCATATAACGTACCATCAAAAGTCGACTTTTGAAGGGGGGAAAGGCTCAACACCCTTTGCAAAAAAAATTCTAATAAATCAACGGTTCATTTTAGCTGTCGGAAACTTACACTTTGTTTTACTAAAATTGAATGGGCTACAAAACTGCGTACTCAGAATTTTCGTAAAATTCCTTAATAAAAAGTTTGAAATTTTGACGACACTTTTAAGAATTTGTTTAATTTTTTAAAAGTTCATATAAACTTTTGAAGTTTTGTTAATATCGCTTCGAGTAGATCTTTCACTTAATTTTAAATGGAAATTGTCAAAAATAAATAAATTAATATAGGTTTCAAGAAATATAAATTTCAAATTCACTATTATTTTTATGAACACCACTGTATGTACACACATAGGTGTACATATGTGATATCGGGTATAGAAGCTCCACTATTCCATACATACAAATGCAGAAAGGCTTGTAAAAAATAAGTTTTATTTATATTTCATTTGAATATTTTTTATCAATTTCATATATGGCCACTCTTTCTTTCATTTCTAATTCTAACTTTTTCCATTTATCCTCTAATTCCAACTTTTTTGTTTCAATTTCCAGCTTTCTCTCTTCTATTTCCGTATATCTCTGATATTTCTTTTCTTTGAAATCGAGTCTTTTATTTTCCATGGCAATATTTTGCGCTTGAACAGCCGCAAGTTGGCTTATTGCAGACTTTGGTGTTCGCGACGCTATTTTTCGATGTAATGAGGATGAGGGGGTGGAAACTGGCTCAGAAGAAGTTGCGGTATTTGATGGCGCAGCACTTGGTGCTTCGACGTTCTCTTGAAACCCCACATCGACTTCGTTGACTGGCGCAGGACTCGCTGGAGACAGCTGCGACGAAGACGAGGCAAAAACGTCTGTCGTCACTAGTACCGGTTGAATATTGGCAACGCGTTTGCCAAAAACCTCCTTCAGCCGGTCAAAATGCGGACACATTTTAGCGATTTTTGCTGAAAGTTTTTAAGAATTGGTTATTTACGCCATAAAGTAGAGTAAAATCAAATATTTACCAACCTTCGATAGTTCTACCATCAGATTCGTCCAAGAGTCCTGCGCCAGTTGATGCCAGCCAATCATTTGCTTTGTTGTACTGCGCCTTCAAATGCCGCACCTTCCACCGCACAAGCTCCCAGGAGGCGTCCAACTGCACTTTTTCTAAAAAGCGTTTGTAAAAAAATTGTGCAGTTGGAGTCTAAAAAGACAGAAAAACAAATAAGATTTAAAATTTACACAAACTTATTAACAAACCTCAAAAGCCGCCTCCTCATGCAAGTAGTCAATTATGAGGAGCACCTCACGCTCGCTCCACTTCTTATTGGTTTTTTTCTTTTTTGAGGGTGGCGCACCTTCCTCCGTCATTTTTATCTAAACATATAAAATAAAGCTTTAATAATTGATAATAATATAGCAAATTGTACAAAACTTACCTTTCCCAACAAATATCAGCACAATAATATTTTGACAAAAACAAAAGACAGCTGGGACAGGGTTGCAATTACTTTGCTACATTTCTTTGAACGAAAATATACACGGGTTTAGATGTAGCATTTTTTTGCAGGTATTGCATATATTTTTTGCGTGTGTTTTGTTGTTGTGGCATTGCACGGATTGGAAAACTTTGCAATCCGTGCAATCCGTGCACCATGCAAGGGTTTTGCATGACTTAGAGAATCCCCCTAATGTGTTTACACACATACTACATAAATGTGTGTGTTTAAATGTTATTTTAAATTTATGTATCTTTCTCTTCAGTTTCAGGTAATTCTTGGTGCGGTTTTGTAAATTTTCCACAGTGTTTTTAAATCACGAAATTTGTTCAAAGAAATTTTCAATGGCCTATTATAGTACAAATTGGGCATTATTTTTTAAATACTACATAACGAGTTCGTGCCAAATTTTTTCACTCTTTGAAATCAGAATGCTTGCACTATTTCACAGTAATATCTCCTTGGGTTTGAAGTCGCGTTGGAAATAACGGTAAACCATTCACTAGGAGACGAAATATTTCTTTGACGAATAAATGACTATATTGTGCTATGAATCGAATCTACTGGCATCACAGTATGGCCGGGAAATAAATAAGTAATTTTTAGGGATTTTATGTAACGGCAAGTTTTTATAAAATATGCGAGCATAGCTAACATGGCTCTGTTTCGATTTTGACCTGCACAACTGTCACAGTAAAGGCTAATATAAGAATAAGTTTAATTTTCCTATAAGAGTTTTAAATATTTGTAAATTACTAATAACACTTTAATACACGCTCTCGTTGTAGTATGCGTACTTTCTTGAGTAATACAAATTGAAAATTTTTGTAAGGGGGTCTTAAAAACTTTCTGTAGATCAAAGCTTGCACGCAAAAACGAGGAATTTGTTTGACCTTTCTTTATCTAGTAAAGAAATATTTATTTTGACATCTCTCATTCTGCTTAAAAAAAATTTGATTTACACTGTCGCGAGTTGTTACATTTGAAAAAGCGATTTCAAAATATTTCGAAAAACTCTTAGAGATAATATGACTTATATGACTAATGTAAAATTTATACAAGGTTGGTATGTAAAGGGTGTTTTTTTTACGGGTTTGTTTTTCGAATAGAGATAAAACTGGCATTTTGTGGTCAAATCTGGCAACTGTTATGTCATTTATGTTCAGTTTGGTTTGCCATTTCATCATGAACAGGTTGACAAAAGAACAACGCTTGCAAATCGTGCAAATTTATTTCGAAAATAATGGTTCAGTTCGCGAAGTTTACCGTGAGCTCCGTCCATTTTATGGTCGACATAATCGTCCATCAGAGCAATTAATTCGGTTAACCATGGATCGTTTTCGCACTACGTTTACTCTATGTGATAATACGCATCCGCAGAGACGTCGAACAGTGCGCACCGAAGAAACAATTGCCGCTGTAGGGCAAAGTGTTGAAGAGGACCCGAATGAATCGATTCGCCACCGTGCACAGCAATTGGAGCTTTGTCCATCAACTTTATGGAAGATTTTGCGCAAAGATCTTGGCTAACGACCTTACAAGATCCAGCTTGTGCAAGAATTAAAGCCGCGAGACCATGCAATGCGTCGTGATTTTGGTGTATGGCCCGAAAATGAGATTGATCTCGATGCTGATTTTCATCGCAAAATTTTGTTCAGTGATGAGGCTCATTTTTGGTTGAATGGCTACGTCAACAAGCAAAATTGCCGCATTTGGAGTGAAGAGAATCCACATGAGACCCTTGAAACGCCATTACACCCACAAAAACTGACTGTTTGGTGTGCTCTATGGGCTGGTGGAGTCATTGGGCCATACTTCTTCCGCAATAATGCTGGAGAGGCAGTTACCGTTAATGGAGACCGGTATAGAGCCATGATAACCGACTATTTTGTTCCCGAATTGGATGGCATGAATGTGGATGAGTTGTGGTTCCAACAAGACGGCGCTACATGCCACACAGCGCACGTCACAATCGATTTATTGAAGGAAACATTCGCTGAGCGCATAACTTCGCGGAATGGACCTGTCAATTGGCCACCAAGATCGTGTGATTTGACACCATTGGATTATTTTCTTTGGGGATATGTGAAGTCGCTCGTCTACACCAACAAACCAGAAACGTTAGGGGAATTGGAAGCCAACATTCGTGGCGTTATTGCCGACATACGGCCCCATATGCTCGAAAAAGGTGTTGAAAATTGGACCTGTAGAATTGGCTTTATTCGAGCCAGCCGCGGCGGCCACATGCCCGAAATCATATTTAAACATTAATGGCATCAAATTATCCTTCCAATAAAGCCAAATTGATGGACCTTAAAACGATTTTCTTGTATTTTATTTCAATTCGAAGTTCTATACCCCTAAAAAAAACACCCGATATATTCCTGAATTCTGATGGTAAATAAAGTTTCCTACTGCCATAGCGACAATAAAGTGAAGGTAATAAAAGACTTTAAAATTGCTACTTTATCCTCATCACTTATTGTTATATATTTTTTAAACCTCTATTTCCCACATACAATTCTTCCTCTAATGAAATATCCTACTCACTGTCACTATAGGGAACCAGGACAGATTTTTTTTCCAAACTAAAATAAATCGATGATACGTCAATTAATAACAATTTTGCAATTTCTTTATATTAAAATAATTATTTATGCTTGAAAACCCTCTGTTCAAACATATGTATTTGAACATGCTGATATACACACATACATATGTAATGGCACTACTAACAGTATTGAAATACTGTTAGCAGGTTGGCAATTGTGCTTAGCGGCCATCCCGCCATAAAACAGGATTATTCACTTTTCGAGTGGCATTCAGTTTGTACAAGCGAACGCGCCAGTTCGCATTTTAAGAAATAAACTTTTCGGTAAAATAAAAAAAGTATAAAACGGAAAAAAGTTGTTATTCATTTATTTAGCGAGTGGCCCCGCGTAATAAAGCGCACCGTACGAACAGGTGCCGTGCAATGGAGCACCCTAGGAGGTGTTGCCCACCAGGTAACGCCACAAGGCGACCGAGACGCCAGGAGCCAGGCGATTTCGAAAAATTATAAAAACCAAAAAAAAAATATATAAAATTTACAAAAAAAATTAAACACAAAAAAATGTTATTTAATTGAATTTAAACACAAAAAAAAATTCAAAAAACTAATGAACTGAACTAAAACTTGATTTAAAAAAAAAAAAAACTTTTCAAAGCCACGAAGTGCATAGTGGCTGTAGTTTAGGTAGTGGTGTAAAAAAAAAATTCTAAAATCAAAAAAAAAGAACAATGAATTTTATCTAAAATTTTTGATTTATTTTTTAATTAGGTATAAATTCAAAAAACAAAGGAACTAAAATTTGATGATTTTTAAAGTAAACTCAAATTCAAAAAAAAACAACACAAACTGAAATTTTCGATTTTAATGAATAATGATAGTTCATAAATGAATTACAAAATTCAAAAAATAAATTTGAACCAAAATTACTAAAATGTAATACACAATAAACATTTGAACATTAAATACAAAAAGGAAAAACGAAAACCAAATTTTTATGAAAACCAAAAGGAAAAACGAAAACCACATTTTTAAACAAACAAGATCTAAAGGAAATACGTAAACCACATTTTTTTAAAACAAACCAAATCGAAAGGAAAATCGAAAACTAAATTTTGAAAACCAAAAAAGGTGTACAGTTCTGCACATGTTAGCAGCAGCAGAATTCCGCGAAGCGAAATCACGCCACATAACAGCCATTTTTGCCAAGCCGTGACGCGGCACATAGCAACATAGCGTCAACAGCAGTGAACAACAACAACAGCACCACAACGCAGCGGTCAAGAAGCAAGGAGTAGCGGTTTTGTAACTTAGGGTAAGGCGCACAGTGTGCGGAAAATAATGTACATTATATACTTAAACTTTTCACTTTTGCGTACAACCGTACAATTTGTATTATATACCGTAACTTTTAACTTTTTAAACTACTGTACTTTTGATCAAAAATCTCTACATTATATCCATACCAATACCTTTTCACTTTTGCGTACAACTGTACAATTTGCATTATATACCGTAAATTTTTAGTTTTTCAACAACTTTACTTTTGGTTATATACATACATTATATACATACATACATACGAATACCTGTTTTCTGCACTTTTGCTTACTGTACTTTTCATCTGATCATACGTTTATATTTTTTACATATACCATCCAATACATGCTTCAGTACCTATGTATATACATTTGTGTTACTGTTTTTTCAACGGAATTTCAGCTTTACATACAGAAGTGTGCAAACACTTACTCTTATTTTTTTTAAATAATCATTTTTTGCAACAATTTAAAAATATTTTCTCAATAAAAACTGTTCGGTGGTGCCTTGCAGTGTTAGTCGTGAGTCAGACTTTAGAACTTTTCTTTTTTTTCGAAAATGCAAATAATTGCACAACAATTTGAAACTTTAATACGATTTTTGATCTGTGCCTTGTCGTTCTATGCCTACCTTAAACTTTATAACATTTTTCAAATAAACATTTCACATGAAGTCGAAATTTCAAAATTTCTTTTTTCATGAATTTTGCCATACAGTGTTAAAATATTCATTTCATTTCATAATTTTCAAAGATTCGTCAAATGTCAGATATTAACACCGTGCCTCAAGATTTTTCAATCAGTGAAGACCTGTTAGGATTCGAATCGTTACCAAATATAAATTTAACCTTGAGTACTGACGATACAAAAATGGCAACTGCGGAACAGAAAAAATCTTTTATTAGCCTTTGTGCATCAATCATTAGGGAAAATTACAACGGCGATCCGCTAGCACTTGAATCAATTATAGATAAAATTAATTTAATTGAAGATCTTTCAGACGAAAACCTACAAAGTACATTTATAGCATTTTTAAAATCAAAGCTTGAAGGCAAGGCACGCGAGGCAATTCCAACTGGTATTAGTTCCATTGTTCAGATTAAAGACGCGTTACGCAATAGAATAAAACCGGACAACTCAAAAGTTGTAGGCATGACACAAGCTAAGGCCCAAGAAATATCAGTTGAACAAAATGTAAATGTATGACGGTTAAATTCACGTTCTGACTTAGTTAAGTCAATTTTAGCATCAACAACCTTCAATGATACAAAGGACGTAGTAACAATAACAGATCAAATAATTTTCGAAGTAATTTTCAAGGACAAAATTTTAATAGGTACAACAATAACGGCAAAAACTTTAGGTACAACAATAACGGCAACAACTTTATGTATAACAATAATGCCAACAACTTTAGGTACAACAATAATGGCAACAGCCTTAGGTACAAAAACAATGGCAACAACTATAAGTACAACGATAACAGCAATAATTACAGGTCAATAGTATGTACAATAACAACGGTACTAAGGGTAACGCAAACAATTTTAACAACAGTACGCAAAACAGAAACAACAATAATAACGGAACTAACAATAACAGTAGAAATGATGCAAATGTGCGGACTTTAAACGTTCTGGCCCCTCAGGAGCGAACATTGGGGGAGCAAGAAATGGACAACTAACAGATTTTTCTAAACCAAAAGGCATTTACTGTCTAAACTTAAATTACTCTGACTTTATACAATTAAACTTTACCGGATCTAACAAATTATGTACGTTTTTAGTCAATACGCAAGCCGACATTTCTTTAATCAAAATTTCCAGTTTAAACAAACATTTTTCAATCAATTACTAATGTCACTTCTAATAGTGTTTCTACTTTAGGTAAAATAACCGCAAATTTAAATTTTTCCAACTTTTTTATAAGACATAATTTACATGTGGTGAATGACGATTTTAACATTCCAAGAAATTGATAACGGTGTGTTTACAGCGAGATACATTGCAACCCAATCATCAATATTAGAAATACCACAGAGGATATAAAATACGTAAAGAACTGTAACATTCGGACAGATGAACTTTCTAATTATCATGTTTATTCCATCAAAAAGACGACGAAAGACGATAACCGTACAAAAGAACTTATAAAAATTTTAAAGAAACAAATTCCAAGCAATAACGCAAGCAAATTACTCGACTTATGTTTAGAATATGAAGATATATTCGCTCTGCCTGACGACAAAATGACATTAAACAATTTCTACGAACAAAAATTAAGACTGCCAGAACCAAACCCCGTTTACATAAAAAATTACCGATTACCATATTCTCAGCGTGAGGAAATAAATAGCCAAGTGAATAAATTGTTAAATAATGACCTTATCGAACCAAGTTACTCAAACACAACAGTCCTTTAATTATAGTTCCAAAAAAAGACAATGATGGGCGGAAAGCATATCGTATGTGCGTAGACTTTCGTGCAGTCAACAAATCCTTTTAGTACCGAACGTGGAGCATTTAGATGGAAAGTTATGCCTTCGGTTTGAATATAGCACCGAATTCATTTACACGAATGATGACAATCGCTTTTTCAGGTATTCCGGCTAATGTAGCATTTTTGTACGTCAACGATATCATCGTCATAGGCTGTAGTGAAGCACATCACATTAAAAACATTTCAAAAGTTTTCGATACATGTCGATCTTTTAACCTCAAACTTAATCCAAATAAGTGCAATTTTCTAAGGCCAGAAGTAACATTCTTAGGCCACAGATGTTCCGCAACGGGTTTGTTGCCAGACGATTCTAAAATTAACGCAATTAAAAAATATACAAAACCGACTGACAAAGACACAGTAAGAAGATTCGTTGCATTTGGAAATTACTATCGAAGGTTTACACCTAAATTTGCGTCTCTAGCCGCACCATTGAATCGTTTAAACAGAAAAAAAGTAGAATTTATTTGTGATAGTGAGTGCGAGAAAGCTTTCGAATCACTAAAATCAGCGTTAATGTCACCTAAATTGCTACAATATCCAGATTTATCCAAACAATTTATTATTACAGTTGATGCTTCAAAAACCGGATGTGGCGCTATTCTTAGTCAAGAACAGCAAGGTAGCGACCTGCCTATTTGTTTCGCTCTAAAGCATTTAATAAAGCAGAACAGAAAAAACCAATTATAGAGTTGGAACTTTTAGCTATTTACTTTGTCATAAAACACTTTCGTCCATACATTTACGGAACTAACTTCCTTGTTAAATCAGATCACAGACTACTAGTTTTTCTTTTCAATATGAAGGATCCATCTTCAAAACTTGCGAGAATTCGTCTCGAATTAGCCGAATACAATTTCATTATAAAGTACATTAAAGGTAAATCAAACGTCAGTGCCGACGCACTTTCACGCATTTTCATTGATGAGATTAGGGAATCAACGAAACACGTTCTTGCAGTTAAAACTAGAGCGATGACTAAGAAATGTAACGGAAAAGATACACAAAACAGCGACATAGACGATTCAACGCAGACTTTAAACGTTTATGTAAAATTTGCATTTAGTTTTTCAAAAAAAATACCGCGTATTAGATCAAAAATGAATCATGATAAAAATAACAAAATTTCAAATTTACAAATTTGTGCACATATAAAACACAAAAAACTCGAGTTGCTTAATGTCGAGGTTGTTAACGAAATAACGAATTTAGATGACTTACTTTCGAGGCTCGAGAATGAATCCGGCAATCGCAACATTAAACATTTTGAATGGCCAAAAAACGATACATTTTTTTAAATATTATTCTATAGCAGAATTAAAAAACAGCGGAAACAAAATTTTAAAGAATTTACAAATTATCCTAACAGATCCGGTAGAGACTGTAGACAACGACGATCAGGAACAAAAACTAATGACACTGACCCGCTTTCATGAGGACATTGCGGAAACAAAAAACTTTATGCCAAAATACGTACAAAATACTATTGGAAAAACATGACTCGTGACATTGTGAAATTTGTAAAAAGATGCGAAAAATGTTTATTAAACAAAGCTAAGCCTAAAACTAAATAAAATCTTGTTCTTACACCAACACCTTGCAAACCATTCGACATTGTAGTAATGAATACAATAGATCCTTTACCTGAGTCGAATAATGGTAATAAGTTCGCACTTACCATTGTATGCGATTTAACCAAATATTTAGTAACGATTGCTATTCCAGACAAAAGTGCTAAAACAATTGCATCTGCCTTTGTTGAGGGTTTCGTGTTAACATACGGGATAATGAATTCAATTAAATCCGATTTATGTACAGAATTCAAAAACGACATTTTTTCAGAATTAAAAAAAATTTTTAAAGTTGAACATAATTTTTCAACAGCATATCACCAAGAGACCATGGGTACTATTGAAAGAAACCATAGAGTTTTTAATGAATGTTTGCGAGCTTTATTTTTATCAAGGCCCGTACGTTATAACAAAAATTGACGGTGTAAACGTAACAATTTTTGATAAAGAGAAAAACAAAGAAGAGACAGTACTCAAAAACCGTATAAACAAAATGAATTAAATAAAATTTCATAGATATAATGTCTAATACTATACTTTATTGTTAATATATGAAAAAACAAAAATATAAACCATACCTGTACAAAACAAATACAAAAAACCAAATTTTTAGTCTTATATACAAAAATTTGCTACAAAAACTTAAATTATATTAAAATTAAAATACAAAGAAAAATAAAATTTGTATATCAAAAATATTCAAAATATAAATTTAAATTTATTTTACATTTACCCTAAGAATGGAAAAAGCGTCACCTAATGTAAAACTGAACAAACTTCATCCTTTTAATTTAATCCTATATAATTCTAAAATATACTTAATCATACATTATCAAAATACACATATATTTATAAATATTATTATGGCTATTAAATTAACTAATTTAAAAATAACTGTGCTTAGCGGCCATCCCGCCATAAAACAGGATTATTCACTTTTCGAGTGGCATTCAGTTTGTACAAGCGAACGCGCCAGTTCGCATTTTAAGAAATAAACTTTTCGGTAAAATAAAATAAAATATAAAACGGAACAAAGTTTTTATTCATTTATTTAAAAGGAGGGTCGACATGACCAAAGCGGCTAGCGAGTGGCCCCGCGTAATAAAGCTCACCGGCACTAACAGGTGCCGTGCAATGGCGCACCGTACGAACGGGTGCCGTGCAATGGAGCACCCTAGGAGGCGTAACGCCTGGTAACGCCACACATACATACATACTTATGTATATACACATAAGATATAAAACAGACACAAGCTAATAAAATAAAAATGCAGCAATGCATTTATGCACTGCCTAAAATAAGATAAGATCAACACACAATGCACTTGAGCAGCGTTGGTCTATTAGTAAATAAGAGATAAGAATAACGAAATGCGTTTGAGTATAAGACAAATTTAACAATATGCGCTTGAGCAGCGTTGATCTATTTTAATATGTTTAGAATAAGAATAGACTAAGAAAATGTGTATATAAAAGGCTGTCGAAGAAAGAATAAATTAGAATGAAAACAAATTATCACTTGTGCAGAGCTACTTTTGATTATCTTGTATTTCCTCCCCACCAGCGGTAAGGGATATTCGATAAAGTGGTAGATCTATACATTTTATTTTACATTAGAGAATGAATATACATTCTCAAGTGTACAGAGCTGGAAAATATGTATATTATATTATAATATATTATATTTCCCCCCATCAGAGGTAAGGAATATTCGATATAGTTGCAAATCTGTACACCCCCCATGATAAACACAATGGTCTGAGCTATATTGTACTTTTTATCAAAATGAAGCGCAACGAATATTTATGGCGTAAGTAACAGTTTGCGATCACAGAAAAACGAAACAATTTTCGTTGTGCATTTACATTGTATATACATACATTTTTGTTTAAACATTTTAAAATGCGAACAATTTTTCATATAGTAATAATAAAAAATATTTTACCACAAAAAAAAAAGCCTCAATAGTATAGCATCAAGCGATTTCTATGTTCCATTTTTTCCATAAAATGGAGATTAATACATTCTTCTACATCTATAAAAATGCGTTATATGCATCTGCCTATTGAAAATTATGTATTCACGTACCCCAAGTACTTCCGTAGAAAAGTACTTACTCTCGCGGTTTCAAAAATAGATTTTTTTTAAATAAATTTGAATCTATAAGTATAAAGTAGCGCAAGTTTTTGCAAATCCACCACTCGAGCTTTTGCCCCTATTTGTGGTGTGCGTTTTTATGTTATACTACAAATGGAAGGACCTATTGTTTTTTGCCGACTCCTATAGGTAGATGTAGTTTATGAGAAGCTTTTTAATGGCAGATATGCACTGGGAAATTTTGAGATTGTCCGCGGAGTTTTAGATTTCCGTGGAAGTCAAGAAGAAAGAAGGCTGTTGAGAAGATGCGGTAATCTCAGAAAAATTACTATAACTTTTATTGCTTTGAGGTACTATAACTAAAAGTGCATCTGGCCCTCAAACTAACCTTCTCGCTCTTTATACACGCAACATTCTACACAGACGTCTCATACGATGAAACCAAAAACTCGTGGAAGCTGATGTAGCGCTTTCTCAACACCAAAGTAGGCTGAATCGTCATACGTATACAATCTGCCTACCTACATCTTGTAATCCATAGGATCTTCTTTGCCGACACTGCACAGGATTTAGCGATACTACGATTTCTTGCAGCTTCTGTTCGTTACATTGCAAACACCCGATTTCTCATCCCATTTTTGTACTGCATTTTCTGACCCTGTCAATGAACAATATTAAAGTCAAATTACCACCATTTATAAGTATAAGAAATAGCATAATTGTTTTTGGCCTAACAATAGAGTTAAATTCGGTTACTTTGATAAATGGTTTTCCCAGCAGATACATGCGGAAGCGCGTAGGCATTTATGCTATTGGCAATTCATTACTTAGGCTCGCTGCAGTGTATTACGTGGCAGGCGTCAGTGTGAACCTACTTCTGCTTTCGAAGGTCGTATAACGTCTACACCGCTGTGCCCGATATGGCTTTTTTTGAGTTTTCGAAAGCTTCTTGCTATAAATTTGCAATACATATTTTTAGCAATCAATGATTGTGCTTAAATTTCATAGAAAATTAAAATTTTGGTATAAATTTCATTGCAAATTAAAATTTAATGGTTTTTGTGATTGAAGAAATCACAATCTGCAATCAATTATAAATAATGCTGGCACTCAAGTTGATTGTAAGAACTTTTGATGGTAATGATTTGTATTGCAACAAATCCCTTATGCAATCAAACATTTAGTTCTTAAAGTGTTTGCTGCTGATAGAAAAATATTTTATTCACAAAATGTACGGCTGTTGTAAAATGCGTATGGGACAAAACTGTTAAACTATAGTTCACATGACCAAATACAACACATTGTGAATTGCCTTTTCGATGTTATGCATTGACAATAAACTGTGTCTCTTTAAAATTAGGTAACATTAAATGCCGACACGCATTAATAACAATCGAATTGTAGTTACAAGTATCACTCTGAGGGCCAGTTTTTCAGTGCTGATTTAACCTCAGTTTAAACTAATTTTAATTAAACTCAGTTTAAATTTAAACTTAATTTCCTTGCGCTCAAATGAAATTGTTGCAAACAAAACGAAGTAGTCAGCAAAAATCTGATAAGTTAAACTAAGTTTGACCGAGCACAATTGGCCGTTTAAACTTAGTTCAAACTCCGTTTAAAGTTGACTAAAAAACTGCATACTGATTTTAAACTGAGTTTAAACGACAAACAGAGTTTAACTTGCACTGAAAAACTGGCCCTGAGAGTTTCTTAAAACGGAGAAAAAACACAATTTAAAAAAAAGTTCTATTGTTTTTCAGAACATTTGTCTGTAGGATTCGAAAACCTGTGTGGAATCTCATACAAAATCGTAAAATCGAAGAAATTGGGTGGAATCTAACGACTGCAGAAATTCTTGTTATAAACAACGGAATGAAACCGTTCCTGTCTTCGTTTATGAATTGAACCACAACTAAAATCTTAAAATTCGAGTGAATTCACGTTCACCCTCGTATTTTGCTTTGTTAGTACGAGTATGAAGTAAATTATTGTACTTATACATAAGTATGTATATGGAAACAAAAATAGGTAACGGTACGGCAATCAGATATTGTCAGCGGTTGTATTTGATAAGCTTATCCATCAAGAATGATTAGGCAGTAGTTAAGTAGAAGTCGGAAGGCGAGAGCAGTAAGTCAGTCGTTGCGGTAGTTTAAAAAGTCGTCCAAGCGGAGCTGAGCTTAGCAGTTGTTTTTAAGTCGTTTACGCATAGAGTTATCATTTACATTTAATATATTATTGAACTTTGTAATACTAAGCTTATAAACATACAATTTTAATCAATCGTTTGTAACCTTAATAACTGAATTGAATAAACATTGTTAAATTTGTGGGCTAACATTGGGAAATAGAAGTTGGTAAGCAGATCACCAAGAGTGCGGAGATGAGTCTGACTCCGAGTTAAAAGAGCTCATAAACTGCAGAAAGACGATGAAAGCAAAAATGTTAACATTTTGGTGGAAAATTTTAATAAAATAATTCCTGAGTGCGACGGCCAATCAATACCTATAAAACAATGGTTTGGTAACTTTGATCAAAATTCAGAACCCTACGAGCTCCCCCCGAAACAAAAATACGTCCAAGCGCGGGGTATAATGACAAAAGTATCCCAACTGTTCTTAGAATCATTGTCGGTTAGTGAGTACGAAACGTTGAAAACACTTTAAATCCGCGAATTCCATAAAGAATGGAATAGTGCCGATCTGCATAAAAAGTTAACAAGCCGTAAAAAGAAAGACAGTGAAAGCTTTCACGAGTACATCTTAAATATGAAGAAAATAGCATCTTGTGGAAACATTGAAGACGCGTCGGTAAATCGATATATAGTGGACGGGCTAAGAATTTAAAACAAGTATAAATATGCTTTGTATAGCATAGCAGAAAGTGGTAAATAAAACAAGCTGAGTGATAGCCAGAAACAAGAAGCAGAATATAAAGCAAACGTCAGAAAATAACATTGTTTTAACTGGGGATCTGCAGATCACAAAAGAGCTAAGTGTAAATATGAAACAAAGTGTTTTCGCTGCAACAAAAGTGGACATATATCGAAAAACTGCATACACAAAATAACGTGAACATGATATCCGAGAAAAGTATAATTAAATCGATTGTGCTAAATGGTACCAAAGTTGAATGCCTGGGGGACACTGGCGGCGACGTGTCAATATTAAAAAGGGGGTTTTATATGAAATACGTTAAACACACAATTCGCCAGTACAAAGGTTGTAGGCCACTTCATAGGTACGGTTGAAGTCGATAATTTAATAGTTGACCAGATATTTTTAGTAATACCAGATAACAATATACATAAAATGCAACGCGTTACTGGGGTATGATTTTTTACAAAAGTTTACGGGCGTGTTAGACGGTCGAGGCTACACATTTATGACACCACTGGATGAAATTCCAGGATGAGCAAGCTAGTTAAGCGTTTATAAATATTTGCGAAGCTGATCAGTCAAACAAGCCAGTAAGCAAGATTACCAAATGTCCAATAAAATAGTCCAAGAAAATATAACGCCTTTTCGCCATTCGCCTAGCCGTTTGCCGCTACATCATCTAGAAGTAGTAAAGAAGCAACTTTAAGATTAGTTGCAGTAGGGAGTACTAACAAAAAAGAAGGACGGTTCATAAAGTGTGTATTGATTTCCGAAAACTGAACACGATGGTTTTGGGAGATGCCTTTTCAGTTCCGCTGATAGACGATGTGTTGGAAAAGCTACATACTTTAGCTTATTATTTGATACTAAAAAAAGTATTATCGACAGCAGCGGCTTAAAAATCAGATGGCGACAGTGTAGTTTTCACAAACAGAGGATCGTTTTTCTTGGGCACACCATACAAGGCATGAAAGTTTGCCCGGGAGAAGAGAAAATCAAAGCAGTAGCGAGGTTTCCGATATCATTCAATGTAATAGGCTTACAGGCATTTTTAGGACTTACAGGCTACTACCGAAAATTTATTAAAATTTACGCCAGCATTTACGTTAACAAATTTATTTAAAAAAAAGACACGACTTTTAAAATGCAAGAATTAGAGATCAATGCCAGGACCTTCCTGTCTTACAAATTTACGACAGATGGGCACAGACGGAGCTGCACACAGACACTTATGTGAATACTTGTGTGGTGTGGACGCAGCTCTTCATAAGGGAAGAAAAAAAAGCAAAAACCTACCCAAGTACCTGGTATTTACCAACGAAAAGGTCCATTCCATGTTGGTGTCGTCCAATCCAGGCTCGTTTTTCCTAATTTTTTTTAATTATACTTTTTTTATATTAAAGGCAATTATAACTTTTTTTTATATTTTTACTGAAAGTAGCAAGCGAGGGAGATATAATAAAGTTGTGCGCTTTTAGCAAACCCTGCCATCAGCAGCTGATCTCCTCTCCCGAAAGTGGGAATAGATCTGCATTGCAAATCTGACTGCGGTAAGTGACCCCACTTAGTGTAGTCCAGAACCCATCAAAGAGGTCTTACGAGGGGTGCACACTTTACACTCTTTGCTTATTATTTAGCTTACTACTAGATATAAAAAATTAGCTAATAAAATAAAAGCAATCAATAATATAAATCAATTAATATAAACTAAATAAATAAACTTAAATATTAATAATAAAAAATATCTATAGTAAAAACAAAATAATCAATTAAATATATTAACAAATATTAATGATTACAACAATATAAAAATATCCAATCAACATTATACAAACTAAACTGAAATAAGATTGAATAATTACATTAATAATAATATAAACAGTACTCAAATCTATATATGTATATAAAAAAGGAGCCTAAAATGTGTGTTCGTTGGTAAGGGGTGTTTGAAGAGATGTGCCGACCGATCTTTTTGAAATTTATACTTCAGATGCCCTTACCTATTGTGGTCGAAGGTTTGGTGAAAATCGACGCAAAAATGCATGTGGTGTGCGTTTTGCAATGAATCATTTTTCCCAAGATGGCGGCGCATCTCTTTAAACGTTTCTGGAGCGTTTTTAAACGTTTCTGGAGCGTTTTTATCAACTTGAGAGGAATTTAAGAAGCAAGAAATTGGACATGTCTCACTTGCTAACTATGAAAAACATCATATAAAAAGTGCCTTTTAATAATGTCGATAGGTGGCGCTGGAGGTGAGATATTGCTAAAATCCGTATTTACAGACCGATTTGACTGAAATTCAAACATTTATTAGGCTCCTAAACATAAATACTTTATGCGAAAATTATGTTGATAGGTGGCGCTGGAGTCGAGAAATTTCTAAAATCCGTATTTACAGACCACTTTGATTGAAATTCAAAACATTTATAAGGCTCCTAAACATAAATACTTTGTGTGAAAATAATCTCGATAGGTGGCGCTGGAGTCGAGATATTTCTAAAATCCGTATTTACAAACCGATTTGATTGAAATTCTAAACATTTATTAGGCTCCTAAACATAAATACTTTGTGTGAAAATAATGTCGATAGGTGGCGCTGAGATATAGCTCAGCAGCATTCTTCATTGCGTAGTGCACCCATAGCTAAAGGACTGCCATGCGAATGAGAGGTTCACGTTTAAGCTGATAGCGTGCTGGAGATCATGTCCTCACCAGCGTCACCAATAAACAATTTGAGTACAGAAGAGTCACGCTGTACCCAACCATTCGTGTTCTCTGACAACAGGTACAACGAAGCTGTCCGCATGGTGGTCGAAAAATTTACCGACGTAAACAATCAGATGAAGAGCATTCTGACAAGTATTGGTAAACTGTTTGAGATAATCGATACTAGCGATGTAGAAACAAAGAGAGCGAGCTTCTCATCAAAAGCTACGCAGACAGTATCGCCACCCAAGGAGGATACGCAATGAAAGCGGGGTAGATCAAACAACGAAGGGGATACCACTGCATCAGATAACTCTCAGCCACTGGGAAGCGTACAAGAGTCCACTCCCCGGGAATGGAAGGTCGGCGATCCGAGCAGCAATACCTGACGAGTGGCCGGGAGAAACCGATTGCCCGGGGAGCCCTATAGAAGGGGAAAGAGCAATCTTTTATCAACACCGATACTACCGCAACTCAAGAAGCAGCGTGGACTAGAGTAAAGCGCCAAAGGAAAAAAACCCCTCGTCCGGACCCAATCGTAATCAAGTCCTCAGGGGAGTGCTCGTATGCGGAAATTCGCAGCCCTGCTACAAGTCATACGAGTACATGGCGAGCTCCACCCCTTTTTATTTGGAGTAAGAAAACAAGAACAGCAGAGTCCAAACAGCATAGCTTTATTTTGGAGGTAAAAGCCGCATACTTAGCAGTAAAAACATTCCGCTACTATTTGCTAGGTATAAAATTTAAACAAGTTACAGATTGTGTGGCATTACGAAAAGCTTATGAAGTAGGCCACTTCTCGGTGCAAAAATCTATGCACACCATTCAGCAAACGTATTTCATTCCAAATCTTGAAAGAAAAATCATGAAAATTATAAATAACTGTGTCAGCTGTATTATGCACAAGCTCGAAAAAAGGGGTATTTGCATTCCGTCGACAAAGGAAACCGACCGCTATCAACAATACAAATCGACCACTTGAACCCTATGGATGCCACGCCCACGTTGTATACCACTAAGTCGACAGGAGCAAACGAAGTCATACAAAAATTTTACCATTCATGTATATGCGGAGACCCATACCGTATCATCAGCGACAAGGGATCCGCTTTTACAGCACAAGATTTCTCATTTTATTGCCAAGAGAGAAACATTGAGCATGTACTAACGACAGGTGTCGCACGTGGTAATTAAATGTAATCGGTTCGATAGCACAACAATAAAAAAAAGAAAAGTGAAAAACAACTTCCATCTACCAAAAAAGACAATCCTAAGTTCACAGTCCTCGAATCTGTCGACAAAACTAAACCTCTGTCCCACTACTCTTGCTTTGCGGTTCATAAATTCATTCGCGCTGTGAGTAAAGAATTCCAAACAGTGTCAGAACTCCGCGACGGAAACATTTTGCTATTAGTAAACACCAAAAGCATTGCTGAAAGATTTCTTTCACTAAAATAACTTCCCGGCATATGTCGTGTAAACGTTAAATATCACGAAAATCTTAATCACAGCAAAGGAACCGTATTTGCACCATTCCTAAATAATGTTTCCGACGAAGAAATAGTGAATGAGCTCAGCTCGCAAGAAGAAGTGGCCGTTTACAAATTCCAAAGAAAAGGCATCAACGAAAAAATGTTTCCAACTGGCGTTATATTATTAACTTTCGACCTCTTTCATACTCCTGAAAAGATGGAAATTTCTTGGCGAAATGTTCGTGTGTGGCAATATATCCCAAATCCTACGCGTTGTAAGAGCTGTCAAGTGCTCGGGCATGCATACAAATTTTGCGAACTTTCGCCTGCAAGTGAAAATTGTAACTTGCCCCCTCACTCCCCCGAAATATTTACGCGCACGTTTTGTGCAAACTGCTCCTTCGATCCGCTGCTTCCTCAAACAAATGCAAAAACTTCATTCAAGCAAAAGAAACTTTAAAAATAAAAGTAACTCAAAAATGCACCATGCGAGAAGCTGTAAAAACATATAAAGCAACAACTCCTAGTCTCTCTGAGAGTTCTCCTTCATTTGCTTTCATAGTTTCAAATTCTGATAACAACATCGAACTAAATAACACTCAACCGCCAAATAAGACATTAAGAAATGAACTACGCACACCCCCAACACAACAAACGCAGGCGATCTGCGCTCCTAAATCCAACTTCGAGTAAAGAGAAAACACTCAATCATTCATCCAATCACTCAATTTACACCCGATACCCACTCAAATACAAGATCTATACAACAACCACTCTATTGATATTAACCTACCACACTCGTTTTGAACAACAACACCAATTCCGAAAATTACCTCAATGTTCCTACCAACTACTCACTTCAATTTTGTAATATCAGCAACCTGAATGAAATGAACTCCTACTCGCATGCCAACCCTCTACCTGTCGCGGATGACTCCACAATGGCATCTGACAAAAGCAAAAAAAAAAAAAAGAAGAAGCAAACTTTCAATCAATAATAAATATATAAAAATACACTTTTTATCCCCTACTCGCTTTTCCTGCCATATTTATTTCTTCAATAATTACTAAATTACTTCAATGGAATAATAAAGGCTATAGGAATAACTATACAAAATTGCAACTCTTGTTAAAAAAATACAATCCTTCAATTATTGCATTACAGGAAACGCATTTACCCTACAGACACACTCCTTTTCTCCCCAATTCGTATACCGGGTACTATTATAATTTACCCCTGAGCACTACTAGCAAACAGGGAATATGTGAATTAATTAAACACGATATCCTGCAGACAAAATTATGAGGAATTATTTTAAACACATTCATTTCCAAAAATTTTGAGTGGTCATCTAATAAATTTACGCCGTCAATTCAACCTTGCGACCGCTTCGCAATTATATTGTGTAATAAGTGTGGTAAAATGTGTGATAGGCGCAACAAATTTTGTTACGCCTGCGGTCTATTTGTTGATAAGAAATATCGGTTCGATTTAAGAACAAATAAAGCTGTGGTTGAAGCGTTCAACCTCTTTTTCAGTTGCTCATACGTGGAAAGTGCTTGGTATGAACCCGAATATGTTTGTTCGATGTGCTGTACAACATTAAAACAATGGAAAACCGGTAAATGCGATGACCAGCGTCTGCCGTTTGTGACTCCTATGGCTTGGCATTATCAAATATATCACAAGCCGGAGGATTGCTACTTTTGCCAAACAAAAATCACTGGTCACCACTATAAAAGTCGCCACCTCATAGAATATGCCAATGTGTTGACTGTATCGAAACCGATTCCAAGAGGAAAACAAGATCAGCGAACTAAAGACAAAAATCCAGCTACATTTCCTGATTCAAGCCACAAATCTTCTAATGAGGTAAATGACGAACCGTACCTTCCAACCAAAGCAATAGAAACGGAACGTCATTTCGTGTCAAATCACGATTATTGTGATCTTGTGCGGGATATGGATCTGTCTATAAGACAGACAGAGATTCTGGCCTCCAGATTAAAGCAGTGGAATATAGTAGACAGTAACTTTAAAGTAACGTCTGCACGAGACAGAGACCTATCTTCGTTCGAACACATTTTCAAAGCTGATGACACCAATAACAAACTAGTTTATTGCGTTGATGTGGATGAATTGTTTGCTGCACTCGATCACGTGCACTGTCCACAAGATTGGCGATTATTTCTAGACGGTTCTTGCAAAAGTAAGTATTTAATGTGTTATGAGTGTGAGAGAACTAAATTTGAATACAATTTATCAATTCATTTTCAATTGACTGACATCGTAGGTCTGAAAGCAGTATTGCTGCACAACAGAAATGAATTGCCATCAGTTCCAGTGGCATACGCTACTGATATGAAAGAGACTTATCAAACGATGGAAAAAATTCTACGATTGCTTAAATACAATAAATTTCGCTGGCAGATTGTCTCGGACCTTAAAGTCCTGACAATTCTACTTGGAATGCAAGGTGGCTACACTAAATATCCTTGTTACTTTTGTGAATGGGACAGTCGTGCCAAAAATCATTACAAGTGTAACATATGGCCACCGAGAAAGTTTCAAATTGGCAAAAATAATGTTCTCAATATTGCATTAGTTAAGCCTGATGATATAATTTTGCCGCCATTGCATTTAAAATTGGGGTACATGAAACAGTTTGTTAAACGACTCGAAGAAAACAGCGAGGCTTTTCTACACCTGAAACTTGTATTCCCCAAGTTGAGTGACGCCAAGATTAAAGAAGGAACTTATAAAAATTTCCCAACAAGAATTCTTCAAAAAGAATTCATCCTAATTTATTTTTACATTTTGATCATGAATTACAGGCGTTTTCGTTGGACCGCAGATTCGTAAGATTATGACTGATGATGACTTCATAAAAAAATTGAACCCAGTAGAGAAAAGAGCATGGCTGAGTTTCATTTCTTTGTGCCGAAACTTTCTTGGAAACACGAGAAATTCAAATTACGTTGAGGTGGTCCATGAATTTTTGGAAGCTTATGGAGAAATGGGATGCAACATGTCTATAAAAATTCACTTTTTGCATTCTCATTTGGAATTTTTCCCGGATAATCTTGGTCAATTCAGCGACGAACAAGGTGAAAGATTTCACCAAGAAATCTCCAACATTGAAAAACGGTTTACAGGAAAGAACCAAGTTAGGATGATAGCTAATTACTGCTGGTCACTCAAACGTGAAACAGATGACTCGTCTTATAAACGCAGAAGATCAAGCAAACATTTTTAGCTATAAAGTTATTTAGCATTTTAATGATTAATTTTTTTTTATTTTCAGTCACAATAAAAATTTGAAGTTGAAAGATAATCAAAATGTATGAATTTTTAAATATGATCATCATCTAAAATAATTTAAATAGTAATAACTCTGTCAATTTCCAACCGATTTTCGATTGAAATAGCTTAATCGACGCAGTACTAAATTCACTTTAATAACATTGTCTTTGATAGGTACCTTTCTGAATTAAGACTATCGAAAAATCGTAGTCAAAGTTTCAAAATTAATTTTTTTTTATTAAGTAACGATTTTATTTATCTGTAGCTTCGTCAGTTCTCGTTTGATTTTGATGAGTTATACGCCAATAAAATAGTGATTTGTCACCTTTCAAAATATATAAACAAGTTTTGAATCGGATGAAAATTCGCAAAGATATTGATGATTGACTAGCGAATGACCTCAAAAACAGTTTTTTGGCCCTAAAATGAGATTTTGGGGGTGTTTCGCAAAATTCAAGTATACAGTTTTTCTTAGTTTTATAAGGCCTAACACCTAGGCTAGGTCTCTTTCAAAGTTCATTTTCAGTGTTACACAGTGTAATTGCAGCAGAAATAAACGTTAGTTTTAAACTCAACGTAATTTCAATGTATATTCCACCCGATCAAAACTTTAATTCAAGTGAAATCCTTTCCGTACTTGCTAGCATATCTACACCAATTTTTTTACTAGGTGATATCAACGGTTGGAGTCCTCTGTGGGGTTCCGATACTGTTAATCCAAGAGGAAAAGTTTTGAGGATGTACTTATTGCTTCCAATCTAATCGTTCTCAATGGTGGGTCTTCCACCCACTTCTCCACTCACAAGACGTTCACCAACGTTGACATTTCTCTTTGTAGCGCCAATTTAGCTCCAAAATGCTCTTGGAAAATTTTAAATAATCTCCATGGAAGTGACCATTTTCCAATAATTACACTGTCCAACAGCATTTTTGGAACAGAATAGTGACCCTATAATTCTGAAAGGGTATGTTGAGTAGATCATTTTTGTAGAACAAACTTATGGTCCAGCACGTCTGATTTTTTTTTACAGTGTGTCAAAGTTTTAATTTTTTGGTCGAAGGGAGCATTATACTATATGAAAAAAATTTTGTAAGTTAATGTCTGAGAGAATTCTTATGGTCAGAGTTGTATTGTGGAATTGTATGAGAATTATTTTTGTGGAAGATCTTAACCCACTAACTGGTCTCTTTATGGGTCAAATTGACCTTTTTTTTCGAGAAAATCAAAAAATACGATTAATTGGCAAAATTACACGCCAACATATACAAAGCAGGTGAAAACGTCGTCAAGTTCGGCCGGGCCAAACACTGAGTTCTCGCGTCTAGTCAGCTGTGACTTACAAATCAGCTGTGACTTACAAATCGGCTGTGATAAAATTAAGCATAATTGAGCTACTAAGCAGTACATATCGGGTGTAATTTTTACTAAAATTAATATAAAAAAAGAACAATTAAAGCTTAAATAAGCATGGCGGATTCTGTTTGCAAATTAAGAGATTGGTTTTGTTTTATTTGTGGACATTTTACGCACCATCAAAGCAGAAGAATTGATGATACAATTCCACAATACAACTCTGACCATAAGAATTCTCTCAGACATTAACTTACAACATTTTTTTCATATAGTATAATGCTCCCTTCGACCAAAAAATTAAAACTTTGACCCACTGTAATAAAAAACTCAGACGTGCTGGACCATAAGTTTGTTCTACAAAAATGATCTACTCAACATACCCTTTCAGAATTATGGGGTCGCTATTCTGTTCCATTCAAAAAGTCTTCATTTGTTGGACAGTGGATGGAATCTAATCATATCAAAAATAGAATACAAAAACCACCTAGATTTATCACAGATAAAGCAAACTAAACAAAATTTCAGAAATCTTGCGGAGACATGTGTCTAAAAAGTTCCAATTCCGATAAAATAAATAAAGAAGTAGCAACTATTAAAAAGACCATACGTGCTGCATCCCATCTTCATATACCCCAAACAAAAAATACGTTCTTCAAACCATCGGTAGCAGGTGGAATAATGATTTAGCAAACTCAAGGCATACAAAAAGCAGCAAAGTGAACAGAATTTATTAAATTATAAAAAAGCTAATGCTACTTTTAGATAGAACAGTAAATTAGCTAAAAGAAACCGCTACGCCAACCTCACTGCCTCAATCAACCGCAGCACTAACCCAAAAGACGTCTGGCGCAGCATTTGGCTAATTTCTGGTTCGTACAAACAAAACAAAATTACAGCTATAAATACAAACAGTGGCATATCCACCAATTACAAAGAAATCGCCAATTACTTCTCCTCAGTTTGCTCTGCATTTTCTAATGACACCATTTTGATACAAAATTTATATCCGAAAAAAATTAACGCTTAGTACAGCGGAATACCTCCCCCACTCTATTTCCAAAGCTGCTAGTATCATAGAAAAGCCAGTAAGTTTTGTAGAACTTAACAAATCCCTACAGGTTGCTAAGGGAAGTACCCCTGGGCATGATAGAATATCCCATAGCATATTAAAAAATGCTCCCTTTAATATAAAAAATAGACTGCTGCTACTCTATAATAATATTTTGCTAAATGGGATATACCCACAAAATTGGAAAAACGCCGACGTTGTGCCAATAAGCCACAAGCTGACGTCACTAGCAACCGACCAATTTCTCTTCTCTCCTGCCTCAGTAAGATGCTAGAAAAAATTGTCGCAAAACGTATCATGTGGTTCGCGCTAAGAGAAAGGTATTTAAGTCCTAATCAAGTAGCATTTAAATCTGGACAAAGTACATTAGACGTGCTATTGCATTTTGATCATCACATGTCAACTACTATTTCAAGTCAAAACCACGCCACTGTACTTGGCCTCGACTTCGAAAGAGCATTTGACAGAATCATCATACATGTAGTACTGAGACAACTTAAAAAATGGAATGTTGGTCAAAAGATATTTAATTTTGTTAAAAGCTTCTTAACAAACCGCACTTTTCGAACTAAAGTTAATAATCATTACTATGATAGGGTCCCCTGCACAATGGAATTGCGCAGGGTTCCCCTATATCAGTAATATCTTTTATTATTGCATTTGATGAAATAACCAATATATTAGCAAAATACGATGTCAAACACTCAATAAACAATTTAAACGAAGTAACTACCATATGCAATAACTTACTTAATGATATTTCTTTATGGGAACTTAGTTCCGGAGGTAGACTATCTTTTAGTAAATCCAAAACATTGCATATATGTAAGAAAAAACATTGCTGTAACATCAACTTGTCATATCATAATCAGACAATAGAAAACGTCACTAACCTAAAAATATTGGGCATTATCTTTGATAAAACTCTTAGCTTTAAGGAACATTGTAAATACCTTAAACGCAAACTTAACAATAGATTAAATCTCTTTAAATACTTTGCATCAAAATATGGTAATGTTCACCAAACCAATATATGGACAGTGCTCAAAAAACACACTCGCGAGCGTGGCATCAGCCTTCCATTCAGCTGTTCGTAAAAGTCTCCGAGCCTTCCCAACCTCCGCGATAAAAAATATTTTAGCGGAAGCTGGACTCCCTAAATGGGCGATAGAGTAAGATATAACACACTTCGACTAATTTCAAGGACTTACTGTTCCAGCAATACACTTATTAACAATGACTTAAAAAGTTGAAACGAGCGTCAGCTATATTTAAAGTTGTGGAAGAAACGTCGAAATTCTGCGTTACCATTAAGCCAATGTTAACTCTACCATCGAAATTTCCACCCTGGGAACTTCCTACAGCTAATGTTATTAACAGCCTACACATGTATCCAAAGCAAAACACTTCTAAACGGATTTATCAAATGCTATATCGGGACATCAAAAACTACTGGTGTGCCAAAGGCTGAAGTTCCATTTTCACTGACGGCTCTAAAGAAAGTGATTCAACTTCTTTTGCTGTCGTCTCTGATAAAGGATGCATACTTAAAATAGGTCTTCAACTCCCACACAACTCTATATTTACCGCCGAAACGATGGCAATAAACCTCGCTACTGACTATGCCTCCTCTACAAAAGGAAAAAACATTATCTGCACGGACAGTAAATTAGCCATTACATCACTCCTGAACCCACGCAGCAAAGAACCTTTAATTGAAAAAATTCGATACAAATTGTTCCAACAAAGGGCGAAAATAAAAAATATGTGGAGCCCTGGACACAGCGGAATTTTGGGCAATGAAAAACCTGATAAGGCAGGAAAAAACGTCAGCAATATGCCCTGTTTATTTTTTGATTCATTTGTTAAAACCGACGTCTTAAGACAAATCGAAAGCATATATAAGTCAACTGTAATGGAGAAACTGACGCTGACGGGTTACCAGCTGACGGGTTACCAGCTGAGTTATTTAAGTACGGCGAGAGGAGCTGGTTAAGTGCATGCACGAGCTCATCTCTAGAATATGGTCGGAAGAACGCATGCCTACTGATTGGAACTTAACTGTGCTCTGCCCAATCCACAAAAAGGGTGATCCTGCAGTCTGTGCAAATTATCGCGGGATTAGCCTTCTTAACATCGCGTATAAGGTTCTGTCAAGTGTATTGTGTGAAAGACTTAAGCCCACCGTCAAAGAAATGATTGGACCTTATCAGTGTGGCTTTAGACCTGGTAAATCCACCACCGACCAGATATTCACAATACGCCAGATCTTGGAAAAGACCTGAGAAAGAAGAATCGACACACACCATCTTTTTGTCGACTTCAAAGCCGCCTTCGACAGCACGAAAAGAAGTTGCCTTTATGCCGCAACGTCTGAATTTAGTATCCCCGCAAAATTTATACGGCTATGTAAAATGACGTTGAGCAACACCACCAGCTCCGTCAGAATTGGGAAGAACCTCTCCGAGCCGTTTGATACCAAACGATGTTTCAGACAAGGTGACTCTCTGTCGTGCGATTTCTTTAACCTGATGCTGGAGAAAATAAATCGAGCCGCAGAACTAAATCGATCAGGTACCATCTTTTATATATATATATATAATTTTGGCGCGTACACTATATAGCTCAGTGTTTGGCCGAGATTCTCCTACCATTTGTGGTGTGCGTCTTTATATTATACCACAAATGGAGGGACCTACAGTTTTGTGCCGACTCCGAACGGCAGATGTATTTAATGAGAAGCTTTTTCGTGGCAGAAATACCCTCGGAGGTTTGCCATTGCCTGCCGAGGGGTGACCGCTATTAGAAAAAACTTTTTCTATGATTAAGATTTTGCCTGCCCTGACTGAGATTCGAACCTCGAACTCACCGGCATATCAAGTTGTAGCACGCACCGCTACCAACTCGACCACAGCGGCCATCTTTTATAAGAGTGTGCAATTGCTGGCGTTCGCCGATGACATTGACATCATCGGCCTTAACAACCGCGCTGTTAGTTCTGCCTTCTCCAAACTGGATAGAGAAGCGAATCGAATGGGTCTGGAGGTGAACGAGGGCAAGATGAAGTATCTCCTGTCATCAAATAGACAGTCGGCACATTCACGACTGGGATCACAAATCACTGTTGACAGTTATAACTTTGAAAAAGTTGCGAACTTCGTTTACTTAGGAACCAGCATTAACACCAATAACAGCGTCAGCCTTGAAATCCAACGGAGAATCTCTCTTGCCAACAAGTGCTACTTCGGACTGAGTAGGCAATTGCACAGTAAAGTCCTCTCTCGACGGACAAAAACCATACTCTATAAGTCTCTCATCATGCCCGTCCTATTGTATGGCGCAGAAGCATGGACGATGACAACATCAGATGAGAGGGCTCTTGGAGTGTTAGAGAGAAAGATTCTTCGAAAGATTTATGGACCTTTGCGTCTTTGCGACGGCGAATACCGCGTTCGATGGAACGATGAGCTGTACGAGCTGTACAATGACGTAGATATAGTGCAGCGGATTAAGAATCAGCGGCTTCGCTGGCTAGGTCACGTCGTTCGAGTGGATGAAATAGCTCCAGCCCTGAAGGTTCTTGACGCGGTACCCGCCGGTGGTAGCAGAGGAAAAGGAAGACCTCCTCTGCGTTGGAAAGATCAAGTGGAAAAAGACTTGACTATACTTGGGATTTCCAATTGGCGCCAGTTAGCACGAGATAGGGACAGCTAGCGTGCTTTGTTGACCTCTTCCAAAATCGCGTAGGCGGTTAATGCGCCAATTAAGTAAGTAAGTAAGTAATGGAGAAATGAATCACATACCAACACAGCTACAAAAGCATGAATCCAGAACGCCTAAGAGCAATTCTTCCAACAGGAGCAACATTGCAGCAGACAAAAATCTTCACCCGCTTCCGACTAGGATACACTAATATCACTCATCAACACCTCCTAAAGGGAATGCCTGCTCCAATCTGCTCGGTGTGTAACTGTCTACTGTCCATTACTCATATAATAGACTTGTGCACCAAGTACAACAACGGCAGAAATAACATCTTCACTGGAAGAAAACCTTCAGATTTACTAAAGGAATATTCATTAGAGAATATGTCAAAAATGTATGATGTGGTTTAACTTTTGTTTTCTGACTTTTCATGCAATTGAACCCTATTCTAATTTTTATTTACAAATTAGTAAATAATGTATTCGAATTAATTCAGGCCGATAGTCTTAGCTGCTAGTGCCTTTTGTAATGTAATATAATTATTTATAATTATATTTCTAATAAATAAATAAATTAAAAAAATAAACACATTATACGATAGTGCCGCTACATATTACTGCTTAAAGCAGGTTATGAACATGAATAAACCTCCTGACAACACAACAACACCATCACCACATATTCCGCTACTTCGATGGGACGCAACTAAAGTAAACCACATAACATCAAACGACCCAATTTACCTTCTGATGTCGAGAACGAATTCCACAGAGACAAGAAATACTACAAGAACTCAAAATGTAAGCGAGGCTAAAAAAATTTACAAAAAAAATTAAAACCAACTTGTAGAAACCGGACTTTTGATAATTACATTTAACACTACGACACTTCCCTCGAAAATCAACATTGGGTATTTAAAAGTACCAATCCGTCCATATATACCCCCACCAATGCGCTGTAAGAATCGCATGAGGTATAATCACCTAGCTAAATATTGCAAAAATCCCAAAACATGCCCAAACTGTGCAAACAATTACCATCTAAACGATGAAACAAAAGAACAATGCGAAGAAAACAAACAATGTGTGAACTGTGCAAGCAAAACACAACTGCAAAAGCAATATACAAACAACGATACCAATCCAACAACACCACATACGCTGCAATCGCAAGCAAATCCATGCCAACAACAACACACCCCAACAACGAGATAAACAAACAGAACACAACTCACCTCGAAAAATATATGCAAGAAGAACCCACAATCAATTGCCGACCCTCTACACAGCGCAAACTCTCCACTAACATCTCTCAGACGCGAATCTGAGACAGACTCAGAAACAGCAAGTACATCAAAAAAAAACGTCAAAATACTCCCAAGAAATATATCAAAAAAACTACGAACACAACTAAAGAAAACAACAACAATTAATAAGGCAAAAACCGCAAGCAAAATTCCACACAGCAGCAACAAAATAGACGTCTTCGACTCAGATATATTCGACATCTCCTAAATTGTCATCACTTCTACGTCTACTAAAGGGTGTTTTTTTTACAGGTTTGTTTTTCGAATAGAGATAAAACTGGCATTTTGTGGTCAAATCTGGCAACTCAAATGTCATTTATGTTCAGTTTAGTTTGCCATTTCATCATGAACAGGTTGACAAAAGAACAACGCTTGCAAATCGTGCAAATTTATTTCGAAAATAATGGTTCAGTTCGCGAAGTTTACCGTGAGCTCCGTCCATTTTATGGTCGACATAATCGTCCATCAGAGCAATTAATTCGGTTAACCATGGATCGTTTTCGCACTACGTTTACTCTATGTGATAATACGCATCCGCAGAGACGTCGAACAGTGCGCACCGAAGAAACAATTGCCGCTGTAGAGCAAAGTGTTGAAGAGGACCCGAATGAATCGACTCGCCACCGTGCACAGCAATTGGAGCTTTGTCCATCAACTTTGTGGAAGATTTTGCGCAAAGATCTTGGCTTGCGACCTTACAAGATCCAGCTTGTGCAAGAATTAAAGCCGCGAGACCATGCAATGCGTCGTGATTTTGGTGTATGGGCCGAAAATGAGATTGATCTCGATGCTGATTTTCATCGCAAAATTTTGTTCAGTGATGAGGCTCATGTTTGGTTGAATGGCTACGTCAACAAGCAAAATTGCCGCATTTGGAGTGAAGAGAATCCACATGAGACCCTTGAAACGCCATTACATCCACAAAAACTGACTGTTTGGTGTGCTCTATGGGCTGGTGGAGTCATTGGGCCATACTTCTTCCGCAATAATGCTGGAGAGGCAGTTACCGTTAATGGAGACCGGTATAGAGCCATGATAACCGACTATTTTGTTCCCGAATTGGATGGCATGAATGTGGATGAGTTGTGGTTCCAACAAGACGGCGCTACATGCCACACAGCGCACGTCACAATCGATTTATTGAAGGAAACATTCGCTGAGCGCATAATTTCGCGGAATGGACCTGTCAATTGGCCACCAAGATCGTGTGATTTGACACCATTGGATTATTTTCTTTGGGGATATGTGAAGTCGCTCGTCTACACCAATAAACCAGAAACGTTAGGGGAATTGGAAGCCAACATTCGTGGCGTTATTGCCGACATACGGCCCCATATGCTCGAAAAAGTGGTTGAAAATTGGACCTGTAGAATTGGCTTTATTCAAGCCAGCCGCGGCGGCCACATGCCCGAAATCATATTTAAACATTAATGGCATAAAATTATCCTTCCAATAACGCCAAATTGATGGACCTTAAAGCGATTTTCTTGTGTTTTATTTCAATTCGAAGTTCTATACCCCTAAAAAAAACACCCGTTACTATTACACTAAATTAAGTTCAATTATCCGTATCTTACTTATAAGCTACCAAATTGTCTACAATAACCCAACAAACAGATTTGGTGGTACAGCTCTTCTAATTAACCAATCATTACAATTTTCAAACACTAACATTAACTCAAACAATTTCGATATCTCAGCAATAGAACTAGAATTCACAAAGAAAATAACAATTTTCTCTGTATATACATATGTATATCACAAAACAAATATTTTTGCATAAACGATATAAATATATTGCATAGCTCCAACAATCAGGAAACGATTATCACAGGAGACTTCAATAGCTGGCACCAGAGATGGGGTTCTACTAAAAATAACCAAAGAGGAAACAAACTGTTAAAATTCCTAGACCAATCAAACTTTATCCTACTCAACGATAACTCCCCAACAAACTTCACAACCCACAATACCTTGATCACCTACTTTAACACCTAACAGCTCATGGAAAACACTGGACGACCTCTACGGAAGCGACCACTTCCCTATACGTATATCCCTCTTTGCACAAACAACCAGCAGAAAATACAAAAAACGATCCCAATTTAAAACCAAACTTGCCGACTGGACATCTTACTGTTTGTCCACGCTCCACCTTACCAATAATATTATAGCTAGCAAAAACACTAATAATGAAGCAGCAAAAATAAATAAAATTCTTCTACAAAGCGCACACAAAGCCATTCCCCAAACTACACCCAATCTCCAAACACGCAGTGTCCCATGGTGGAGTAACACACAAACAGAACTAAAAAACTCAAAAAAATGTGCTCGGCGTAACCTAAGAAACAACATCAACGTTGAAAACATAATTAGCTTTAAAAGAGCAAATGCCCTTTCGTCGAGAGCTATGGCAAAACAAAATACAAGCTACCACAGCTTTAACATCAGAAATTCAACCTTCAACCCCTTCATCCAAAATTTGTGCTAACATCAGGACTTTCTGTAGTCTCAACAACGCCACACCGATCGACAGCATTCAAAATACATACACAGGACAAACTACCACATGCAAAATCGAGATAGCTAACAACTTCGCACAACACTGGTGACAAATCTCTCACGACTCAGCCTTTTCCTAAGAATTCGTCATTAACAAATACAAAACAACACAAACAACATTCAACCCCTCACCATCCGCCAACCAAATAGAAACCGACATCACACACATTGAACTACTATCTGCCCTACACACCCTAAAAGGGAACACCCCAGGCCACGACCGAATATCGTACCTCATGATCAAAAACTTTTCTTACGCAACTAAACAAAGGATAACTTAACATTTTAATGATATTCTCAATAGCCACATCCCGCTATCGTATAAATCAAGCCTAGTTGTCCCTATTTTAAAACCAAACAAAACTAAAACCATTATTGGCTCTTACCGTCCAATTTCCCTAAACCCTTGCATTGCAAAATTATTAGACAAAATTATAGCCAAAAGGCTATGGTGGTATGTAACCAACAATCATTTATTGCATCACAACCAGTTTGGTTTTAAAAGAGAAAAATTATACACACTGTCTGATTTACGTAGACCATTTTTTATTTTTTTTTTTTATTTATTATAATTACAATACAACAACCATAGGCTATATTTCAGTATTGCATATAAAATTAAAATGATTACAAAATCAAACAATATTTATTTAAACCTTAAAGCCTAGAGATTTATAAATTAGATCACTAACGCTATAAAATCCTATTACATTGGATCTGAAAACTAATCTTAAAACTAAGAAGAGATTTGAAATTGGAAATCGGAAATAAGAGCTTTAAAGTTAGAGATTGAGAAGTAGGAAAGGGGATGACAATTGTAAAAGGTAATATCTTTTTTATTTACTCGCTGTATTGTTTGAATAATGCGCTCTTGAAGTGTGCTGTGACCCTGATGATCCTGAGTTTGTCAGGTAGCTTGTTCCAAAGGCGAACCGAGAAAACAAAAAATTGACGTTCAGATGTCATAGAGTTGAAGTTTAAATGAAAGAGTTGATGTGTTCGCGACGATCGGTGTTCGTCTGTGACCATGATTTTAAAGCAGAGTCAGGCACCTAAGCTTTAGCAGATTATCAAACGATATAGAGGATATCTTCAGAACCCATACAGAAATATGGTCACGACGTCTTTTACCAAATATATATCTCGCTATGTTATTGTAAACTACGTTTAGCTTCTTAAGACATGCGCTATCGCAGTTTGCATACAGTTCACAACCGTACAGCAGTGTTGGCAGCAAGTAAGATTTTGCTAAAAGTAGCCTAGTTTTAACTGCAGTGAAGTATTGCGTGGTCCATATGGATCTAAGCATACCATACACTTTTTCAATAGCACCGTATATGTGATTATTCCACGTCAGCGTTCTAGTAAAAATTACACCCAGGTTTCTCGCTGAGCCGACGAAGGGTATCACTGTTCCGTTTAAGATTACTTTATCGTAGCCACAAAGGTTGAAATTTTTGTTGTAAATTGCTATGCACTGGGATTTGTTTGGATTTAAAACTAGGCCATTGTTGCAGGCCAATTGATTAACCAGACTTAAGTCCGAATTTAGATCATGAATACAAGCATTTAATGATACTATAGGACAGCTCACATATAGTTGCACATCATCTGCATAAACATGAATGTTGCAGTGCTTTAGTACTTTAGGCAGATCATCGACATATAACACAAACAATAGTGGACCAAGTATCGATCCCTGGGAAACCCCTTTGCGAACGGGTAAAAAACTAGAGACCTCATTGCCCGCACTTACTGCTTGAAATCGACCGAAAAGATAAGAGCTGATCAGGCCTACCGCTGTACACGAAAACTTAAATATATTTTTTAATTTTAAGCATAGTAGTTTGTGATCGACCGTGTCAAATGCTTTGGAGTGGTCGAGAAGAGTTAGAAGAGTAACATTATTATCGTCCATATTTTTCCTAATATCATCTGAAACAGTTAGAAGCGCAGTGACACAACTTTTATTCGGCCTGAAGCCAGATTGGCATGCACTCACAAGAGAGTTTTTTGAAATATACGAGTTTATTTGTTGATACATAATTCGTTCAAGAACTTTGGAGAGAAAAGGCAAAATAGCGATGGGTCTAAAGTCACCATTTGGTTTCCGAATAGGAATTATTTTTGCCTTTTTCCAGCAATCGGGAGCCATGTCTGCTTGGAACCGACTGCTGCGCTGAATTTATGTTCATAGTATTTAGATTTTTGAAATTTGATTGTTTTATTTACCTCGCTTTTTAATATTTTGTAGCTTCCGTAGAGAGCTTCGGTTTTATAACGTTTCCAATCTTGGTATAATCTGTTTCGTTTCTTAATCAACATTTTAATATTTCCGTTAAACCATGGACGACTTTTACGCGTGTTTGATTTCGTTATAAGTGGTACAAATCTATCAAAAAGGTTACTAATGTTGGTTTGAATAAAATTAATTTGTTCACTAGCTGATATCAGCCATCGAACGGATGCCCAATTAATTAAATCAACACTTTTCCCAAGCTCGTTATAATTAATATGCGCGAAATCACGGTAAGAATATAAACTGTTCATGCACGTAAAATCGAAATTAAATGTTAGAAATATAAGATCATGATTGAAGAAACTTGGAAGTGAAAGCTGGTCATATAGAAGCACTTTTGTCTTATCGTTTACAAAGAAACAATCCAGCAGCGAGCAATTCGTTCGCGTAAAATGTGTGGGCATCGTATAGTTGACGGAGACTAGTCCCAATTTATTCATAGCAAGAGCAAAGTTATCGTCAGTTAGTAGATTCGAATTAAAATCACCTGTTATGACAATGTTGCTATGTGATAGAGTTAGTTCTTCTAAAAATTCGATAAATTGTGTATAATTTATGTTTTTGTTTGGCCTATAAACGCATTCTAATAAGATTTTATTTGATTTTGTTGATATTACCAAAAACAAATACTCAATAGAACTTAGATGAAGAGACTTGCAGCTAAGCTTGCATGATATACCTGCTTTTACAAATATGGCAACACCACCGCCTCGCTCAATTCTGTCAACCCTAAACAAACTATATCCGTTCACATACACAGACTCATTGTTATGCCAATCAGAGAACCAAGTCTCTGATACGCAAATCACATCAACGTCAGAGGATTCAAAAAGTTACCTGAACTCTATTTTCCTAGGTAAACTTTGAGCATTTATATGACAAATTTTAAGTCCCTGCTTTTGTTTACATAAAATTCTAATCATATTGAATATATCACCTTTGGAACAACTGTGTTTATCAAGATGCATGTGTTTAGCAGTTAACATCACCCCTAAAGAGCATTTGACATATAAGTTTGTAACGCACGTACATAAGTAGTTTGTAATGTGAGTAAATATGTATTGTTATGATGTCATATGTTTTAGGAGATATAGGGTAGAGAGAAAAGACAAAAAGGGACAGAAAGTAACAGCGATAAGAACATAGTATCATTTCGTACAAAAACATTTGTGTATACATAGTTCAAATATATCATTTGCTGCAATTGCGCTTAAGTTCTCTATATTACAGATTTTCACTGCTTTGCTTTGCGCTTTAACTCGAACATAAACGTGGCCACGAATAGAGAAAAAGGATGAGAGTCGTTTTTGCTTTTTAAGCTCAATGCCAAACTGCAAGACTTCACGATTATGCTTAGTGAGACATTCATGAAGGTAATTTTTCTCATCTGTACCATGTCCAATGTCGCGTAGAGAGAGGGGCCTTCTTATGGCTTTGCATCGTCGCAAAACAGCGGCAAAGAGTAGAGAGCGATCGCTTGCTGAGCCTAATTTGACAATGACATCTTATAACCGAATCACTCTCAAAAACAACCCACACGTCCATAATTTTCCTCGACTTTTCGAAGGCTTTCGATAGGATTGGCGTCCACGCAATACTTGATCAATCAAAATAATGGAAAATGGGACCAAAAGTAATCAACTACGTAGCTAACTAAAACTAAATAAACAAAAAAACTCAGCTTACAATCTAGATACCCTTTTTCAAAATATTATTAAATGGTGCCATTATTCGGGTGCCAACCTATCACCAGATAAATGCAAACACATACACATATGCAGAGAACACAACTGCTCGACAAACATTTACACAAACAACATTCTAATCCCAACAGTAACGACACTTAAAATATTAGGAATTACCCTCAGCAAAAACTACAGGTGGAACTCCCACATTAATGAACTTGCAACATCACTCTCAAAAAGACTCGACATCATAAAGTGCTTATCAAGCGCCAAATTTAACTGCAACACACATTATTCAACATAACTAGAGCAATAATTACAAAAATAGACTATGGCCTGTTTCTTTTTGGAGACTCCGCTAAATCAATATTAAATAAACTGAAAACAAAACTCAATTCTGCAGTTCGTACATTACTAGGTGCCTTCCGTACTACCCCAAATAAAAACATGCTGTTAGAGTCGAACATCCACTCCATAGAAACTCCACAACCAAACTTTTCAGATTACTTCTAAACTCCCACGATACACCTTTCTTTAAAGTATTAAAAAGATACAACAGAACACGAAAATGTAAGAAAAGTATGAAATCAGTCCTCGATAAAATTGTATCGAAATGTACCCAATCAAATCTCCCACTTTATCCCGATAAAAAAAAAAAAAAACAAGAACCCCCTTGGAAACTAACGAGTAATCTCATAAACACATCTCTTACATCAAACACCAAAACTGACACAAATAAGTACATATAACAACAAGAGTTCTTAAAAATCAAAACCAACAAAAAAAGTGCACATTCATCTATACCGACGACTCGCAATCAAACAAACTCTCCACATTATCAGTAACAACAGAAAATACTATCCTTAAATCGGGAGTGCTCCCACTTTACTCCTCAGTCCTATCGGCCGAAACTATTGACATATTAGAGGCAATTCAAAAAGTAAAAGTTAAAAGAGGAAAATTCATTATATGCACAGACTCTCTGGCATCACTAAACTCAATATCAAATACAAATAACCACGAAGTCTTTCCAAGTACCATCAGGTCACTCATAATTAAGCACAATCATAAAATAAAACTACTGTGGATACCTGGATATTCTAATATTACTGGCAACGAGCTAGCAGACCAAACTGCTAAGGAAGCAACATGCCGCCCGCTCATATGTACTCAAAACTTCACGAGCAACTTTACAAACAACAACACATAAACTGCAATTACCTCAAATATATTCCCCAAAATTGACTTACAAGACTAGACCAAATTAAAATAGTAAGGCTTCGACTAGGACACACAAAAATTACAAAACTTAACCACATAGACATAAACTCCTCTTCATCTTGTCCAGCTTGTCAAACTCATACTCCAACCTCTATAGAACACTTCCTCAACTTTTGCCATTCCATGGCAACACTGAGAAAACAAATTTTCCTCAGTGACAACCCCACTCAACTCCTTTCCAACCCCAACCAAGAAAACATGAACAAAATTATCCTATTCCTAAAATTATCTAACCTTTACCACCACATATAAGAGTAAGATCAACCAATGACGGAAAACTTTTAATAAAAAAGCAGAGAGCCCATCATCGTCGGTTTGTGAAGAAGGTTTGAGATATAGCATCCCTCAATTATATCTTCAGACGACTCCCGAAGATTACTTAAATTATGAGCCGAGGATTTATCAGATTTAACAGATTATCAACAGAAAAATAAGTGGAATACAGCTCATCACTAACAAAGTTTGGTTTATAACGGGCGGTCTTCACCAGCTCTCAATTGTCGACTGCTTTCACCTTCTTGTCGTCGCAAGCGAGAGAGAGATTTGTTCACTGGGCATTGTAAAAGCATACCCTTTTATTTGCAACTTGTCGGCGAGCAAGAAGGTTCGTGCCCTACGTGCTATTCAAACTCTAAACCCATTCATATTGTCGGTATAAATTAATTAATTAAAAAAGATCAGTAATGCGACACTCGATTTTATCAATATATCTTATCAAAAGGCTGTTTTTGCGCTAGAAGAGCCTATTATAAATGATGTTGCCAAAATGAAAGATGCTACGAAATGCAAAAATGGCTGCCAAACTACAAAAATGATACTTGAAAGCAAGCGAGCGCTCGCTTACCGATCGGTTTGCGAGACAAAGCAAGTCGCTTGCTTCCAGAAGTAAACGAGAATTAAAAGCAGGTGAAGACGGCAAGTAAAAGGGCTGACAGACGGGGGAACTTATGCAAATAAACGAGCTCATATAACTGCATAATATTTTAGGCCTGACAAAGGACACTTATCTGCATTTCGACATCAGCTGATTTGACAAATGAAATTGAGCTGAAAATAGAAAGTAAGAAAAATAAGATTGGCAGCTAATTAAATGGCAAAAATTCATTATGAACTGAAAAGGTGAACAGCAATATGAGGCTATGTATTCCACTTCATAAAATAGTGGCTATCTCATTGTTCGCTTTAAAATATAGAACTTTTGCAAGTCTATAGGATGCAGTACTGTTGGTGAAATAGTAATGTATTTTTGCTAAGCAGTTTGCGAAAATCTTTCGGATTGCATAAATAGCTATACTCCAAACCACAAGAAATCGCATTTTAATTTATAATTTGGTTATATTTGCAGCTATTTTTTAATTATAAACACTTGGGAAGTAACAAAATGTCTGCAGCTGCTAGACATTTTGCTAGTTCACAATAGTATTTTTCTGTCAAAAGTGGCAGCATTTCCGTATTGAAATCACAATATTCAGTATGTTACGAAAGATACGGAAGCACCTGACTACGACACGCCACCCAGTGTACGCAACTGACAAGCAAATTGCTGACGTTTTGCAAAATGGCCTCTTTTTTGTTTTCTTTCTTTATCTTTGACGGACAGACAAAGAACGTGCAAATCAAAATTTATATTAAATATCGAGAACCATCCCTTAAAATACTAAAGTAAGAACCATTGTTTTTGTAATTAATTGTGTGAATATAACCAACAGATATTTCAAACATTTCACCATAAGTAAGTGTTTTGCGATTTTGGGCGTGGGATCATATGCTCCGAAAACAACTTTGAAATATTTTAATTGCGATTTGCTCAACTTGCGAAATGCTGAACGCCAATATATCAGAAGGTCACAGCTGTAAAATTTGCTTAAAGGCAGACGATTCACCAATGGTTTCCTGTGACCACTGCGATCGATGGTACCATTTTGGCTGTGTTGGCGTTACAGCCTCCATCGAAAACGTGGACTGGCGCTATTCGGACTGCTCGACTTCTTCACGCAGTACCATGAAAGAAGCGGAACTCCCAAGTGTTAACACTGGTGCTGGTCCCTCTGCCAGGGCGACGGTACCCAAGCCAAATATTCCCAACCATAAGGAAGGTGCTATTCGCGTACACTCACCACAGGAGGCGGTACTTTTATTGCCTACAGCCGCTGCCCAGCAGGGTGGTACCTCCATACGCAGTAGTATTGGTAGTATTATTTTATTCTTTCTCAGTACATGCGTTTTTTTCTAAGAAGAAAAAAACTCTTACCACAGAGCCATTTCTTCAGATTTTGGAATAGGAAATAGTCGTAAGGGGCTACATCTGAAGAATATGGTAAATGGCAAGCAGTTTGTAGTCCTATTCATAGATTTTTGACAATCCTTTGAAGGGGTCACGTGTTTACGCTTATGGTCGAGTGTGAGCAATCGCAGCCCCCATCATGTGGATATATTCGTGTAAAATGTCATGTATCCACCCAGATGAGATTCCTACTCTCTTTCGGCGGTCATCCAACATCCTTACATGGAATTTAGCGACAATTTGGTGTAAGGACTTCTTTTGGGCGACCTGTAGTGCGAACCTGTAACTCTTAACAACCCAAAAGTTGTGTGGTTACTTAACAACTTTTGCTGTTAGCACTGACAAGTGTGTAATTCTGTAACTCCTTCTTAACAATAGAAAACAGCTGGCTATTAGTATATATCTCAGTCGAAGCAAATGTCAGATATAAGAAAAACACAAAGAGGAATGCCAAAAAAATAAAACCAAATTTTCACCCGCCAATGCAGCCCAAAATGTAACTTCTTCCGCCAGCAGAAAATCGTAGTTCCAGAGTTTTCAGAATGTCCACACCTTACAGAAGCCGTGCGTAGGGGGAGCAACTAAGTGCGATGCTCGATTTTTTTAGCGAGCATCCAAATGTGGCTACCGGGAAGTTTTCTAGGCTCAATGCCAAGTTGGAGAACCGCAGGATGTGGGAAGAGATTGCCGGGAGTCTTAATGCAATTGGAGGGGCAGTAACATCTGTCGAACAAGGGCAAATTGTAAGTATAAGTGATAACCTTTCGTCAGGTGATATTGGTGTATGTGGCAGAGTTCGCGGAAAAAACCACACGAGAGAATTATTATAACGCGCACACATACTAGCACTCACCTAAACTTGTATTACATATAATTTAACCTAAGAATTTATTTATACCTAGATACATAAGTACACCATATGTTCTACTCTTAAAAATCTGCGTAGCTTAAGGCCTCTGCAAATAATTACTAGTCAGCTGAAAAATCATGCAAAACAATCCAAAAACTTTACTTTACTTCATGAAGTAATGATGTGGCAATGACATAAATCAGCTGTCAAATATTTGCATCCAAAAAATTAAAAGGAAAAAATGAACGTGGAGTGAAATCTCTAGATTTTACAGATACTTCTTAATAAAAATATATAAAAAGGGTAAAAGGGGACGTAGTCAGCTTATTCTCTTCTTCTGCACCTCTTATTCTCCTATATTTAATACAAAAAATTTACTTAACAAATTCTAGTTCTGTTTTACTAGTAGGCAGGGCTCCGGTTTTATACGTGTAATGTATACCATAAATGGGAGATATATGGGTTGGCAAAACTAGCATTAAATCATCAATTTATATATACAGAAAATAATCAGCACTAGCGTTTTTGTATGCAATTTAAAGTTACTATAACATTAGTATCAATTCCTGCAGGGACAAGCATTTGCTTAGAAAATTCGGTTCTGATTTTACATAACTTAGATATTATGTTCTTTATATATTAAATTCATAAGTAAAGGACAGTTTTCATTCTCAAAAAAGTAATATCATCATTTAGTTTTATATTTACTGAGCCCTTTTTGATATGTAAAGCAATTGTATCCTGCGGTAAGATAGTTAGTAGCGAGCGCATAACAGGCAATTTATTGATTCAGTCCGTAGCGTAAATTTTCCGAAGTTTTCGCTGCATTGGGTATTTAAAAGTACCAATCCGTCCATATATACCCGCACCAATGCGCTGTAAGAATTGCATGGGGTACAATCACCTAGCTAAATATTGCAAAAATCCCAAAACATGCCCAAACCGTGCAAACAATTACCATCTAAACGACGAAACAAAAGAACAATGCGAAGAAAACAAACAATGTGTGAACTGTGCAAGCAATAACCACACCGATTCAAATCACTCTGCTTATGACAAAAAGTGCCCAATCTTCATAAAGGAGAAAGAAATACAAACCATAAAAACAACATCGAACGTCGACAACAGAACTGCAAAAGCAATATACAAACAACGATACCAATCCAACAACACCACATACGCTGCAATCGCAAGCAAATCCATCCCAACAACAACACACCCCAACAACGAGATAAACAAACAGAACACAACTCACCTCGAAAAATATATGCAAGAAGAACCCATAATCAATTGTCATCTTTCATCTCTCAGACGCCAACAACTAGCAAAGCAAACATACAATTGACCGAAAAAATGAGCGAGTCTGAGACAGACTCAGAAACACCAAGTACATCAAAAAAAAAACGTCAAAATACTCCCAAGAAATATATCAAAAAAACTACGAACACAACTAAAGAAAACTACAACAATTAATAAGGCAAAAACCGTAAGCAAAATTCCACACAGCAGCAACAAAATAGACGTCTTCGACTCAGATATATTCGACATCTCCTAAATTGTCATCACTTCTACGTATACTACTATTACACTAAATTAAGTTCAATTATCCGTATCTTACTTATAAGCTACCAAATTGTCTACAATAACCCAACAAACAGATTTGGTGGTACAGCTCTTCTAATTCACCAATCATTACAATTTTCAAACACTAACATTAACTCAAACAATTTCGATATCTCAGCAATAGAACTAGAATTCACAAAGAAAATAACAATTTTCTCTGTATATACATATATCACCAAACAAATATTTTTGCATAAACGATATAAATATACTGCATAGCTCCAACAATCAGGAAACGATTATCACAGGAGACTTCAATAGCTGGCACCAGAGATGGGGTTCTACTAAAAATAACCAAAGAGGAAACAAACTGTTAAAATTCCTAGACCAATCAAACTTTATCCTACTCAACGATAACTCCCCAACAAACTTCACAACCCACAATACCTTGATCACCTACTTTAACACCTAACAGCTCATGGAAAACACTGGACGACCTCTACGGAAGCGACCACTTCCCTATACGTATATCCCTCTTTGCACAAACAACCAGCAGAAAATACAAAAAACGATCCCAATTTAAAACCAAACTTGCCGACTGGACATCTTACTGTTTGTCCACGCTCCACCTTACCAATAATATTATAGCTAGCAAAAACACTAATAATGAAGCAGCAAAAATAAATAAAATTCTTCTACAAAGCGCACACAAAGCCATTCCCCAAACTACACCCAATCTCCAAACACGCAGTGTCCCATGGTGGAGTAACACACAAACAGAACTAAAAAACTCAAAAAAATGTGCTCGGCGTAGCCTAAGAAACAACATCAACGTTGAAAACATAATTAGCTTTAAAAGAGCAAATGCCCTTTCGTCGAGAGCTATGGCAAAACCAAATACAAGCTACCACAGCTTTCACATCAGAAATTCAACCTTCAACCCCTACATCCAAAATTTGTGCTAACATCAGGACTTTCTGTGGTCTCAACAACGCCACACCGATCCACAGCATTCAAAATACATACCCAGGAAAAACTACCACATGCAAAATCGAGATAGCTAACAACTTCGCACAACACTGGTGACAAATCTCTCACGACTCAGCCTTTTCCCAAGAATTCGTCATTAACAAATACAAAACAACACAAACAACATTCAACCCCTCACCATCCGCCAACCAAATAGAAACCGACATCACACACATTGAACTACTATCTGCCATACACACCCTAAAAGGGAATACCCCAGGCCACGACCGAATATCGTACCTCATGATCAAAAACTTTTCTTACGCAACTAAACAAAGGATAACTTAACATGTTAATGATATTCTCAATAGCCACATCCCGCTATCGTATAAATCAAGCCTTGTTGTCCCTATTCTAAAACCAAACAAAACTAAAACTATTATTGCCTCTTACCGACCAATTTCCCTAAACCCTTGCATTGCAAAATTATTAGACAAAATTATAGCCAAAAGGCTATGGTGGTATGTAACCAACAATAATTTCTTGCATCACAAACAGTTTGGTTTTAAAAGAGGAAAATCAGTTACACACTGTCTGATTTACGTAGACCATTTTTTATTTATTTATTATAATTACAATACAACAACCATAGGCTATATTTCAGTATTGCATATAAAATTAAAATGATTACAAAATCAAACAATATTTATTTAAACCTTAAAGCCTAGAGATTTATAAATTAGATCACTAAGGCTATAAAATCCTATTACATTGGATCTGAAAACTAATCTTAAAACTAAGAAGAGATTTGAAATTGGAAATCGGAAATAAGAGCTTTAAAGTTAGAGATTGAGAAGTAGGAAAGGGGATGACAATTGTAAAAGGTAATATCTTTCTTATTTACTCGCTGTATTGTTTGAATAATGCGCTCTTGAAGTGTGCTGTGACCCTGATGATCCTGAGTTTGTCAGGTAGCTTGTTCCAAAGGCGAACCGAGAAAACAAAAAATTGACGTTCAGATGTCATAGAGTTGAAGTTTAAATGAAAGAGTTGATGTGTTCGCGACGATCGAGTCGGTTCAAGGCGGCTTTTGAGAAGTGGGTGTTCGTCTGTGACCATGATTTTAAAGCAGAGTCAGGCACCTAAGCTTTAGCAGATTATCAAACGATATAGAGGATATCTTCAGAACCCATACAGAAATATGGTCACGACGTCTTTTACCAAATATATATCTCGCTATGTTATTGTAAACTACGTTCAGTTTCTTAAGACATGCGCTATCGCAGTTTGCATACAGTTCACAACCGTACAGCAGTGTTGGCAGCAAGTAAGATTTTGCTAAAAGTAGCCTAGTTTTAACTGCAGTGAAGTATTGCGTGGTCCATAGGGATCTAAGCATACCATACACTTTTCCAATAGCACCGTATATGTGATTATTCCACGTCAGCGTTCTAGTAAAAATTACACCCAGGTTTCTCGCTGAGCCGACGAAGGGTATCACTGTTCCGTTTAAGATTACTTTATCGTAGCCACAAAGGTTGAAATTTTTGTTGTAAATTGCTATGCACTGGGATTTGTTTGGATTTAAAACTAGGCCATCGTTGCAGGCCAATTGATTAACCAGACTTAAGTCCGAATTTAGATCATGAATACAAGCATTTAATGATACTATAGGACAGCTCACATATAGTTGCACATCATCTGCATAAACATGAATGTTGCAGTGCTTTAGTACTTTAGGCAGATCATCGACATATAACACAAACAATAGTGGACCAAGTATCGATCCCTGGGAAACCCCTTTGCGAACGGGTAAAAAACTAGAGACCTCATTTCCCGCACTTACTGCTTGAAATCGACCGAAAAGATAAGAGCTGATCAGGCTTACCAGACATTTAAACAACTTGGGATTTAAGCCATCAGGTCCAACTGCGTTGGATTTTATGGACGAGGACGGACTAACACTGTAACTGTCGTAACACGGATTACTCGTGGAAGCACTGGATCCTATAAATTTTCCATTTAAATCATTGACACTTATATCGTCAACGGGTTGATTAACTTTAACACCAAGCCCGATCTCACGTATTTGCTTCCATGTCTGCTTGGAACCGACTGCTGCGCTGAATTTATGTTCATAGTATTTAGATTTTTGAAATTTGATAGTTTTATTTACCTCGTTTAACGTTTCCAATCTTGGTATAATCTGTTTCGTTTCTTAATCAACATTTTAATATTTCCGTTAAACCATGGACGACCTTTACGCGTGTTTGATTTCGTTATAAGTGGTACAAATCTATCAAAAAGGTTACTAATGTTGGTTTGAATAAAAATTATTTGTTCACTAGCTGATATAAGCCATCGAACGGATGCCCAATTAATTAAATCAACACTTTTCCCAAGCTCGTTATAATTAATATGCGCGAAATCACGGTAAGAATATAAACTGTTCATGCACGTAAAATCGAAATTAAATGTTAGGAATATAAGATCATGAATGGAGAAACTTGGAAGTGAAAGCTGGTCATATAGAAGCACTTTTGTCTTATCGTTTACAAAGAAACAATCCAGCAGGAGCAATTCGTTCGCGTAAAATGTGTGGGCATCGTATAGTTGACGGAGACTAGTCCCAATTTATTCATAGCAAGAGCAAAGTTATCGTCAGTTAGTAGATTCGAATTAAAATCACCTGTTATGACAATGTTGCTATGTGATAGAGTTAGTTCTTCTAAAAATTCGATAAATTGTGTATAATTTATGTTTTTGTTTGGCCTATAAACGCATCCTAATAAGATTTTATCTGATTTTGTTGATATTACCAAAAACAAATACTCAATAGAACTTAGATGAAGAGACTTGCAGCTAAGCTTGCATGATATACCTGCTTTTACAAATATGGCAACACCACCGCCTCGCTCAATTCTGTCAACCCTAAACAAACTATATCCGTTCACATACACAGACTCATTGTTATGCCAATCAGAGAACCAAGTCTCTGATACGCAATCCACATCAACGTCAGAGGATTCAAAAAGATACCTGCACTCGTCTATTTTCCTAGGTAAACTTTGAGCATTTATATGACAAATTTTAAGTCCCTGCTTTTGTTTACATAAAATTCTAATCATATTGAATGTATCACCTTTGGAACAACTGTGTTTATCAAGATGCATGTGTGTAGCAGTTAACATCACCCCTAAAGAGCATTTGACCTATAAGTTTGTAACGCACGTACATAAGTAGTTTGTAATGTGAGTAAATATGTATTGTTATGATGTCATATGTTTTAAGAGATATAGGGTAGAGAGAAAAGACAAAAAGGGACAGAAAGTAACAGCGATAAGAACATAGTATAATTTCGTACAAAAACATTTGTGTATACATAGTTCAAATATATCATTTGCTGCAATTGCGCTTAAGTTCCTATATTAGAGATTTTCACTGCTTTGCTTTGCGCTTTAACTCGAACATAAACGTGGCCACGAATAGAGAAAACGGATGAGAGTCGTTTTTGCTTTTTAAGCTCAATGCCAAACTGCAAGACTTCACGATTATGCTTAGTGAGACATTCATGAAGGTAAATTTTCTCATCTGTACCATGTCCAATGTCGCGTAGAGAGAGGAGCCTTCTCATGGCTTTGCATCGTCGCAAAACAGCGGCAAAAAGTAGAGAGCGATCGCTTGCTGAGCCTAATTTGACAATGACATCTTATAACCGAATTACTCTAAAAAAAAGCCACACGTCCATCATTTCCCTCGACTTTTCGAAGGCTTTCGATAGGATTGGCGTCCACGCAATACTTGCTCAATTAAAAAAATGGAAAATGGGATCAAAAATAATAAACTACGTAGCTAACTTTATGTCAAAGAGAAGAATAATAGTACGCGTCGGACAACAAACCTCGAACACAATGCCCCTTTTCAACGGAATCCCCCAGGGCTCTCCGCTTACAACAAACTCTGTACCATTATAGCGATTGACAAAAGAATCAACTTTACCGCTAACGCGGACGATTTCCATCTTATAATAAAAAAACTCAACTTACAATCTAGAAACCCATTTTCAAAATATTATTAAATGGTGCCATTATTCGGGTGCCAACCTATCACCAGATAAATGCAAACACATACACATATGCAGAGAACACAACTGCTCGACAAACATTTACACAAACAACATTCTAATCCCAACAGTAACGACACTTAAAATATTAGGAATTACCCTCAGCAAAAACTACAGGTGGAACTCCCACATTAATGAACTTGCAACATCACTCTCAAAAAGACTCGATATCATAAAGTGCTTATCAAGCGCCAAATTTAACTGCAACACACACATTATTCGACATAACTAGAGCAATAATTACTTCAAAAATAGACTATGGCCTGTTTCTTTTTGGAGACTCCCCTAAATCAATATTAAATAAACTGAAAACAAAACTCAATTCAGCAGTTCGTACATTACTAGGTGCCTTCCGTACTACCCAAAATAAAAACATGCTGTTAGAGTCGAACATCCACTCCATAAAAAACAACGATGAATACCTCACAACCAAACTTTTCAGATTACTTCTAAACTCCCACGATACACCTTTCTTTAAAGTATTAAAAAGATACAACAGAACACGAAAATATGAGAGAGTATAAAATCAGTCCTCGATAAAATTGTATCGAAATGTACCCAATTAAATCTCCCACTTTATCCCGATAAAAAAAATAAACAAGAACCCCCTTGGAAACTAACGAGTAATCTCATAAACACATCTCTTACATCAAACACCAAAACTGACACAAATAAGTACATATACCAACAAGAGTTCTTAAAAATCAAAACCAACAAAAAAAGTGCACATTCATCTATACCGACGGCTCGCAATCAAACAAACTCTCCACATTATCAGTAACAACAGAAAATACTATCCTTAAATCGGGAGTGCTCCCACTTTACTCCTCAGTCCTATCGGCCGAAACTATTGACATATTAGAGGCAATTCAAAAAGTAAAAGTTAAAAGAGGAAAATTCATTATATGCACAGACTCTCTGGCATCACTAAACTCAATATCAAATACAAATAACCACGAAGTCTATCCAAGTACCATCAGGTCACTCATAATTAAGCACAATCCAAAAATAAAACTACTGTGGATACCTGGACATTCTAATATTACTGGCAACGAGCTAGCAGACCAAACTGCTAAAGAAGCAACACGCCGCCCGCTCATATGTACTCAAAACTTCAACGTAAAAGACATTAATAAATTTTTAAAACACGAGCAACTTTACAAACAACAACACATAAACTGCAATTACCTCAAATATATTCCCCAAAATTGACTTACAAGACTAAACCAAATTAAAATAGTAAGGCTTCGACTAGGACACACAAAAATTACAAAACTTAACCACATAGACATAAACTCCTCTTCATCTTGTCCTGTTTGTCAAACTCATACTCCAACCTCTATAAAACACTTCCTCAACTTTTGCTATTCCATGACAACACTGAGAAAACAAATTTTCCTCAGTGACAACCCCACTCAACTCCTTTCCAACCCCAACCAAGAAAACATGAACAAAATTATCCTATTCCTAAAATTATCTAACCTTTACCACCACATATAAGAGTAAGATCAACGAGCACACTATGAACTCAACTGGAAAAAACCACACGAGAGAATTATTATAACGCACACACATACTAGCACTCACCTAAACTTGTATAACATATAATTTACCCTAAGAATTTATTTATACCTAGATACATAAGTACACCATATGTTCTACTCTTAAAAATCAGCGTAGCTTAAGGCCTCTGCAAATAATTACTAGTCAGCTGAAAAATCATGCAAAACAATCCAAAAACTTTACTTTACTTCATGAAGTAATGATCTGGCAATGACATAAATCAGCTGTCAAACATTTGCATCCAAAAAATTAAAAGGAAAAAATGAACGTGGAGTGAAATCTCTAGATTTTACAGATACTTCTTAATAAAAGTAAGTAAGGGACGTAGTCAGCTTATTCTCTTCTTCTGCACCTCTTATTCTCCTATATTTAATACAAAAAATTTACTTAACAAATTCTAGTTCTGTTTTACTAGTAGGCAGGGCTCCGGTTTTATACGTGTAATGTATACCATAAATGGGAGATATATGGGTTGGCAAAACTAGCATTAAATCATCAATTTATATATACAGAAAATAATCAGCACTAGCGTGTTTGTATGCAATTTAAAGTTACTATAACATTAGTATCAATTCCTGCAGGGACAAGCATTTGCTTAGAAAATTCGGTTCTGATTTTACATAACTTAGATATTATGTTCTTTATATATTAAATTCATAAGTAAAGGACAGTTTTCATTCTCAAAAAAGTAATATCATCATTTAGTTTTATATTTACTGAGCCCTTTTTGATATGTAAAGCAATTGTATCCTGCGGTAAGATAGTTAGTAGCGAGCGCATAACAGGCAATTTATTGATTCAGTCCGTAGCGTAAATTTTCCGAAGTTTTCGCTGCATTGGGTATTTAAAAGTACCAATCCGTCCATATATACCCGCACCAATGCGCTGTAAGAATTGCATGGGGTACAATCACCTAGCTAAATATTGCAAAAATCCCAAAACATGCCCAAACCGTGCAAACAATTACCATCTAAACGACGAAACAAAAGAACAATGCGAAGAAAACAAACAATGTGTGAACTGTGCAAGCAATAACCACACCGATTCAAATCACTCTGCTTATGACAAAAAGTGCCCAATCTTCATAAAGGAGAAAGAAATACAAACCATCAAAACAACATCGAACGTCGACAACAGAACTGCAAAAGCAATATACAAACAACGATACCAATCCAACAACACCACATACGCTGCAATCGCAAGCAAATCCATCCCAACAACAACACACCCCAACAACGAGATAAACAAACAGAACACAACTCACCTCGAAAAATATATGCAAGAAGAACCCATAATCAATTGCCGACCCTCTTCAAAACACTGGAGGACCTCTACGGAAGCGACCACTTCCCTATACGTATATCCCTCTTTGCACAAACAACCAGCAGAAAATACAAAAAACGACCCCAATTTAAAACCAAACTTGCCGACTGGACATCTTACTGTTTGTCCACGCTCCACCTTACCAATCATACTATAGCTAGCAAAAACACTAATAAAGAAGCAGCAAAAATTAATAAAATTCTTCTACAAAGCGCACACAAAGCCATTCCCCAAACTACACCCAATCTCCAAACACGCAGTGTCCCATGGTGGAGTAACACACAAACAGAACTAAAAAACTCAAAAAAATGTGCTTCGCGTAACCTAAGAAACAACATCAACTTTGAAAACATAATTAGCTTTAAAAGAGCAAATGCCCTTTCGTCGAGAGCTATGGCAAAACAAAATACAAGCTACCACAGCTTTCACATCAGAAATTCAACCTTCAAGCCCTACATCCAAAATTTGTGCTAACATCAGGACTTTCTGTGGTCTCAACAACGCCACACCGATCCACAGCATTCAAACTACATACACAGGACAAACTACCACATGCAAAATCGAGATAGCTAACAACTTCGCACAACACTGGTGACAAATCTCTCACGACTCAGCCTTTTCCCAAGAATTCGTCATTAACAAATACAAAACAACACAAACAACATTCAACCCCTCACCATCCACCAACCAAATAGAAACCGACATCACACACATTGAACTACTATCTGCCCTACACACCCTAGAAGGGAACACCCCAGGCCACGACCGAATATCGTACCTCATGATCAAAAACTTTTCTTACGCAACTAAACAAAAGATAACTTAACATTTTAATGATATTCTCAATAGCCACGTCCCGCTATCGTATAAATCAAGCCTAGTTGTCCCTATTTTAAAACCAAACAAAACTAAAACTATTATTGCCTCTTACCGACCAATTTCCCTAAACCCTTGCATTGCAAAATTATTAGACAAAATTATAGCCAAAAGGCTATGGTGGTATGTAACCAACAATAATTTCTTGCATCACAACCAGTTTGGTTTTAAAAGAGGAAAATCAGTTACACACTGTCTGATTTACGTAGACCATTTTTTATTTTTTTTTTTATTTATTTATTATAATTACAATACAACAACCATAGGCTATATTTCAGTATTGCATATAAAATTAAAATGATTACAAAATCAAACAATATTTATTTAAACCTTAAAGCCTAGAGATTTATAAATTAGATCACTAACGCTATAAAATCCTATTAAATTGGATCTGAAAACTAATCTTAAAACTAAGAAGAGATTTGAAATTGGAAATCGGAAATAAGAGCTTTAAAGTTAGACATTGAGAAGTAGGAAAGGGGATGACAATTGTAATATCTTTTTTATTTACTCGCTGTAATGTTTGAATAATGCGCTCTTGAAGTGTGCTGTGACCCTGATGATCCTGAGTTTATCAGGTAGCTTGTTTCAAAGGCGAACCGAGAAAACAAAAAATTGACGTTCAGATGTCATAGAGTTGAAGTTTAAATGAAAGAGTTGATGTGTTCGCGACGATCGAGTCGGTTCAAGGCGGCTTTTGAGAAGTGGGTGTTCGTCTGTGACCATGATTTTATGAAGCAGAGTCAGGCACCTAAGCTTTAGCAGATTATCAAACGATATAGAGGATATCTTCAGAACCCATACAGAAATATTGTCACGACGTCTTTTACCAAATATATATCTCGCTATGTTATTGTAAACTACGTTCAGTTTCTTAAGACATGCGCTATCGCAGTTTGCATACAGTTCACAACCGTACAGCAGTGTTGGCAGCAAGTAAGATTTTGCTAAAAGTAGCCTAGTTTTAACTGCAGTGAAGTATTGCGTGGTCCATAGGGATCTAAGCATACCATACACTTTTCCAATAGCACCGTATATGTGATTATTCCACGTCAGCGTTCTAGTAAAAATTACACCCAGGTTTCTCGCTGAGCCGACGAAGGGTATCACTGTTCCGTTTAAGATTACTTTATCGTAGCCACAAAGGTTGAAATTTTTGTTGTAAATTGCTATGCACTGGGATTTGTTTGGATTTAAAACTAGGCCATTGTTGCAGGCCCATTGATTAACCAGACTTAAGTCCGAATTTAGATCATGAATACAAGCATTTAATGATACTATAGGACAGCTCACATATAGTTGCACATCATCTGCATAAACATGAATGTTGCAGTGCTTTAGTACTTTAGGCAGATCATCGACATATAATTCAAACAATAGTGGCCCAAGTATCGATCCCTGGTTAGCCCCTTTGCGAACGGGTAAAAAACTAGAGACCTCATTTCCCGCACTTACTGCTTGAAATCGACCGAAAAGATAAGAGCTGATCAGGCTTACCAGACATTTAAACAACTTGGGATTTAAGCCATCAGGTCCAACTGCGTTGGATTTTATGGACGAGGACGGACTAACACTGTAACTGTCGTAACACGGATTACTCGTGGAAGCACTGGATCCTATAAATTTTCCATTTAAATCATTGACACTTATATCGTCAACGGGTTGATTAACTTTAACACCAAGCCCGATCTCACGTATTTGCTTCCATGTCTGCTTGGAACCGACTGCTGCGCTGAATTTATGTTCATAGTATTTAGATTTTTGAAATTTGATAGTTTTATTTACCTCGTTTAACGTTTTCAATCTTGGTATAATCTGTTTCGTTTCTTAATCAACATTTTAATATTTCCGTTAAACCATGGACGACCTTTACGCGTGTTTGATTTCGTTATAAGTGGTACAAATCTATCAAAAAGGTTACTAATGTTGGTTTGAATAAAAATTATTTGTTCACTAGCTGATATAAGCCATCGAACGGATGCCCAATTAATTAAATCAACACTTTTCCCAAGCTCGTTATAATTAATATGCGCGAAATCACGGTAAGAATATAAACTGTTCATGCACGTAAAATCGAAATTAAATGTTAGGAATATAAGATCATGATTGGAGAAACTTGGAAGTGAAAGCTGGTCATATAGAAGCACTTTTGTCTTATCGTTTACAAAGAAACAATCCAGCAGGAGCAATTCGTTCGCGTAAAATGTGTGGGCATCGTATAGTTGACGGAGACTAGTCCCAATTTATTCATAGCAAGAGCAAAGTTATCGTCAGTTAGTAGATTCGAATTAAAATCACCTGTTATGACAATGTTGCTATGTGATAGAGTTAGTTCTTCTAAAAATTCGATAAATTGTGTATAATTTATGTTTTTGTTTGGCCTATAAACGCATCCTAATAAGATTTTATCTGATTTTGTTGATATTACCAAAAACAAATACTCAATAGAACTTAGATGAAGAGACTTGCAGCTAAGCTTGCATGACATACCTGCTTTTACAAATATGGCAACACCACCGCCTCGCTCAATTCTGTCAACCCTAAACAAACTATATCCGTTCACATACACAGACTCATTGTTATGCCAATCAGAGAACCAAGTCTCTGATAAGTAAATCACATCAACGTCAGAGGATTCAAAAAGATACCTGCACTCGTCTATTTTCCTAGGTAAACTTTGAGCATTTATATGACAAATTTTAAGTCCCTGCTTTTGTTTACATACAATTCTAATCATATTGAATGTATCACCTTTGGAACAACTGTGTTTATCAAGATGCATGTGTGTAGCAGTTAACATCACCCCTAAAGAGCATTTGACATATAAGTTTGTAACGCACGTACATAAGTAGTTTGTAATGTGAGTAAATATGTATTGTTATGATGTCATATGTTTTAAGAGATATAGGGTAGAGAGAAAAGACAAAAAGGGACAGAAAGTAACAGCGATAAGAACATAGTATAATTTCGTACAAAAACATTTGTGTATACATAGTTCAAATATATCATTTGCTGCAATTGCGCTTAAGTTCTCTATATTAGAGATTTTCACTGCTTTGCTTTACGCTTTAACTCGAACACAAACGTGGCCACGAATAGAGAAAACGGATGAGAGTCGTTTTTTCTTTTTAAGCTCAATGCCAAACTGCAAGACTTCACGATTATGCTTAGTGAGACATTCATGAAGGTAAATTTTCTCATCTGTACCATGTCCAATGTCGCGTAGAGAGAAGGGCCTTCTCATGCCTTTGCATCGTCGCAAAACAGCGGCAAAGAGTAGAGAGCGATCGCTTGCTGAGCCTAATTTGACTATGACATCTTATAACCGAATCACTCTCAAAAAAAAGCCACACGTCCATCATTTCCCTCGACTCGAAGGCTTTCGATAGGACTGGCGTCCACGCAATACTTGCTCAATTAAAAAAATGGAAAATGGGACCAAAAATAATAAACTACGTAGCTAACTTTATGTCAAAGAGAAGAATAATAGTACGCGTCGGACAACAAACCTCGAGCACAATGCCCCTTTTCAACGGAATCGCCCAGGGCTCTCCGATTTCAGTAATCCCTTTCTTAATAGCTTACAACAAACTCTGTACCATTATAGCGATTGACAAAAGAATCAACTTTACCGCTAACGCGGACGATTTCCATCTTATAATAAAACTAAATAAACAAAAAAACTCAACTTACAATCTAGAAACCCTTATTCAAAATATTATTAAATGGTGCCATTATTCGGGTGCCAACCTATCACCAGATAAATGCAAACACATACACATATGCAGAGAACACAACTGCTCGACAAACATTTACACAAACAACATTCTAATCCCAACAGTAACGACACTTAAAATATTAGGAATTACCCTCAGCAAAAACTACAGGTGGAACTCCCACATTAATGTGCTTATCAAGCGCCAAATTTAACTGCAACACACATTATTCAACATAACTAGAGCAATAATTTCTTCAAAAATAGACTATGGCCTGTTTCTTTTTGGAGACTCCCCTAAATCAATATTAATTAAACTGAAAACAAAACTCCATTCAGCAGTTCGTACATTACTAGGTGCCTTCCGTACTACCCCAAATAAAAACGATGAAAACCTCACAACCAAACTTTTCAGATTACTTCTAAACTCCCACGATACACCTTTCTTTAAAGTATTAAAAAGATACAACAGAACACGAAAATATGAGAGAGTATAAAATCAGTCCTCGATAAAATTGTATCGAAATGTACCCAATTAAATCTCCCACTTTATCCCGATAAAAAAAATAAACAAGAACCCCCTTGGAAACTAACGAGTAATCTCATAAACACATCTCTTACATCAAACACCAAAACTGACACAAATAAGTACATATACCAACAAGAGTTCTTAAAAATCAAAACCAACAAAAAAAGTGCACATTCATCTATACCGACGGCTCGCAATCAAACAAACTCTCCACATTATCAGTAACAACAGAAAATACTATCCTTAAATCGGGAGTGCTCCCACTTTACTCCTCAGTCCTATCGGCCGAAACTATTGACATATTAGAGGCAATTCAAAAAGTAAAAGTTAAAAGAGGAAAATTCATTATATGCACAGACTCTCTGGCATCACTAAACTCAATATCAAATACAAATAACCACGAAGTCTATCCAAGTACCATCAGGTCACTCATAATTAAGCACAATCCAAAACTAAAACTACTGTGGATACCTGGACATTCTAATATTACTGGCAACGAGCTAGCAGACCAAACTGCTAAGGAAGCAACACGCCGCCCGCTCATATGTACTCAAAACTTCAACGTAAAAGACATTAATAAATTTTTAAAACACGAGCAACTTTACAAACAACAACACATAAACTGCAATTACCTCAAATATATTCCCCAAAATTGACTTACAAGACTAAACCAAATTAAAATAGTAAGGCTTCGACTAGGACACACAAAAATTACAAAACTTAACCACATAGACATAAACTCCTCTTCATCTTGTCCTGCTTGTCAAACTCATACTCCAACCTCCATAGAACACATCCTCAACTTTTGCCATTCCATGACAACACTGAGAAAACAAATTTTCCTCAGTGACAACCACACTCAACTCCTTTCCAACCCCAACCAAGAAAACATGAACAAAATTATCCTATTCCTAAAATTATCTAACCTATACCACCACATATAAGAGTAAGATCAACGAGCACACTATGAACACAACTGGAAAAAACCACACGAGAGAATTATTATAACGCACACACATACTAGCACTCACCTAAACTTGTATAACATATAATTTACCCTAAGAATTAATTTATACCTAGATACATAAGTACACCATATGTTCTCCTCTTAAAAATCAGCGTAGCTTAAGGCCTCTGCAAATAATTACTAGTCAGCTGAAAAATCATGCTAAACAATCCAAAAACTTTACTTTACTTCATGAAGTAATGATGTGGCAATGACATAAATCAGCTGTCAAACATTTGCATCCAAAAAATTAAAAGGAAAAAATGAACGTGGAGTGAAATCTCTAGATTTTACAGATACTTCTTAATAAAAGTAAGTAAAAATATATAAAAAGGGTAAAAGGGGACGTAGTCAGCTTATTCTCTTCTTCTGCACCTCTTATTCTCCTATATTTAATACAAAAAATTTACTTAACAAATTCTAGTTCTGTTTTACTAGTAGGCAGGGCTCCGGTTTTAAACATATGTAAGTGTACCATAAATGGGAGATATTATTATTGTTATTAGTTTATTGTTAAAGGATAATACAAATTATACCTAAACAATCTAAATATTAGCATTAGCAACTGAGGCCATTAGGTTCTTAGACTAATTACATGAGTTATAAGCTAGAGTTATCACACTTCAAAATAGACATTTATTTTACATAGAAATTTTATGAATTCTTTAATGTTGGCATGAGATATATTTACAAGAAGATCCATTATGTTTGGTTTGGTTAAACTTCGGCGTGTACTCGCCAGTGCAGAGCAGTCTTTTATTATGTGTTGTATTGTTAGGACGTTGTTATTGCAATAAGGACAGCAGGCTGGATCAGTATTTTCATGTAAGTATTTGTGCGTTAATGTGGAATGTCAAAGGCGGAAACGAGTGTATACCGTGTTATGTCTCCTATGAATTGTTATAGGTGAATATGATGCCTGCCGAGCGGGGTTTATTGTTTTGTAGTAATGTGCGTATTCAGCCCATTGCTCATTTTCGAATTCAATGTACTTTTTATAGGCTAATTTCTTAATTACTTTTTTATATATGGTGTTCACTAATTTAATCGGGGATCTTGTAGCCAGCTTAGCAGCAGAGTCGGCTATTATATTTCCTCGTATTCCGACATGGCCAGGTACCCAGAGAAGCTTAATTTTATTTGTATTAGTGGTAAGAATATCTCTGATTCTGCATATTGTTCTGTCGGAAAAGTTCACATTCATCACGGCTTTTAGTGTAGAAAGGGAATCGCTGCATAGGATGCGTTTGTTTAAACTTTTTTCTGCGGCTTGGCAGGCGCATAGAATGGCTGTTGCTTCGGATGTAAATACTGACGCGTATCGAGGTAGTATTGCCTTGATTTTCCACTACGCTGCACCCAATTACATTATCATATATGGATCCGTCTGTAAAGTAGGTTCTCCAATTAAAGTGCGAACTGCAAATGGCTGAGAACTTCTGTATACATATATACATTGTGTAGGGTGTTCTCTTTTGAATGATTGGCCAAGTTCAGAATTATGGAAGATTTTTTAAATGCACAAGTAGGGTAACGGAGTGGGGGAGTTGAAGATGGAGCAATGTAGATGTCTTCCCGATTAGCCATATCGATAAGATTTTGCAAAGCTGACGTTTTTCTTAGCCGTCGTTTTATTTTTAGGTTATTTTTTAGAGATGCTTGTATTGGAGATCCTTCCGAATGTACTAGTTCTGAAATCATTCCAACGCTAATGTAAATTATTCTGCCTTTTAGTGTGGGGAGCCCAGCTTTTGTCAAAATATTAAGGATTGGAGTAGTACGAAAAGCTCCTAATGCTTGTCTTGCTGCTGAGTGGTACACCGATGATAATCTTGAAAGATTCCTGCTTGAAGTTGAGCTGAAAATTGGGAGGGCGTAATCTATCTTTGATAAAATTGTGCTCTTAACTATTTGAACAAGTGCTTTATAATTACTTTCTAACTTAATGTTGCTCAGACATTTTATAACTTTTAGTCTATTATGAAGTGCCGTGTATAGGTATTTAACATGATCATTCCAATTATACTTATTATTAGCAATTAATCCTAGAATTTTAAGTTTATTTACATTTGTGATATTGTTGTTGTTTATAGTTATTTGTATATTGTTACAGTTAAGTTTGTTGCAAATATGTAAATGTTTGGATTTTGTTGTGGATATTTTTGTACCGCTAGAGTGGCACCAAGTTACAATTTTTGTAAATAAATTGTCGATTTCGTGTGAAAACTTATTTATATTTCGAACCGTCGCGAAAATATAAATGTCATCAGCGTACATTACGTGGTTCAAAAACTTGTGCTCTTCTATAATGCGACTTAAGTGGTCAAACGCTATAAGAAAAAGTGTTACAGACAATGGCGACCATTGTCGATTGGCCATTGTTCAGATATTACCCTATTGAGTTTTACACGTATTTTTCGATTTAGTAGGAATGCCGAATGTAACTAATTACCTTTGGACCTACTTTCCATGCTTTAAGCTGATCTATAATCGTGTGCAAGCCCACTTTGTCAAAAGCTTTTTCCATATCTAACGACAAAATTGAAAAATGGTTTCTACGCGCAATGGAGGTAGTAATATGTTCATCGATCGTCAACAAAGCGTCCATTGTACCACAACCAGGTTTAAATGCGGTTTGGTGGTTAGATATAAGTTTTTTGCTAAGCAAGTACCACATAAGCCTTCGCGATATCATTTTCTCTATTACTTTTGAAAGACAGGATATAAGGGATATCGGCCGATATCCTTCTGTAGAGTCCTTTGGTATACTTTTTTTGGGGACAGGGATAACTAAATTAGTTTTCCATTGTTGAGGGATAGTGCTGGTGTTGAAGACTAAATTATATAGTTGGCATAGCTTAGATTTACCAAGAGGTGGCAAGTTCTTAAGAAGGGGGTAGGGGATGTTGTCTAATCCAGGAGTTTTGCCTTTGAGAATTGATAAGGAGGCGTTTAATTCTATTTGTGAGAATGGGACTTCTATTTGCCTAGCTTTGTCGTCTATAATATAGTCGAGCCGTATAGGGTTCATAGCGCAGGATTTTTTGTTGACGAACTCATTGGAAAAATTGTAATTGCTTGAAGCTGAGGACCACGTTTTGGCTAAGAAATTGCTGATTTCTTCTGCAGACGTTATTGAATAGTGTTCAGAGGTTCAAATCACATGAATTCTGTTGGACATAAAACTACCATGAAGAATGTGAACTTTGTTCCACAGAGTCCTAGATGGTGTAAGGTGGTTTATATCTCTGGTGAATTCGACAAAAGCTGCCCTTTTAGAAATTTTAGCTTCGCGCTTGAATTTTGCGTTAGCTTTTTTGTATAGGAGGATGTTCTCTTTAGTGGGATGACGCTGTGCTGTTTTCCATGCGTCAACTTTTTCGCGCCTAAGAGTAGTCAATGTTTCATTCCACCAGTACGTAACACGGCTTCTGTTATTAGGCTTGGATACTGGGATTGACGCATTGGCACTAAGTTTAATTTTTCTAACGAAAAGCGCGGCTGATCGATTGCTGTTATTACAGTCCAGTGTTAGATTCCCAAGATGTCTTACCATGAGAGACTGATAAGATGTCCAATCGGCTAATGGTAGCTTATACTTGGGGCAATGGATTGAACTTTGGCGGTTGTTATTGCCAAAAAGGCTTAGTGAGATTGCGGATCATCAAAAGTTTTCCATGATCAATATGTGTTAAAGATGACCGTGTTGAAAAATGTGTGGGGGATTTATCATTGAGTACAATTAGATTGTTGTTTTGGATGAAATTTGAGATAATCCTGCCTTTTTTTTTTAAAGTTTGGTGAACCCCATAGCGGGCTCCATGCATTCAAATCACCAAGGAGTAAGGAAAGGCGGTTTGAGCTGGTAGTGAGCGTTTGCTGGTCGCTTTCTGTAATGTTGTCTGTTGGGGATATATAAATGCTGAATACTGTAAAGGGAATGTGTGAACTAATGTTAACAGCTGTAGCGAGAATGTTAGAGTTTACATTAATGCAAGTGTGTTCTAGTGAGTTGTGTATTAAGAGGGCGACTCCTCTCTTTGCTGTTGAGTACGGTTGTACGTCATTTCTATTGTACATGGAATAGTTTGTTGGTATCATGTACGATGGTGAGTTTGCTAAGAGGTGGGTTTCTTGTAGTGCAATGATGTGGTATTTATTTTCATTCATGATATGTGATAGCTCATTGTAATTATTTAGGTAACCTTTGAGATTCTATTGCAGAATCTTAAGTACCATAGACAGCAAGACGGAGAAATCTTAAAAACTCTACTAGCGAAAAAACTGGTTTTCGATAGTAAGAGATTTTACTGTTCCATATCAGGTGAAGTTTCAGAGCTGCTAGAATTTGTTGGTTGGGAAGAGTAAGAGTGAGAGATTGTGAAGTTTGTGTTATCATCGGTAGTGTACTGTGTTGAGGTGCTGTTAATTAGATGAGATAGTAAAGTTTCTACATTGGGAATTGATAAAGCACTGTTGTTGTTTGCAGGTATAGAGCTATTTTGGGAGTTGTCTGTTTGTATAATGTTGACTGATTCTATTGGAAAGCTGAATTTTTGTATATTAGGTGGAATGCGAGATGAACGTGGTTGAATATTGGAAATACATTGAGTAATGTTTGATAATGATTGATGTTGGTTGAAATCGTTGTTTAGGGTATTTGTTTTCTATTCTATTTGTTTCTTTGTCTTTTTTTTGAATTGCCTCTTCTAATTTTTCTTGTGGTGACGTATATTCTTTATGGTTGCTGTTTACAGCTTCAGTAGCTTCACGAAGGAGCATTTGTTCAAAGTTTTAAAGGTGAGTATTTCTTTTATCTTTTGTAAAGTTGGGCAGTTTGTGTGATTTGATCTGTGTTGTTGTTTGCAGTTGATACATTCAACTTTTGTGCATGGGGAGGGGTCGTGGTATGAGGTGGAGCAGACGTTACATTTCGTTTCTGATTTGCAATATTTAGCAGTATGACCTAAGGTATAGCAGTTTTTGCACTGCATGGGCGATGGAATGTAACGTTCCACCTTTACTACTTTGAGCCATGCAGTGTTGACTTCTTGCGGCAGTTCATATGAATTAAATTATATGATGTGAAGAGGTGTAGTGACAACATTACATTCCTTTAATTTCGTTATTTTTTTGCACTCCGTCGCTTCCTGTTGTAGCAGGCCGTCTACAATTTCACTTTCAGTTAAGTTGGATAGGAAAGTTGAATATACATATAACACCTTTTACAGTATTAAGTGTTGGATGTAGGCACACTGATATTTCACACAGGTTTAACAATTTTGTAGCTTTGAGGAATTTTGAGGTTTGCTGATTATGTTTTGTTAGGATTAGGAGATCACCATCTCTGGTAAATGAAATTGATTTGGGTTGCTCGGTAGTTATGGAGTCAAGGGCTTTTTGTAGTAAAAATATATTAAATGATTTTAATGGTTTTATATAGTCTTTATTTTTTACAATAACAAATGAAAGGGGTAAGTTAAGAGGTCTATTGTTTTTCTTGAGATACGGAAAATCACGGGTGTTGTTTATGTTGGGGTTTTTACGCTTTGGTGATGGTTCTTCACCGAGAATGGCGAAGTAGTTTTGGTCCTTTCCCCCCGGATCGGAGGCCATAATGAGGAAAGATTGTCTTAAAACCACTCAATAATCACGTTTAGGTGAAAAAGAATAAGAATACGAAAGCACTAGCTTATACAGAAGCACCGTACAACCACACTACTTATGACAACGAAAGCAATCTAAAGAAACGCAGTAAGCAGATGTGAACTGTTCGACAATCAATTACTCACAGTGAAATGGGAGATATATGGGTTGGCAAAACTAGCATTAAATCATTAAGTTATTATATACAGAAAATAATCAGCACTAGCGTTTTTGTATTCAATTTAAAGTTACTATAACATTAGTATCAATTCCTGCAGGGACAAGCATTTGCTTACAAAATTCGGTTCTGTTTTTACAAAACTTACATATTATGTACTTTATATATTAACTTCATAAGTAATGGACAGTTTTCATTCTCAAAAAAGAAATATCATCATTTAGTTTTATATTTACTGAGCCCTTTTTGATATGTAAAGCAATTGTATCCTGCGGTAAGTTAGTTAGTAGCGAGCGCATAACAGGCAATTTATTGATTCAGTCCGTAGCATAAATTTTCCGAAGTTTTCGCTGCATTGGGTATTTAAAAGTACCAATCCGTCCATATATACCCGCACCAATGCGCTGTAAGAATTGCATGAGGTACAATCACCTAGCTAAATATTGCAAAAATCCCAAAACATGCCCAAACTGTGCAAACAATTACCATCTAAACGACGAAACAAAAGAACAATGCGAAGAAAACAAACAATGTGTGAACTGCGCAAGCAATAACCACACCGATTCAAATCACTCTGCTTATGACAAAAAGTGCCCAATCTTCATAAAGGAGAAAGAAATACAAACCATCAAAACAACATCGAACGTCGACAACAGAACTGCAAAAGTAATATACAAACAACGATACCAATCCAACAACACCACATACGCTGCAATCGCAAGCAAATCCAACCCAACAACAACACACCCCAACAACGAGATAAACAAACAGAACACAACTCACTTCGAAAAATATATGCAAGAAGAACCCATAATCAATTGCCCACCCTCTACACAACGCAAACTCTCCACTAACATCTCTCAGACGCCAACAACTAGCAAAGCAAACATACAATTGACCGAAAAAATGAGCGAATCTGAGACAGACTCAGAAACACCAAGTACATCAAAAAAAAAAAACGTCAAAATACTCCCAAGAAATATATCAAAAAAACTACGAACACAACTATAGAAAACAACAACAAATAATAAGGCAAAAACCGCAAGCAAAATTCCACACAGCAGCAACAAAATCGACGTCTTCGACTCAGATATATTCGATATCTCCTAAATTGTCATCACTTCTATGTCTACTACTATTACACTAAATTAAGTTCAATTATCCGTATCTTACTTATAAGCTACCAAATTGTCTACAATAACCCAACAAACAGATTTGGTGGTACAGCTCTTCTAATTCACCAATCATTACAATTTTCAAACACTAACATTAACTCAAACAATTTCGATATCTCAGCAATAGAACTAGAATTCACCAAGAAAATAACAATTTTCTCTGTATATATATCACCAAACAAATCTTTTTGCATTAACGATATAAATATATTGCATAGCTCCAACAATCAGGAAACGATTATCACAGGAGACTTCAATAGCTGGCACCAGAGATGGGTTTCTACTAAAAATAACCAAAGAGGAAACAAACTGTTAAAATTCCTAGACCAATCAAACTTTATCCTACTCATCGATAACTCCCCAACACACTTCACAACCCACAATACCTTGATCACCTACTTTAACACCTAACAGCTCATGGAAAACACTGGACGACCTCTACGGAAGCGACCACTTCCCCATACGTATATCCCTCTTTGCACAAACAACCAGCAGAAAATACAAAAAACGACCCCAATTTAAAACCAAACTTGCCGACTGGACATCTCACTGTTTGTCCACGGTCCACCTTACCAATAATACTATAGCTAGCAAAAACACTAATAAAGAAGCAGCAAAAATAAATAAAATTCTTCTAAAAAGCGCACACAAAGCCATTCCCCAAACTACACCCAATCTCCAAACACGCAGTGTCCCATGGTGGAGTAACACACAAACAGAACTAAAAAACTCAAAAAAATGTGCTTGGCGTAACCTAAGAAACAACATCAACGTTGAAAACATAATTAGCTTTAAAAGAGCAAATTCCCTTTCATCGAGAGCTATGGCAAAACAAAATACAAGCAACATCAGGACTTTCTGTGGTCTCAACAACGCCACACCGATCCACAGCATTCAAAATACATACACAGGACAAACTACCACATGCAAAATCGAGATAGCTAACAACCTCGCACAACACTGATCACAAATCTCTCACGACTCAGCCTTTTCCCAAGAATTCGTCATTAACAAATACAAAACAACACAAACAACATTCAACTCCTCACCATCCGCCAACCAAATAGAAACCGACATCACACACATTGAACTACTATCTGCCCTACACACCCTAAAAGGGAACACCCCAGGCCACGACCGAATATCGTACCTCATGATCAAAAACTTTTCTTACGCAACTAAACAAAGGATAACTTAACATTTTAATGATATTCTCAATAGCCACATCCTGCTATCGTATAAATCAAGCCTAGTTGTCCCTATTTTAAAACCAAACAAAACTAAAACCATTATTGCCTCTTACCGACCAATTTCCCTAAACCCTTGCATTGCAAAATTATTAGACAAAATTATAGCCAAAAGGCTATGGTGATATGTAACCAACAATAATTTCTTGCATCACAACCAGTTTGGTTTTAAAAGAGGAAAATCAATTACACACTGTCTGATTTACGTAAACCATCTTATAACCGAATCACTCTCAAAGAAAAGCCACACGTCCATCATTTCCCTCGACTTTTCAAAGGCTTTGGATAGGATTGGCTTCCACGCAATACTTGATCAATTAAAAAAATGGAAAATGGGACCAAAAATAATCAACTACGTAGCTAACTGTATGTCAAAGAGAAAAATAATAGTACGCGTCGGACAACAAACCTCGAACACAATGCCCCTTTTCAACGGAATCCCCCAGGGCTCTCCGATTTCAGTAATCATATTCTTAATAGCTTACAACAAACTCTGTACCATTATAGCGATTGACAAAAAAATCAACTTTACCGCTTACGCGGACGATTTCCATCTTATAATAAAACTAAATAAACAAAAAAACTCAACTTACAATCTAGATACCCTTTTTCAAAACATTATTAAATGGTGCCATTATTCGGGTGCCAACCTACATATCACCAGATAAATGCAGAGAACAGAACTGCTCGACAAACATTTACACAAACAACATTCTAATCCCAACAGTAACGACACTTAAAATATTAGGAATTACCCTCAGCAAAAACTACAGGTGGAACTCCCACATTAATGAACTTGCAACATCACTCTCAAAAAGACTCGATATCATAAAGTGCTTATCAAGCGCCAAATTTAACTGCAACACACACTTTATTCGACATAACTAGAGCAATAATTACTTCAAAAATAGACTATGGCCTGTTTCTTTTTGGAGACTCCCCTAAATCAATATTAAATAAACTGAAAACAAAACTCAATTCAGCAGTTCGTACATTACTAGGTGCCTTCCGTACTACCCAAAATAAAAACATGCTGTTAGAGTCGAACATCCACTCCATAAAAAACAACGATGAATACCTCACAACCAAACTTTTCAGATTACTTCTAAACTCCCACGATACACCTTTCTTTAAAGTATTAAAGAGATACAACAGAACACGAAAATGTAAGAAAAGTATAAAATCACTCCTCAATAAAATTGTATCGAAATGTACCCAATTAAATCTCCCACTTTATCCCGATAAAAAAAACAAGAACCCCCTTGGAAACTAACGAGTAATCTCATAAACACATCTCTTACATCAAACACCAAAACTGACACAAATAAGTACATATACCAACAAGAGTTCTTAAAAATCAAAACCAACAAAAAAAGTGCACATTCATCTATACCGACGGCTCGCAATCAAACAAACTCTCCACATTATCAGTAACAACAGAAAATACTATCCTTAAATCGGGAGTGCTCCCACTTTACTCCTCAGTCCTATCGGCCGAAACTATTGACATATTAGAGGCAATTCAAAAAGTAAAAGTTAAAAGAGGAAAATTCATTATATGCACAGACTCTCTGGCATCACTAAACTCAATATCAAATACAAATAACCACGAAGTCTATCCAAGTACCATCAGGTCACTCATAATTAAGCACAATCATAAAATAAAACTACTGTGGATACCTGGACATTCTAATATTACTGGGAACGAGCTAGCAGACCAAACTGCTAAGCAAGCAACACGCCGCCCGCTCATATGTACTCAAAACTTCAACGTTAAAGACATTAATAAATTTTTAAAACACGAGCAACTTTACAAACAACAACACATAAAATGCAATTACCTCAAATATATTCCCAAAATTGACTTACAAGACTAGACCAAATTAAAATAGTAAGGCTTCGACTAGGACACACAAAAATTACAAAACTTAACCACATAGACATAAACTCCTCTTCATCTTGTCCTGCTTGTCAAACTCATACTCCAACCTCCATAGAACACATCCTCAACTTTTGCCATTCCATGACAACACTGAGAAAACAAATTTTCCTCAGTGACAACCACACTCAACTCCTTTCCAACCCCAACCAAGAAAACATGAACAAAATTATCCTATTCCTAAAATTATCTAACCTTTACCACCACATATAAGAGTAAGATCAACGAGCACACTATGAACACAACTGGAAAAAACCACACGAGAGAATTATTATAACGCACACACATACTAGCACTCACCTTTTTCAACTTGCTAAGCAATCCGATGAGAACACAGCGAAATTAAGAGAAGCGGTGGGGCAAGTTCTCGCAGGAAAAGCAGAAGTGAAATGCCTCAGGGAAGAGTCCGTCGTGGAAATACACGATATGGACGAAATAACCACCATCGAGGAAGTGTGCCTAGCGCTAAACTCTCAGCTTCCTACCTTCAATGTAGAGCCCTCGAGCATCAAATCAATGCGGAAAGCATACGGTGGAACGCAGACAGCAACGGTTTCTCTGCCCACTGAAATAACGAGAACGCTCTTAGCAAGCGGCAAAGTCCGGATTGGCTGGGTTGTTTGCCGCATTCGCGCAAAAATGCAGCCCAAACGCTGCTTTAAATGCCTCGACTTCGGCCACATAGCAAAGAACTGCTCCAGCCAAATAAATTATAAAAGTGCATGCTTTAAATGCGGAGAAGACGGCCATGTAGCGAGGATGTGCACAAATCCCCCAAAATGTTTATTGTGCGAAAAGAGACAAGAAATACGCACTGACCACTCTAGTGGTGGCATTAAATGTCCAGTATATAAAGAAGCGATCCAAAAATTAAAACCACTATGAGATTATTGCAGCTAAATCTTAACCACTGCGAAGCCGCGCAAGACCTCCTGTCGCAAACAGTTCTCGACTTAAAGGCCGACATAGCACTACTGAGCGAGCCTTACAAGAGAAAGTCGATCAATTGGACTCAGGACATCTGTGGGAAAGCCGCAATATGGTCTTGTGGACAAAATCCCGCATATATAGGAAATTTACTGAGTGAAAGAGGTTTCATACGCGGTAAAATAGACGATATTTATATATACAGCTGTTATATTCCGCCAAGTACCCCTCTTAACATGTTTGAGGAAATCGTCGAAAAAATAGCCATAGATGCCATAACAAAACAGCGGTTCATAATTGCAGGCGATTTTAATGCCTGGGCCACAGAGTGGGGCTCACAGCGAACGACTCCAAAGGGAAGAGCGCTGTTGGAAGCATTTGCCTGCTTAGATGTGGCAATACTGAACACCGGCGCAGAGCACACCTTTTCGAGAAATGGCTTCGGCTCCGTCATAGACATCACACTCGTAAGCTCCAACCTTTACACGCGGTCCAAATGGAGTATAAGCGCATGCTACACTCAAAGCGATCACTCGGCTATTATATGCGATATAGAACTAAACAGTAGCAAACCTGTTAAACGACAACAGCGACTAAAGCGCCAAGGGTGGAAAATCAGCACCCTCGACCAAGAGGTGTTCAAAGAAATGCTACAAACTACAGAATACACGGGGTGTGCGAACAACAAGTGCATAAAATTTATGAATAATATTCGAACAGCATGCAATGCGTCGATGTCTCGCAAGTCTGCCACCAAGCAACACTCTCCGGTTTATTGGTGGAACGAGGACATACAAAACCTTAGAGAAGAGTGTATTAAGTCCAGAAGACGCTTCCAAAGAGCAAAAGGAAGACCACACTTCACAGACTTCAGAGAAATTTACAGATTAGCGAGGCGCGCGCTGAAGATTGCAATTAAAGAAAGCAAGCGTCAATGCTTCCTTGAACTTTGTGATGAAGCTGAAAATAATCCATGGGGAACAGCATACAAAATTGTGACAAAGAAATTAAAAGAAGTAAAAGACTCTATTCCAACATGTCCACAATTCCTAAGACAAACAGTGAACATACTTTTTCCAGAGCAAAGAAGGCTGGTATCATCTACCCCAAAAACTAGAGAGCATGTTTTCCGCAAGGTTACCGCTGAAGAAGTTATTCAAGCACTAAAGAGACTCGACGACAAAAAGTCTCCGGGTCCTGACGGAGTTCCAAACAAGGTGCTAAAACTGGCCTTTACCCACGTGACATCAACAGTAGTAGATATATTTAATACCTGCTTGGCGGAGGCAACGTTCCCATCGATATGGAAGCGACAAACGCTGGTACTTTTGCCCAAACCAGGTAAACCCCTAACGGAGCCATCTAGCTACAGACCAATATGCTTGCTCGACTCTGCAGGTAAAATCCTAGAGCGTATAATATACAACCGCCTTGAAAGCGAAGTTGATGCCGCAAACGGTTTATCTGAAACCCAGTTCGGGTTCAGAAAAGGAAGATCCACTGTCGACGCCGTAAACTTGGCTACAAAAATAGCACAAGAGGCGATTAGTGGTACTCGATGGCTAGAGGGACCTAAAAAATACTGCATAATGGTGACTCTTGATGTTAAAAATGCCTTCAACACAGCCAACTGGGCTAAAACTCTAGATGCGCTGGACCGTATTGGAATATCCAGCTACTTACGAGAAACCATGCGCAGCTATTTTGAAGGACGCGTTTTGGAGTACGCAACATCAGCGGGCGCGAGAAACTTGAAAGTCACAGGCGGTGTTCCACAAGGCTCCGTACTCGGACCATTACTCTGGAACGTCATGTACGACGGGGTCTTACGTATAAAACTGCCAAACGAGGCAAAAATAATCGGATTCGCTGACGACATCGCTTTGATTACTACAGGTAAACACCTGAGCGAAATTTGCGACACCACGAATAGAGCTATAGCATTAGTTCAGTCGTGGCTGGCGCAAAATGGACTTAAACTGGCGGAGCAGAAAACAGAGTCAGTGCTCATATCCAGCAGGAAAAAGGTGGAGTCAGTCACAATAAAAGTTGGCGACCACGATATAACAACACTGCCAGCAGTTAAGTACCTGGGAATAATGATAGATAGGAGGCTATCGTTCAAATCGCACCTCGAATACGCCAACGTAAGAGCATCAGCCACAGTAACTGCACTATCGAGGATAATGCTAAATGCACGAGGTCCAAAGCAACGACGACGCCAATTAATTGCAGGCACAGTAAAGAGCCAAATATTATACGGCGCTTCAGTCTGGCACTCGGCATCAAAGTGCGCATCGTACATGCGTGGCATAAAAGCAACATACCGCCTATGCGCGCTCCGCGTGTGCTGTGCTTTTAAAACGGTTTCCGACGAAGCAGCACTAGTAATCGCGGGGATGTATCCTATCGATATACTAGTGAACGAAGCGGCAATCATTGCGGAAAACACAATGGAGCGATCCCTTGCAAGAGAGGCCAGCACGCATACCTGGCAGATCAGATGGAGTAACGCAACAAAGGGTCGCTGGACATACCGCTGTATTCCAGATTTAAAAAGCTGGTTGACCAGAAAGCACGGCGAAGTAGACTTCTACTTAGCACAGTTCCTGACGGGACACGGGTGCTTTAAAGCATATCTCTACCGCTTCAAACACGAACCGGACCCGATGTGCGATTACTGTGGAGGAGACGCAACAGAAAGCGTCCACCACGTATTCTTCGAGAGCACGCGATTTGATGACATCTCACGGAAAATTCGTAACATAACCGGGGTAATTTGTACACCCGAATCGCTCGTAGCGTCTATGCTACAAAGCAGTGAAAAATGGAAGACAGCTAGTGATGCAATAGCAGAAGCAATGAAGAGGTTGAGAACCCTCGAAAGACTTCGGCGTAGCAGCGGCGACTAACCGCCTTTCCCCCCCATGATGTAATGCTTGACGGCAGTTCCGTGGGGTGGAGAATTCGACGAAAAAAAACAGGCTTATCCTGGTTTCAAAGGGCCACTTGAGGGTAGTGCGCTACCACAACGCCCCTGAAAAAAAAAAAAAAAAAAAAAAAAAAAAAAAAAAAAAAAAACCTAAACTTGTATAACATATAATTTACCCTAAGAATTTATTTATACCTAGATACATAAGTACACCATATGTTCTACTCTTTAAAATCAGCGTAGCTTAAGGCCTCTGCAAATAATTACTAGTCAGCTGAAAAATCATGCAAAACAATCCAAAAACTTTACTTTACTTCATGAAGTAATGATGTGGCAATGAGATAAATCAGCTGTCAAACATTTGCATCCAAAAAATTAAAAGGAAAAAATAAACGTGGAGTGAAATCTCTAGATTTTACAGATACTTCTTAATAAAAGTAAGTAAAAATATATAAAAAGGGTAAAAGGGGACGTGGTCAGCTTATTCTCTTCTTCTGCACCTCTTATTCTCCTATATTTAATACAAAAAATGTACTTAACAAATTCTAGTTCTGTTTTACTAGTAGGCAGGGCTCCGGTTTTATACGTGTAATGTATACCATAAATGGGAGATATATGGGTTGGCAAAACTAGCATTAAATCATCAATTTATTATATACAGAAAATAATCAGCACTAGCGTTTTTGTATGCAATTTAAAGTTACTATAACATTAGTATCAATTCCTGCAGGGACAAGCATTTGCTTAGAAAATTCGGGCATATTATGTACTTTATATATTAAATTCATAAGTAATGGACAATTTTAATTCTCAAAAAAGTAATATCCTCAATTAGTTTTATATTTACTGAGCCCTGTAAGATAGTTAGTAGCGAGCGCATAACTGGCAATTTATTGCTTCAGTCCGTAGCGTAAAATTTCCGAAGTTTTCGCTGCCAAAATCAAGGCATTTATAGCAACGGACTGGTTGTGCTTTACTACGAAGTCGACGGATCACTTAGTCGATTTTTACTTTGCATAGTGAGAGCAGCCCTTGCCTCCGTTGTCCACACATGGGTGCCGATTCGAAGGGTTTTCTCACCGGAGCATCACCATCCATGCAAACGACATGGCCATTCATCGCAGTCATTGTATTTATATGCGCTTGACTATGTCCACTTCATTATACAGCTAATACTGTTCATCATTCCTTTTTTTTCGGTACCCGGCGCTAACACGAACAGAACCATACATTTTGCGAAGACCATTTCTTTCGAACACCCCCAAAGCCTTCTCATCGCTGTTCAGCATTGGATGGGCATGATAAAGGATTTGTAGAGCGAGATTTTCGTTCGTCGAGAAAGGGCCCTGTTTTTCAATTGCCTACCGAGTGCAAAGTAGCCCTTATTGGCAAGTGTTATTCTTCGCTTGATTTCGAGGCTGACATTAATAGTGGTAGTAATGCAAGGTTCTTGACTACTTTAAAGTTGAAAGCGCCAACAGTGAAGTGGGTCCCAATACGCGAGAATTTTTTGTTTATTGCCACAAGATACTTTGGTTTGTCCTTGTTCACTGCAAGACCAACCTTTTTTTGCTTCCTTCTCTAGACTGGAAAATGCTGCAATGACGGCCCGGTTGTTAAGGCCAACGATGTCAATATCATCCGCATACGCCAGCAACATCGTACTTTTGTTATTAATAGTGCCACTGCGATTCAGATTGGCAGCTCTTATTATGGATTCCAGCATCCGATTGAAGAAGTTGCACGAAAGTAAGTCGCCTTGTCTAAAACCTCGTTTAGTCTCGAACGGCTCGGAGAGATCCTTCCCAACTTGGACGGAGCTAAAAGTTGTGCTCAACGTCACTCTACATAGCCGTATTAGTCTAGCAAGGATTCCAAATTTAGACATGGCGTTGTACAGGCAGCTTCTATTCGTGCTGTCAAAACCGGCTTTAAAATCGACAAAGAGATGGAGTGTGTCGGTTTGCTTTTCTAGGGTCTTTTCCAGGATTTCACGAGCTGTGAATATTTGGTCTATGCTGGATTAACCAGGCCTGAAGCCACACTGATAAGGTCCAAACAGCTGGTTTATATAAGGCTTCAGTCTTTCACACAGTATCGTCAAAAGGACCTTATATGCGATATTTTAAAGGCTTATCCCCCTCACCCTCTTTATGAATTGGGCAAAGTACATTTGAAATCTTCTGGCATGTACTCGTCGGACCAAATTGTGATTAACAGTAGTAGCCAACCACCTCATCCGCAGCGGTACGAAGAGATCGGGAGATGTTGTAACAATGCTCGTTGATATCGGAGCAAAATGGGGTTGCTTGCTTTAGCAGAATTGAGATTCGAAATTGAAAATTCTCAGCTGTCCGTTGCGATTGCAGCTTTTCGACGTCGAACTTTCGTTGCGATACTTGATGAGCGTTCTTCATTGCAGAGAGGCGCATGCGGACCTTAGCTGCAACAAGGTAATGATCCGAGTCAACGCTTGCTCCTCGGATAGAACGAACATCAAGCACGCTCGAAGCGTATGTCGCGTCTATCACAACGTGATCAATTTGGTTTCGCGTTTTTTGATCATGGGACATTCAAGTGGCTTGATGGATGTTTCGGTGTTGGAACCTGGTGCTACTTACTACCATGTTTCGCGCCGCGACGAAGTCGATCAACCTCTCTCCGTTGCCGGAGGTATTTTTATGAAGGCTGAAGTTTCCGACTGTTGGACCAAAAATTCCTTCTTTGCCCACCTTAGCGTTAAAATCGCCAATCACAATTTTTACATCGTGGAGGAGGCAGCGCTCCTATGCTTCCTCCAGGCGCTCGTAAAATTCATCCTTGGTCCCATTATCCTTCTCCTCCGTCGGGACGCGCGCACAAATCAAGCTGATCTTATTAAATTTAGCTTTGATGCGGATTGTGGCAATTCGTTCACTGATAGGGGTGATCCTGGAGACAAGATCTCGCAGTCTCCGCGCAACCACAAATCCAACAACAAATTTGTGCGCCGTCTCATGGCAGCTGTAGTAAACGTCGCACGATGCATATTTTTGTATCCATGCCCCGTCCATCGCATTTCCTGGACTGCAGTGATGTCAGCCTTATACTTATTTAGGACATCCAGCAGTTGGATAGAGGCACATTCCCTATAAAGGGTCCGAACATTCCAGGTGCATATCCGTAAATCGTAGTCCTTGTTTCGTTTGCGTGGGTCGTTAACGTGTGGGGAGGCCATTATCCGAGGCTGTTTCGTTCTTTTCATTGGACTTGCATTTTACATGGTGGGTCCCAAACCCAACGCATAACCCATTGCTGGGGGTAAAAAGTTTGAGTTCATTTATATAACTAGCCGCTTGCTTTAAGACAGACGCCCGCTTGCAGCCGCACCTCCTGGTGAACAGACGCTGCAGCCTTTAGTGAACCCTTAAACCGAATATGTCGGAGTGGCTCCACTTAAGCTCCCTCTCTATTAGCCGTGACCCACGGGTTGGTTACCGCATCTCGCACATGGGTTGCTCACGTTGCCCAGGGTGCACGAACGTGTACGTAAGAGTAGGAATTGAGTACAGCCGCGCAACTGTAACTGCATACCCGGAATCACCGCTGTACCCCATTACACATATATATAACTTACATTTATTCTACAAAACTAAAAACAACCATCATTGTAATCACTTAACAACATATTATTCTGCGTCATCGCACGTCTGTTCTTCTACTGCGCATTATTGCTGTTCTGTAGGCGCAATTTATGTTGTCCACGTTTGCCCTTAAAATTCATCGCGTCTTGTATTTTCTCTTGAATGCGTAGGCCTTCTAGTGTAAGTCTCGTTCTCTCTCGTCTCTCTACGTCTAATATTTTAGTGTTGTCGAAGTCTGCTGTATGTCCGCTGTTTGTCAAGTATTGAGCTAATGCAGTTGCAGTTTTTTTGTTTCTTGCATCTGCTTTATGTTCGCCTAGTCTGACGCCGAGCGCGAGCTTAGTTGTGCCTATGTATATTTTATTGCATGGCTTGTGAGTTTTCCCTTTGCATTTAATTTCATAGACAACATTATGTTGTTGTTCCTTGTTTATTTCGTCTTTTGTTTTGGTAAATATTTTATTGAGAGTGATGTTTGGTTTATGTGCGAATATTACTTTTGTATTTTTGATGTTTTGTGAAGTGTTTTACTATCCGTTAGTCCTTGAATGTATGTGACTATTGCTAATAAATTTTCTATTGTTTTGACTGGGTACCCGTTTTTTATTAATATGTTTTTTATTTTTTCCTTGTTGTCTCTCATGAACGCCTGGTCGCTCAGCTCGTAGACTTTGTTAATAAACTTAATCGCTGTATCCTTTTTTTGTGTCCATGGGTGATTATAATGAAAATTTATCATTCTAGACGATGCTATAGATTTAGCATACCAATTCGTTATAATTCTCTTATCTGATTTATGAATTTCCATGTCTAGGAAGGCTAACTTTTGCCCACTTTCAAGCTCAGTGGTGAATTGGATTTTTCGATGTTGCGAGTTCAATACTTTTAATATGTCTACCACGTCATTTTTCTTAACTATTGCGAATATATCATCTACATATTTATTTATGTATTGGATATATATGTCCTTAGATTCGAGTTCAGCGATGCTTTCGTCCAGTATTTTGTCAAGTACAATGTCAGCAACAGTGGGTGATAATGGATTTCCCATCGGATTCCGTGTACCTGTTGGTAGTATGTCCCGTTGTACATAAAATAGGTATTGTCCCGTAGGCAGAATTCTAAAGTGTTTAGAAATTGCTTCTTTGTTAAAGTTCTGTGGTTTTGTAGTGAAGTCCATTGTTGCATAATTGTACGGATAGCTAGTTGTACTGGTATGTTTGTAAAAAGGGATACCACATCGAAGGAAATCAGGACTTCTGTCTTCCTCAATAATCAAAATTTTCAGCTTTTCTTTTATTTGCAACGAATTGTTAAGGGGTTTTCCTATAAATTTTGAAAGATGATAGCAAGGAACATTGGTCGAGGCAGAAATTGGTCTAAGTGGCATATTAGTTTTATGTATCTTTGGTAGTCCATATAGTCTAAGTGCTGTTGCTGCATTGCATGTCAATTTGTGTTTCTGTTGAATATCCATATTACCTTGCTTGTAAATATCATTAACAGTTGTGTTGTCTTACCTTACTAGTTTCTGTGTTGGATCCGCTCGCATAGGTTTGTATGTGTCTTTGTCACTCAGGATTTCCTTCATTTTCTCCATGTATTCAGTTTTATTCATTATTACTGTTTTATTTCCCTTGTCTGAACTTGTAACTACGATTGAATCTTTGTGATGTTTTATTAGTCGTTTTGAGTCTTCAAATATTTTTAATAAAAACTTCTCTTTGTTATTGTTCTTAAGTTTACTTTTAAATGTATTTAATCTTGTAGTTATGTTGCATCTCGCTGTGTCTTTATCTCTTTCATCCTCTAATGTCTGGATTCCTTGCTCTATCTCTGCTATCAGTCGCACTGGTGATAGAGTTTTCCTTGTTATGGGAAGGGCAACTTTTTCCCAATGAGAGAATCCATCTTGACTCTCTGGGAATTGAAATATTAGATTTGTTAATGAACCAATCCTCGTTGATAATAAATCCATAGCTCTTAAAATTCCGGTCTATTTGTCCTTGCAATTTTTCAGTTAGATTTTTCTCTGTGTGTGTCTTGATAATCTTTAAAGTTTGTTTTTGATTCTCTTCAATTGAATCAAAATCTACCTTTTTCAGTTTTTTGGCGAAGATCTTCCCTAATGTGGCCTATGTTATTGTTAGCTAGTTTTATTTGAATGTTTGTTTCTTTTATTTCTAAGTTCAAGATTTTCATCGTAAATTGTTGTTCTATTTTTTGTAGTTCCTTTTTCGTGATGTCTAGTTGGAATCCGCTTCTTATGTTGTTGGTTTTACCCCTTAAATGTGGTGGTGTTATTCAAAGGTCTTTGCATTTGAGTAGGAATTTAAGTCGTTGTTGCTGTTTTGCTAATTTTTTGTGCTATTTGCTGTACTGCTTGATGATGTAGCAGGTATTTTCGTCGTATTTAAGTCTAATGTGTTGCATAAAGTGCTTCATATTGTGTTCTTTATGTTCCGTGTTCGGTGTTCGCTCTCCGAAAAATTTTTTGTGTGTAAAGATATGATAATAGTTTGCTTATTGTTGTGTTTAAACTATAATTTATGCTTATTAATTATTTTTGTTTTTTTAATGTAGTTCTTTGTACTTTTTCAACTTTTTCAATATGTTGTTGTGTAGTTCTTTATGTTTACCATTAATATCTAATGTGGAGTTCTTTTGTTCACAATTTTATATGGGCTATGATATGGACTTTGGTTTCTCTTTTTATTTTCTACTTTTACATAAACTAAGTCTCCTATTTCAAAATTATTTATATTTATATTATTGTCATATTTTTATTTTTGTTTACTTTTTAAAATATTTATAATGTTCCTTGCGTTTTTTATTGAGGTTTGAAGTTTCACTTTCAATTCATTGACATAATTATCAATGTCGTAAATTTTGTTTAGTTTATTTATGTTGTCACTTGGTAGAGTTGGCAGTTTACCAAATACTAGTTCAATTTCTCTACGTTGAGGTGGTGTTGTATGCGAAAGTGTAATATGAGATCCACTTGTCCCATTTATAGTCGTCGGCAAATGAAAGTAAATACTCGTTAAGCGTTCTGTGGTTTTTCTCAAGTGCGCCTATTGTTTGATGGTGATATCGAGTGGAAAATATGTGTATTGTGTTGAGTAAATTACATACGTTACTCATTAGTTCGTTTACAAATTCTGTCCCTCTGTCTAATTTAAATGTTTTAATGAAACCGTACTTTAGAATGAGTTGTTCAACTAAAGTGGTTGCTATTGTCTTTGCGTCTTTACTTTCAATTGGGTGTGCTATTACAAATTTTGATAAGTCGCATTGCATTGTCAATATGTATCTGTAGCCATTAGATATGTGCAATGGGCCTACAGTGTCAATTGTTATGGTGTCAAAAGTTGTGGTTGGTGTGTTTGTCACTACAAGTGGTTCTTTTGTATGGCTAACTACTTTGCTTTGTGTGCATTTTTTGCAGTTGTTTATAAATTATTTTACCATCTGTCTCATATTTTTCCAAATATATCTTTGTTTGAGTTTTAAAATAGTTTTTCGGATTACTAAGTGACCTGCAATGTTAGAGCAGTGAAATTCATCTATCAATTTATATTTAAGTATCATACTTTCTACTTCTCTTGGAGCTCTATATATTAGTATTTTTATTGGCACGCGTTTATTCATTTCTAATTCATTAAATTTCTTCTTGAATGCATTCATATCAATGTTTTTAAATATAAAATATTTGGCACAAAGGGCTAGCTACGTGAACTTCTTAGTGAACCATGTAGTTTCTCCAACAATGAATCTAAATTCAAAGGCTCATCGCTACAAGTTACGTGCACTTCATTATCAATTATTTCAATGTAGTACTACTTTCTTTTTCAACATAAAATTTCAATTTCTTCATTTTCTTTACGTTGTTAAGAGATGTACATTCGAAAATATGAAGTTGATCAGGCTTCTTGAGAGCTGTATTTTCTTTATTAATGCGTGTAACGGTATTTATATTATTTTGCGCTAATTAATTTTATTTAATATTCTTTAATTTTGGGGCCTTGCCCCTTGTTATGATATTAATGTTCTTCTAATCCTCCTTTTCACTTTTGCTTGTTGGAATCATTGATTTGAGTACGTCACTATCTATCTTTATGCGTGATAATGCATCTGCGTTGGTATTTATTTTTCCTTGGTTGTATATAATTTCAAAGTCGTATTCTGATAAGTCTATTCTTATTCTTGTCAACTTCGACCATGGATTTCTGTGCGAAAAAAATTATACGAATGGTCTGTGGTCAGTCACTACGATAAAGATATGTTCTAAAATAGTTAATTCCCCAATGGATTGCTAGTAATTCTTTCTCTATGATTGGTTTGTTTATATCATGCTTTTGTAACGATTTACTTGCGTATGATATTGGTAAATCGTGACCTATTTCTCCTTGTGATAAAATTGCTCCTAGTGCAAAGTCAGATGCGTCTGTTATGAGTATAAATGGTTTATCAAAATCTGGATATTGTAGTATTGGTGGTTTAATTAGCTTCTGTTTTAGATTATTGAATGCTTTTTCGTATTCCTCTGCTACAAGAATGCTCTGAATCTTCTTGTCTCATCTGCATTTTTTGGTTTTGGGTAATTACGTACTACTTCGCATTTGGCTGGGTCGGTTTAAATGCCATTGTCCGTTATTAGATGTCCTAAATAAATGACTTGTGATTTAAGGAATTGGCATTTGTTTGCATTTAATTTAAGGTGTAATATTTTAGCCTTTCGAAAACTTTTAAGAGGTTTTTATTGTGGTGCTGCAAAGAACACCCGAACACAATAATATCACCTACGTGAAGGAATGCTTCAGATTTTAAACCGCTCAGTGCAATTGTTAACATTCTTTGGAAACTGTTTGATGATATTTTTAATCCAAATGGCAGACGCTTGAACCGGTAGTATCCGTCTTGTGTGGAAAACGCGGTTGGTGGGCTTGGATCACTTTGCAAAGGTATTTGGTGAAAAGAACTTGTCATATCTAGAGTTGTGAAATATTTGGCTCTTCCTAATACATCCTCTTTTATGTATACTGGTGAGCTGTCAGTTAAGTCAAGCTTTTGTTTGTAAAAATTACTTATTGGAAGTTTTTCTCCTTCTAAATGAAAAATTGATTGTTATTTCCGAAATATTTCTTTTAACTCTGTTTCTATATCCCTGTCTAGGTTTTTATACCCGAGCGTACTTGTACACAAGGGTGTTATAACTTTGTTCGCATAACGGTTGTTTGTAACAGCATAAAATAATCGAGATAGATATAGACATACATATATGTATATACTAAAATGATCAGAATGAAAAGAGAAATCGGTTTAGCCCTGACAGTCTGTCCGTCTGTCCGTCTGCCCGTGGTTACAATAACTTGAGTAAAAATTGAGATATCTCAATGAAATTTGGTACATATATTGCCGTTTGGACAGGGTAGGTTGGTATTAAAAATGATCGGTCAATAACCACGCCCACCTCCCATATAACGGAAGGTTTTGAAAAATACAAAAACTCCGTTTTTTCGGTATCCATTAAAGCAAATTGAGTGAAATTTGGTATTTGGATCGATTTTGAACTAAGAAATTAGGTACTTATGAAATTTTGAAAAACCGGCGTTGCCACGCCCACTTATGAAAAATGTTCTTTATCTCAATAACAGTATTAAATATCGTCACAAAATTTGGTGGACATATTTTCCTTGACATCGCTATTATTACCGTACAAAATTTTTGAAATCGGTTCATAACCACGCCCATCTCCCATATAACGGAAGTTTTGGAAAATGCAAAACTTCATTTTTCGGTATCTATTAAAACTAATTGAATGAAATTTGGTATTTGGATCGATTTTGAACTAAGAAATTAGGTATTTATGATATTTTGAAAAATGGGCGTTCCAATGCCCACTTTGAAAAAAATATCAGTATCTCAATAACGGTGTAAGGTATCGTCACAATTCTGATATCACTAGCAATACTGTCAATAATTTTTGAAATCGGACCATAACCACGCCCAACTTCCATATAACGGAAATTTTTAAAATGCAACAAACTTCGTTTTTCAGTATTTATTGGAAGAAATTTTGCAAAGTTTAATACTAGCTGCGATTTGAAACAAAGAAGCGGGAATTTTATGAAATCATGGTCACCGACCATACAAAAATTGGTTTCGCCCGAATTTTGCTAAAAATACTCCTTTCTCTATTTCTTTGTTGAAGATAACGCTGTCTTCTTGTATATTTAATTTTATAGGTAGAATAACTTTTCTTTAAAGGTAATTTTGTGTCTATTGGTAAAATGTATTCTTTGTTTTTGAGGTGTATCCTTATTTTGAATGTTTCATAATCAATTTTACAAAGGTAATTTACTAAAAAGTCTCGTCCTAGGATTCCATCTGTTGCAATTGGAAAATCATTATCTACTAGCCGAAAGTTGATAGTTGCTTTATTTTTATCTATCAGAAAATTAAGATATGATGCACCTAATGAGTAGATTGCTACATTTGTTATTCCTGTTAATTTACATTTTGTGTCAGTATCAAAGTCTTTCTTCTTGGCTTCTGCGGGAAGAAGTCTGATGAGGAAATGTGGTGATTTCCGAAATAGTACTATAACTTCTACCGCTTTAAGTATTGTTGTTTTTTCCTAATAATTTTCCAGTAAAAATATTTTGTTAAACAATAATGATAATAATTCTACCACAAATGGAGTGACCTACTGTTTTGTGCCGACTCCGAACGGTAGATGTATTTTATGAGAAGCTTTTTCATGGCAGAAATACCCTCGGCGGTTTGCCGTTGCCTGCCGAGGGATGACCGCTATTAGAAAAAAATTTCTATGATTAAGATTTTGCTTGCCCTGACTCAGATTCGTACCTCGAACTCAGCGGCATATCGAGTTATAGCACGCACCGCTACCATCTCGGCCACTGACTATATGCCATTTTATTATTATACATATTCAAAATCCTTAAATTCTTTAATTATCCCCTTTGGTAGGTTAACCAAAAATATTTACGTATTTTTCGATTAAGTCAACCAATATCTCAATATGCCAAAGTTGTAAATATTTTTTTATGTTCAATTTCGGCCCTATAAAATATCAGCTAAATGTCCTACTGAAAGAGATGTAAAAAAATAAATTGTCATTCAATATGAATCAAATATTTTTTACATGTTTATTTATGTATATATGTATGTACTTCAATAATGAACATGCCTTTAATAAAGTGAAAATTATGCATATCTTCATCAGTTATCGAAATCGGCACTGTATGTTCATGTAAAATCGTATCAGAAACTAGAGTTGTATATGTGTCTAAATCCTATGCTATGTAAGCATTTATCAGGCGCAATAGTACTGAATTTTCAAGTTCTTACACTCGCAAGTTGCTCTATATGTCATTTGTTCGTTCTAAAACTAGAATATTCAGCTTTCATTTGGAGACCTTATCATATTGATCGAATTGAACGTATTCAGAAAGTTTTCACAGGCAATTGTGTTGGTCCTATGTGGCTTCTTTTACAAATATCTTCTTCTTTCTTTAGGCAGAGAGGATTCTGCCGATAAATAGGCAGCCGTTAGGTTTCCGAAATGTTTGAGAAATAAAACGTTAGTATTTCACTATCAGAATTAAGAATTATTCTAATTTTATTTAGTAAAACTTACAACTATTTATATGAAATTATCATGTAGATATAACTCATAACTCCACCCACTATTCCAATGGCTTGGAAGGGCAACCAATCTAAATAGTGCAGGCAGTTGGCTATGTATAATGTGTCACCGAAATATTTTGTCGGCGCAGCGGTCAATGCGCTAAGCTATGTATTTGTTTACACTGCGGTATTGCACAGTCAGCGATAATGCAATTGGCTTTGTTGTGTATTTGATGCAGGTCACTACAACCTTACCCTTAAGAGGAAAAAATTTATTTCGTTTGCGTAATGAAGTACATTTATTTTTTGTGTGGAGATATGCAAGTGTTTTACATGTGTATAGATATGATAATAGTTTGCTTATTGTTGTATTTAAACTATAATTTATGCTTATTAATTATTTTTGTGTTCTTAATGTAGTAGTTCTTTGTACTTTTCCAACTTTTTCAATATGTTGTTGTGTAGTTCTTTATGTTTACCATTAATATCTAATGTGGAGTTTACTCCTCTTTTAAACGTTGTAAAAAGGAGCTTTACGGCCGGTTTTTTTTATGTGAAAAGTGAAAAATAAAGCAATTGTTGAATTTTTATGCGATTGACTATGTCCACATCATTATACAGCTCATACAGCTCGTCATTCCATCTTCTTCGGTACCCGTCACTTACGCGAACAGGGCCATACATCTTGCGAAGAACATTTCTTTCGAAAGCCCCCAAAGCTTGCTCATCGCTGGTCAACATCGATCATGTTTCTGCGCCATATGCAAAGACGGGCAAGATGAGAGATTTGTAGAGCGAGATTTTCGTTCGTCGAGAAAGGGCTCTGCTTTTCAATTGCCTACCGAGCCCAAAGTAGCATCTGTTGGCAAGTGTTATTCTTCGTTTGATTTCAAGGCTGTCATTATTGGTGGTGTTTATGCTGGATCCAAGGTATACAAAATCCTTGACTACTTCAAAATTGTAGCTGCCAACAGTGACGTGGGTCCCAATACGCGAGGATTTTTTTGTTTGTTGCCACAAGGTACTTTGTTTTGTCCTCATTCACTACTAGACCAACCTCTTTTGCTTCCTTCTCTAGACTGGAAAATGCTGCAATGACGGCCCTGCTGTTAAGGCCAACAATGTCAATATCATCCGCATACGCAAGCTGCATCGTACTTTTGTTATATATGTATAGTACGACTGCGATTCAGATTGGCAGCTCTTATTACAGTTTCCAGCATTAGGTTGAAGAAATTGCACGAAAGTGAGTCACCTTGTCTAAAACCTCGTTTGGTCTCAAACGGCTCGGAGAGGTTCTTCCCAACTTTGACGGAGCTAAATGTTGTGCTCAACGTCACTCTACATAGCCGTATTAGTTTTGCGGGGATCCCAAATTTAGACATGGAGTCGTACAGGCAGCTTCTATTCGTGCTATCAAAAGCGGCTTTGAAGTCGACAAAAAGGTGGTGTGTGTCGATTTGCTTAACTAAGGTCTTTTCCAGGATTTGACGTGCTGTGAATATCTGGTGGATTTATCAGGCCTAAAACCACACTGATAAGGTCCAATCAGCTGGTTCATATATGGCTTCAGTATTTAACACAGTATCGTCGATAGAACCTTATATGCGATATTTAGAAGGCTATTCCCACGGTAACAAACAGCAGGATAACCCTTCTTATGGATTAGGCAAAGAACACTAAGGTTCCAATCTTCTGGCATGTACTCGTCAGACCAAATTGTGCTTAACAGCTGGTACATGCTTCCTACCAGCTCTTCGCCGCCGGCTTTGAAAAGCTCAGCCGGTATACCGTCTGCCCCAGGCGCTTTGTTATTCTTTAGCCGCCTAAGTGCTGTTCTCACCTCGCCTTGGTCGAGTGGAGGGATTTGTTGTTCATCCCTAAAGATTGTTCTGGGCTCCTCTTCTTCAAACTCCTCACCAGAGTTCGCATTTAGTAGCGTTGAGAAGTGGTCCCTCCATACCTCAAGTGTGCTCTGTACGTCCGTCACCAGATTTCCATACTCGTCTTTGCAGAAACCAGCCCCGGTCTTGAAACCACTTGTTTTCTGCCTTATTTTCTGATAGAATTTTCGGGCCGCATTCCAGCTTGCTAGCATCTCAAGCTCTTCGCACTCACGCCTTTCCGCCTCTCGTTTCTTGCTCTTGAAAATACGTATATCTTCCCTCCTCCTCTCCCGGTATCGCTCAATTGTTGCACGCGTAGTAATTGGCAGCAGGGTGGCTTTGTATGCTGCGTATTTCTCTGCAGCAGCGACGCGGCATTCGTCATCGTACCAATTATTTCTGCGAGGCTGGTAGTAGCCAACCATTGCTCGTTAATGTTGGGGCGATGAGAAGTTGCTTGCCTTAGCAGGAGCGAGAGTCGAGATTGAAAATTCTCAGCTGTCGGGATTGGAAATTTCCGTCGTCGAACTTTCTTCGCGGCTCTTGATGAGCGTTCTTCATTGCAGACAAGCGCATGCGGTCCTTAGCTGCAACAAGTCAATGCTTGCTCCTCGGATAGAACGAACATCAAGCAGGCTAGAAGCGTATCACGCGTCTATTACGACGTGATCGATTTGGTTTCGCGTTCTTTGATCAGGGGACACTCATGGCTTGGTGGATGCGTCTCTGGTGCTACTTACTACCATATTTCGCGCTGCTGCGAAGTCGATTAGCCTCTCTCCGTTGCCAGAGGTATTCTCATGAAGACTGAATTTCCCGACAGTTGGACCAACATAGCCTTCATTGCCCACAATCACAATTTTTACATTGTGTCGGGGACAGCGCTTATATGCTTCCTTCGGCGCTCGCAGAACTCATCCTTCTCGTCCGTCGGGACGCGCGCACAAATCCTACACCAAATTTGTGCGTCGGCGCATGGCAGCTGTAGTGGACGTCGAAGGATGCATACTTTTTGCATCCATGCTCCGTTCATCGCGTTGATGTCAGCCTTATATTTTTGCAGGACATCCAGCAGTTGGATAGAGGACCTTTACTGTAGAGGGTACAAACATTCCAGATGCATATCCGTAAATCGTAGTCCTTATTCCGTTTGCGGGGGTCGTCAACGTGTGGGGAGGTCGTTATCCGCGGCTTTCTGTGTCCTTTCATTGGAATTCTAGTTTCACTTGGGTCCCAAACTCAGCGCACAACCCGTTACTGGTGGTTTAAAATTTTTAATTTAGTTTTTTACGGACCTTTACACCGAATATGTCGGAGTGGCTCTACTAAAGTGAAGACCATTTAGGCACGGCAACTCATAAAATTCAAAATTACTTAGTATAAAAAGCCAAATAACATTGTAATTTCTAGATCGAAAAAAAATTAGTACAGCACGACTTTTAAAAGTAAATGTCTTGGTGTCCTAATTAAAAATAAGTTAAAATTAAGAATATCAAAATACGATCTCGTTGCTTCTAACTTCTCGCGATTGATAAAGTTGAACGTCGAGCAAAAGCACGATCAATACGAACGATCGTTAATATGACGAACGAAAATATGTCGCTGCAAGCGTCGGCAGTTCGATCTTTCGCGATCGTTCGTTGGTTGGGAACGCTCGTTGTAAAACTCGCTCAGTATCTCATATTGAGAGGATCGAATATTTCGTCGATCGCAATGATTAAAGAAGTTTCATGTATAGGAATACGTAGTATTGTCTGATACTGCGTTTAAAAAAAATAGTTTTATTTTCTTTCTGTTGGGTTACTAAACCTCAGCGCACTTCTTATGGGAAACGTATGTATGGAAGCGAATTTGAGGGTTTTAAGGATCTTAATAAGGGATATTTATAAAACAATAGAATACTAATCACTTTGCCAGAAAAAACGCCTCCATATTTTGTATGATAGTTAGTACCTGCAGTCTGTGCACGAGAAGCAGGCAAACATTAAATTGTTCGTTTAGGGAAGTGCTTTTTACTGAATTATTATATACATACCAATTATGTGCATGTAACTTTGCAGCATTCATGAACTTGAACTAAAATAAATTGCTGCATTCTGCCTGTTCTCGGAAAATCTTACATACATACATACGTATAAAGATCTATGTAGTTATGTATTATTTACAACAGAAGATACATAAATATGCTTCTACCTGGAAACTTAGTGCAGAAAACTGTTAAAATGCGAAATAATTTTAACCTTCTATCAGAAAAATAAATTCCCCATTTGTTTCCAATAAAAAAGCAAAATACTAGGAAATTATATATATGTACATACATATGTATAGAAGCATACTAAAAAAACAAAAAAAGATTTTAAATTAAAAAATTTTCATTTAAAAGCGCAAATAAAATAAAGACATTTCAAGAGTATAAAAAATAAATTCAAATTAAATTTCAATTAAAAATTATAATCAAATTAAGTAAGAAATAATTATATAATTTATATGCTGAATATTTTTACTCAATATACTCTTGCCCATTCTAGTAGCTACATCCACTTTTAAACTTATCATTTTCTTGCACAAACTTTTTTTTTAAATATCTTTTATTTTATTTGCAAAAATATGAATTTATTCAAAAATATTTTTAGAATTCAAGTGCAAATTAAAATGATTTTCATAAGATTCAATTAATTGTTTAAAATAATGTTCGTCATCAGGGATTCGAAATGGAATAATTTTGATAGTCACCATTCCAACACAACACTAAAAAAATTCTTATTTATTTAATTTTAAATCGAGTTGTCTGGAGCCTGTTAATATGAGCAGATCGCGATCGAATTTTTCCGCACCCTGAAAAAAACTTTACTATAAAGTGAAAAAACTTCGAAAAAGTTATATTATGAAAAAAACATGCAAACATCTTACCAGAACTCGTTCTTTCAGACCGCCTGTATAGCACAAAGCTGCACCAGCTTACAAAAATTTAAAAGTAGTTTATATCTACACTGCAAAGTACACGTATGAAATTAAATAGAAAACATAAAGAAAACGATCGACATGCAGTTTGATATTGGGACAATCTTGGGGTACAAATTTATTTTTTATGTATTTGGACACAAAATAGATATATAATAAATAAAACACATAGGTTTTTTCTTTTAGTGCATTGTAGCGAAAACTGACATTAAAGGAGGGAAGATAATGTCCTAATATTTGGTTTCGATTTAAAGTAAGACTGGATCAGATAATGTAGGGTTAATTAGCATCTGCTAATAATGCATTTAATCTTTTAGAACTTTTAAAAATGTCCTGTTTATCAAATAATACCTTGTTAAAAATTTGTGGAGATATTTCCCTAAAAGCGCGAATATTTTCAAAGCGCGTAACAATGCGCACGATTTTTCCCTAGAATTCTATGATGGATGAAAGCAGGATTTGAAATCATGTGGATATCTGGTCATGGTGTATTTAAAAAGCCTGAAGCCACACTGATAAGGCGATATTAAGGCTTGGCTTATCGCACGATAGCTTGTACAAACTACACTGACATACTAATTCTGTGCTTAATTGTGCTTAACAGCTGGTACATGCGTCCTACCAGCTCTTTGCCATTTGCTTTGAACAGCTAAAACAGTATACCGTCTGCTTTAGGAGCTTTGTTGCTTTTAAGCCGCCTTAATGCTGTCTCACTTCGCCTTGGTTAAGTGGAGGGATTTGGTGACTGTCGCTAAAGATTGCAAGTTTACTCTGAAAGTATGTTACCATATTTCAATACTCGTCTTTGCAGGAACCTGCCCGGTCGCTAACCATATGGCAGAAAACAAATGTTCACCAATGAAATTAGCAACGACAGCTAAAGTTCTCCATGTGCAACATAAGGGAAGGCGTTTAAACGTTTTAGAGAACATGCAGATATACAAATAAAGAACTTTTGACGGAAAAATTATAAACGAACAAATAAACACCACATCGGATGTAATGTTTGAACCCATTCGGCCACTATAAATAAAACAGGTCTTAACTCTGGCAACATCAACGAACAGATAAACAGAGACCCAAAACACAAAAACCCTTAAAAGAATAACAGATTTCTACCTGGCCGCACACGTAAAACACAACACCGAAAGACAGGCAAACATCTGCAAATACCTGACAAACTGAAGCAAACTTGGTGCGCAAGGTCGTACCTAACTAAACTAGAGAAATTTAACAATAAAACGACTATAAATACCTGAAAAGGTTCAATGGCTTCGCTATATCGCAGTTTGTATTCGACCAATGTTGTTGAAGTTTTTTATAGTGAAATAACTTATGACAGAAACAGGGTTAAAGGGTAGCCCATTGAGGGTGTGTTGGTGTTTTCATAAGAGCTCGAACTCTATATTTAATATTCACTTCTTTGCCCAGTGTTATGCACCGCGACAGAGCCGAAAGTTTATTGTTTGCATTGTAAGCTTTGACGATGTGTAATAGATGTTCGCTCCTGCAGTGCATAATTTTTAGTATATATGTACATAAATCAATGTTTTGGTCAGGACTCTAGATTTTATATATGGGAGTCCAGCTTCAATTGAGGATGTGTGAAAAGTGTGGATACTTCTCCTAGGGGCTATGTGATATGGTCCGTGCAGCTGAGCCAGATGACTTTTGGCGCAGAAACCCTATATATACGTTTTTGTAACGTAAATTAGAGTTTATATACTAGGTGGAGTTTGGACGACAGATATTTTATAATATTTAACTGAGATAAAAAGCTTATTTTTATATATTAAAAATGCATTATAAGGAAGTATTTTATCAAAAACAATCACCAGTATCTTTAAAATATAAGAGTGCGGGGTTAAGATGATGGAAATGAAAAGGAAAGGAGAGACACAGTTTAGTTTTCTGCAGATGTGGAATGGTAAACAACTGTTTAAAGCAGTGATGCCCTGCGTTGGCAGAGCTACCAATACCAGCATTACCTTTTTGACTTAGTATGCGTGCACTAGTAGAGCTCGGGAAAATTACGATCGCAAATAAAATTATTTGTTCATGTGAGTAAAATGAAAGAGGAAAAGTATTTTTTTGTAAGAAATAATAATAATACTTACGCAAATAATTCAAAGGTTTCAAATTGCACAAGATGTGGTTCTTTGGTTGGTAATTTTATAATACTATACTTAAAATTAAGAAAATAAAACTGAATGAAAAAAGAATATGTATGTAAATTAAACAACGAAACACCGACATTTCGTAATTGTGCGACATTTGCCTCGCATATAAAAAATAAACTTTCGCAGACCATACGTTCATTACAACGTGCAAAGGCAAACTGACTACACGTTCGTGCACCCTGGGCAACGTGAGCAACCCATGTGCGAGATACGGTAACCAACTCGTGTGGAGCCATGGGTCACGGCTAATAGAGGGAGCTTTAGTGGAGCCACTCCGACATATTCGGTTTAAGCGTCCACTAAAGTCCGCAGAGTCTGTTCACCAGGAGGTGCGGCTGCAAGCGGGCGTCTGTCTTGGAGCAAGCGGCTCGCTATATAAACGAATTTAAAATTTCAACCCCCAGCATGGGTTGTGCGCAGGGCTTGGAACCCGCCACGTAAAAAAACCACTTCCAATGAAAAGTAAAGCAAAGCCTCGGACAGGACCCCCCTTTTTAGATGACGACCACGGCAAACGTTTTAAGGACCATGATTTGAGGGCATGTACCTGGAATGTCCGAACCCTTAATTGGGAAGGTGCCTCTGCCCGGCTGGTAGATGTCCTCGGCAGAGCAAAGGCTGACATCACCGTCATCCAAGAAATGCGATGGACGGGGCAAGGGAGGAAAAGGGTAGGCCCTTGCGACGTATACTACAGCTGCCATGTAAAGGAGCGGAAATTTGGTGTCGGATTTGTGGTGGGAGAGAGACTTCGCCGTAAAGTACTGTCGTTCACTCCGGTGGACGAACGTCTCGCTACAATCCGCATAAAGGCGAGATTCTTCAACATCTCCCTAATTTGGCCCATGACCCGACGGAAGAGAAGGACGATGGGACCAAAGATTGCTTTTACGAACTCCTGGAGCGCACGTTCGAACGCTGCCTCCAACACGATATAAAAATCGTGCTAGGCGATTTTAATGCCAAGGTGGGCAAGGAGGGAATCTTTGGTTCCACAGTCGGAAAATTCAGTCTCCACGAGGAAGCGTCCGATAACGGATTGAGACTGATCGACTTCGCCGGGGTCCGAAACATGGTAGTCTGTAGTACCAGGTTCCAGCATAGGAGGATACTTTAGGCTACGTGGCTGTCTCCAGATGGTAAGACACGAAACCAAATCGACCATGTTGTGATAGACGGAAGGCATGCTTCCAGTGTCACACACAAGGAAAGCTCGACGTCGGAAAATTGCAATCACAACAGACAGCCACGCACTTCGCTACTCTACTCGCACTCCTGCTCTCTGAGAGCTCTAATCAACACAGCGATATTTCAGAGCAATAGAATCATATCTCTTGCTCTTTACGTACCGCCGCTGTACAATCTATTGGTTTCCAGCGAGCCCGTGATGCGTGAGTGCGAAGAGCTTGAAATGCTGGCCGACAGGAAAAGCGCCCGAAAATTCTTTCAGATAGTACGACGGCTAACAGAAGGTTTTAAGACCGGGGCGAATTCCTGTAAGAACGACAACGGCGACCTGGTAACTGACGTTCAGAATATACTTAGTTTATGGAGGGAGCACTTCTCCACACTACTTAGTGGTAGTGACAGAGACCACCTTGGAGAAGATGATGATTCCGAAACCCCAATCAATGACGACGGAATTCATGTTCCGTTACCCGACTGCGATGAAATCCGTATAGCAATAGCACGGCTAAAGAACAACAAAGCGCCCGGAGTTGACGGGCTGCCAGCTGAGTTATTCAAATACGGTGGAGAAGATTTTGTAAAGCGCATGCACCAGCTTATCTGTAGAGTATGGTCGGACGAATGCATGCCTACTGATTGGAATCTAAGTGTACTTTGCCCAATCCACAAGAAGGGTGATACTGCATCTCGCGCCAACTATCGTGGAATAAGCCTTCTTAACATTGCATATAAGGTTCTGTCGAGCGTATTGTGTGAGAGACTAAGGCCCACCGTCAATGAACTGATTGGACCTTATCAGTGTGGCTTTAGACCTGGTAAATCTACTATCGACCAGGTATTCACAGTGCGCCAGATCTTGGAAAATATCCAAGAAAGAAGAATCGACACGCACCATCTTTTTGTCGACTTCAAAGCCGCTTTCGACAACACGAAAAGAAGTTGCCTTTATGCCGCAATGTCTGAATTTGGTATCCTCGCAAAACTTATACGGCTATGTAAAATGACGTTGAGCAACACCACCATCTCCGTCAGGATTGGGAAGGACCTCTCCGAGCCGTTTAATACCAAACGAGGTTTCAGACAGGATGACTCTTTGTCGTGTGACTTTATTAACCTTATTCTGGAGAAGATAATTCGAGCCGCAGAACTAAATCGGTCAGACACTATATTATATAAAAGTATGCAGCTGCTGGCGTAAGCCGATGACATTGACATCATCGGCCTTAACAACCGCGCAGTTAGTTCTGCCTTCTCCAAACTGGATAAAGAAGCAAAGCGAATGGGTCTGGAGGTGAACGAGGACAAGAAGAGGTATCTCCTGTCATCAAATAAACAGTCGGCACATTCACGACTGGGATCAAACATCATTGTTGACAGTTATAACTTTGAAAAAGTAGAAGACTTCGTTTACTTAGGAACCAGCATTAACATCAATAATGATGTCAGCCTCGAAATCCAAAGTAGGATCACTCTTGCCACCAAGTGCTACTTCGGACTGAGTAGGCAACTGAGCAGTAAAGTCCTCTCTCGACGGACAAAAATCACGCTCTATAAGTCTCTCATTATGCCCGTCCTAATGTATGGCGCAGAAGCATGGTTTGGTCATGTCGTTCGAATGGATGAAAGCGCCCCAGCTCTGAAAGTATTCGACGCGGTACCCACCGGTGGCAGCAGAGGAAAAGGGAGGCCTCCTCTGCGTAGGAAAGACCAGGCGGTAAGGGACTTGGGTACGCTTTGTATTTCCAACTGGCGCCAGTTAGCGAAAGAGCGAAATAACTGGCGTGCTGTGCTAAGCTCGGCCAAAATCGCATAGGCGGTTATCGAGCCAATGAAAGAAGAAGAAAAAGACTGTTCGAGGACTAGGACCATTCGGAGATCTGACATAAAATATTTGAAATCTGTATTTTTATCTGAGAGGGGTCGGATTGATCACAGAAAATTATCAGGTCATGAGCGTGAGGAATATGATTAATAGAAGAGAATGGGGAAACTTTGGAGCTAATTTCATTAAATGCTATGGATTTTCGGTACATTTTACTGATGACTCTTCAGCGTCTTAACAGCCGCAGAACAATGTGCGGACCAATTCAGTTGAAAGCCTTTTCAAAGTCGAGGTTGAGAACTGAAACGTGTTTTCCAGAGGACAGAGCAGTAGAGGCAAAGTGCTAAAAATATAGGAGGGGTGAATCACACCACGAACACTTTGAAACGCAACTTGAAATAGTAGGGTATAGTGGCATTAGGTTTCTTGGATTTGGGGATTGGTATAATGTTTGAATGACTGTAATCGGTGTTCCCTGAGGGATTCCATTAAATAAGCGGTATGTTTCTGAAGTTTGCTCTGTAATGCGTGTAAGTGTTCTTCTGTTGGAAATAAGTTAGCTACGTAGGTTATTATTTTTGGTCCTGTTCTGAATATTTTACGTTAGTCTATAATTGCATTAGCGCCAACTCTATCAGACAATCATTAACCGATATCCCTATTTTAAATCTAAGTTGATTGGGGTGTATGTAATTGTTTTTAATTACGTACCACCATAGCATATTAGCTATTATTTTGTTTTAAATTTTCCCTAAGCACGGGATAATAATAATAATAATAATAATTATAATTTGGCGCTTACACAATATAGCTGTGTTTGGCCAAGCTTCTACTAACACTTGTGGTGTGCGTCTTTTGTGCTGACTCCGTACGGCAGATTTTTTTTATAAGAAGCTTTTTCATGGCAGAAATACTCTCGGAGCTTTGGCATTGCCTCGGAGGGTGACCGCTATTAGAAAATAACGTTTTCTATGATTTAGATTGTACTTGCCCTGGATGAGTTTCGAACCTTGAACTCAGTGGCATACCTACACGTTCGGGAGCTGCCCCCGCCGCGATATAAAAATCGTGCTGGACGATTTTAATGCCAAGGTGGGCAAGGAAGGCATTTTCGGTCCCACAGTCAGAAACTTCAATCTCCTCAAAACGTCCGGTGACGGATTGAGACTGGTCGCATCCGCCGGGCCCCGAAACATGGTAGTTTATAGCACCAGATTACAGCATAAGAAGATACGAGCTACGTGATTGTCTTCACATGGTAAAACACGAAACCAAATCGACCATGCTGTGATAAACGGAAAGCATGCTTCCAGTGATCTTCTGCACTCTGTTGTAAACGAACGTACCTATTATTTGTGTATTTGTAAAAAAAAGTCTATGAATACATAATTTATTCTTACAGACTAAAAACGAATTGTACAAAATTATTCAAAAATAGAATATAGCGAATTCCCCAAGTAGTCTTTGCAGACTGAGAAATCTATATATCTACTGCTTGAAATGCGATTAAGATCAATTAAAGCTCTTGTGATGAAACTATAAAGTTAATAATGACTGACGAAAGTAAATTTGCTATCAAAACTTACTCCTAAGTCCTTTATCTCATGGACGGATTTAAGATAGATGTGTGAAATATTATACGACGTTTGTAAGACAGTTTTACGCTTACTAAAAGTAACATGATAGCACTTTTCTATATTCAGCGATAAGCGATTTGTCTCACACCAGGTGTGAAGATTATTAAGTTCCGCTTGAAGCATCTGTGAATCCTGCGGGTTTTTTATTGTAGAGCAAATTTTTGAGTCGTCAGCATATAGGACAAATTTTGCGAAGGAGAAGCAACTACGTATATCATTAATGAATAAAATAAAAAATAGAAGCAACTACTTATATCATTAATGAATAAAATAAAAAATAGAGGTCCCAATACATTTCCTTGGGGCACCCCTTTGTCAACATTAACAGCACACTGGCGGGTAATTAGAAAGGATTTTATCCATTTCAGAAAGGTAGAGTGAAAACCAATAGCTGCAAGTTTGTTGACTAAAATTGAGTGAGACACAGTCGAAAGCTTTAGAGAAATCGGTATAAACAACATCTACCTGAAGACCATCATGGAATTCAGATATGCATAAATCTGTAAAGACGGCTATGTTAGACACATTCGAACGATTTGGAATAAACCCATGCTGATTTTGGCAAATAACGCTTTTAACTGCAAAATATAATTTATCATAGGCAATACATTCGAACAATTTCGAAATAGTAGAGAGCTAAGAAATGGGCCTATAATTTTTTACATCGTTTTTGTTACCACTTTTGAAAATAGGGGTGTATAAGCAATTTTCAGTCGTCAAGAAATACACCTGAGGATTGCGATCTATTAAAGACTATACTTAGAGGATAAATGAGAGAATCGCAACTTTTTATTAAGATTGAGGAAAGCCCATCAACATCAGTTTGATTTGAAGGTTTAAGCTTTGCAATGCCGTTAAGAATATCTAGTGCAGTCCCCTACCCTTGACTGCACTAGATATTCTTCCAAAGTTTAGAGACGATTCTAAGGTGCTAGAAAAGTTCTCACTAGGGTCATTACCTGATGTAAAATTGGAGTGGAAGAAATCAGCAAAAAAATTAGCGGTCTCAGTTGGTGAAGTTGCCGACTTCGCATTCAAAAATAAGTGCCCAGCAACACTAGAGCACGCCTTCTTTGAATTAACAAATCTCCAGAAAGCTTTGGGATTCGATTTTATGTTGGCTTCATAATTTATAACATAATTTCTGTATAAAAATTTATCAAGGCAATTATAGTTCTTGGCATTTTTTGTGTATTGAAGAAAAATATAATAGTTATTCGACTTTTTGAATTTCCGATAAAAGTTATTTTTTAGATTTTTAAGTTTTCGTAATTGTAAAGTATGCCAAGGCAGTTTGTATTTTTTCTTGCAATAATTATGCTCACCAAAGCGAAAAAACCAGCTGGCGCCTCAACGCCACCTTATTGAATTCGCCTTGAATATGCGTGTACGTACACGGACGGAGCCTGCATGTTCGTAAACTCGGTCAACGAGTTTTTATATTTTCGATTGGTATGTATGTAGGACCACAAATTGGTGTCGAAGCGGGATAGACTCACGAAAATAGATTTTAAAGAAGCAAAGCGCGGTACGGTGAACATAAAAGCGCGGTGCGGTGCACATAAAGGCGATAATTTGTCAGTAGCAGAAATTACGAGGGGCTTTTGGGTAAAGCCCCATAAGTGGTTCCACGCCATTCAAAGGCCCATTACAACCGTGCATTTCTCACGTTAATCGCTATTGGGCAGCGCCGGTGATTGCGCAGCAGAGGAACCGTGAACAGCAATACCGACGGCAGAATCAACGCATACGACAGCGTAAGATCAACAACAGCGATAACACTTTCAACAGCACCAACAGTTGGTAGTGCATGCAAATGCGAGATTAATTGAGGTTCGTTGGCAACGCGTACACTTTGTCAAAGATGACATGATACGAAACTCTTTGCTTCGTGAGAGCGCTGCCAAAATCCGCATTTTTTATAACTTTCGTTGAAGTATGTAAATAGAATAAATGCAAATGCTACGAATATAAGAAGAAATACACGATATCTTCTACTTTCTTACCAAAAAATACAAAGCTATTGAAATCAACATGAAAACAATATCAAATCACAGAAATTCATATACATATGTACAATGCGCGTATTTTTATATAAATATTTATGTATATTACGGCAATTTAAAATGCAATCATTGTCCAATTCTCCTTGAAAAAATATTTGTACTTATAAGTACTTTTTTATCACTAAACTATGAAATTTATCTCTTTACTTAAAGATTTTAACACCCATTTCGTTAAATAATAACATCAATTTTATTTTTTATCCAATTTTATTTATCTGGAAAAAGCTATCAATTCCAAGCATTTGCCTCTGGTAGCGCTTTTTTTTACGTATCAGATGTTCGCTCCTGCAGTGCATAATTTTTAGTATATATGTACATAAATCAATGTTTTGGTCAGGACTCTAGATTTTATATATGGGAGTCCAGCTTCAATTGGGGATGTGGGAAAAGTGTGGATACTTCTCCTAGGGGCTATGTGATATGGTGCGTGCAGAAGAGCCAGATGACTTTTGGCGCAGAGACCCTATATACATACATATACATACGTTTTTGTAACATTAATTAGGGTTTATATACTAGGTGGAGTTTGGACGACAGATATTTTATAATATTTAACTGAGATAAAAAGCTTATTTTTATATATTAAAAATGCATTATAAGGAAGTATTTTATCAAAAACAATCACCAGTATCTTTAAAATATAAGAGTGCGGGGTTAAGATGATGGAAATGAAAAGGAAAGGAGAGACACAGTTTAGTTTTCTGCAGATGTGGAATGGTAAACAACTGTTTAAAGCAGTGATGCCCTGCGTTGGCAGAGCTACCAATACCAGCATTACCTTTTTGACTTAGTATGCGTGCACTAGTAGAGCTCGGGAAAATTACGATCGCAAATAAAATTATTTGTTCATGTGAGTAAAATGAAAGAGGAAAAGTATTTTTTTGTAAGAAATAATAATAATACTAACGCAAATAATTCAAAGGTTTCAAATTGCACAAGATGTGGTTCTTTGGTTGGTAATTTTATAATACTATACTTAAAATTAAGAAAATAAAACTGAATGAAAAAAGAATATGTATGTAAATTAAACAACGAAACACCGACATTTCGTAATTGTGCGACATTTGCCTCGCATATAAAAAATAAACTTTCGCAGACCATACGTTCATTACAACGTGCAAAGGCAAACTGACTACACGTTCGTGCACCCTGGGCAACGTGAGCAACCCATGTGCGAGATACGGTAACCAACTCGTGTGGAGCCATGGGTCACGGCTAATAGAGGGAGCTTTAGTGGAGCCACTCCGACATATTCGGTTTAAGCGTCCACTAAAGTCCGCAGAGTCTGTTCACCAGGAGGTGCGGCTGCAAGCGGGCGTCTGTCTTGGAGCAAGCGGCTCGCTATATAAACGAATTTAAAATTTCAACCCCCAGCATGGGTTGTGCGCAGGGCTTGGAACCCGCCACGTAAAAAAACCACTTCCAATGAAAAGTAAAGCAAAGCTTCGGACAGGACCCCCCTTTTTAGATGACGACCACGGCAAACGTTTTAAGGACCATGATTTGAGGGCATGTACCTGGAATGTCCGAACCCTTAATTGGGAAGGTGCCTCTGCCCGGCTGGTAGATGTCCTCAGCAGAGCAAAGGCTGACATCACCGTCATCCAAGAAATGCGATGGACGGGGCAAGGGAGGAAAAGGGTAGGCCCTTGCGACGTATACTACAGCTGCCATGTAAAGGAGCGGAAATTTGGTGTCGGATTTGTGGTGGGAGAGAGACTTCGCCGTAAAGTACTGTCGTTCACTCCGGTGGACGAACGTCTCGCTACAATCCGCATAAAGGCGAGATTCTTCAACATCTCCCTAATTTGGCCCATGACCCGACGGAAGAGAAGGACGATGGGACCAAAGATTGCTTTTACGAACTCCTGGAGCGCACGTTCGAACGCTGCCTCCAACACGATATAAAAATCGTGCTAGGCGATTTTAATGCCAAGGTGGGCAAGGAGGGAATCTTTGGTTCCACAGTCGGAAAATTCAGTCTCCACGAGGAAGCGTCCGATAACGGATTGAGACTGATCGACTTCGCCGGGGTCCGAAACATGGTAGTCTGTAGTAACAGGTTCCAGCATAGGAGGATACTTTAGGCTACGTGGCTGTCTCCAGATGGTAAGACACGAAACCAAATCGACCATGTTGTGATAGACGGAAGGCATGCTTCCAGTGTCACACACAAGGAAAGCTCGACGTCGGAAAATTGCAATCACAACAGACAGCCACGCACTTCGCTACTCTACTCGCACTCCTGCTCTCTGAGAGCTCTAATCAACACAGCGATATTTCAGAGCAATAGAATCATATCTCTTGCTCTTTACGTACCGCCGCTGTACAATCTATTGGTTTCCAGCGAGCCCGTGATGCGTGAGTGCGAAGAGCTTGAAATGCTGGCCGACAGGAAAAGCGCCCGAAAATTCTTTCAGATAGTACGACGGCTAACAGAAGGTTTTAAGACCGGGGCGAATTCCTGTAAGAACGACAACGGCGACCTGGTAACTGACGTTCAGAATATACTTAGTTTATGGAGGGAGCACTTCTCCACACTACTTAGTGGTAGTGACAGAGACCACCTTGGAGAAGATGATGATTCCGAAACCCCAATCAATGACGACGGAATTCATGTTCCGTTATCCGACTGCGATGAAATCCGTATAGCAATAGCACGGCTAAAGAACAACAAAGCGCCCGGAGTTGACGGGCTGCCAGCTGAGTTATTCAAATACGGTGGAGAAGATTTTGTAAAGCGCATGCACCAGCTTATCTGTAGAGTATGGTCGGACGAATGCATGCCTACTGATTGGAATCTAAGTGTACTTTGCCCAATCCACAAGAAGGGTGATACTGCATCTCGCGCCAACTATCGTGGAATAAGCCTTCTTAACATTGCATATAAGGTTCTGTCGAGCGTATTGTGTGAGAGACTAAAGCCCACCGTCAATGAACTGATTGGACCTTATCAGTGTGGCTTTAGACCTGGTAAATCTACTATCGACCAGATATTCACTGTGCGCCAGATTTTGGAAAATACCCAAGAAAGAAGAATCGACACGCACCATCTTTTTGTCGACTTTAAAGCCGCTTTCGACAACACGAAAAGAAGTTGCCTTTATGCCGCAATGTCTGAATTTGGTATCCTCGCAAAACTTATACGGCTATGTAAAATGACGTTGAGCAACACCACCAGCTCCGTCGGGATTGGGAAGGACCTCTCCGAGCCGTTTGATACCAAACGTGGTTTCAGACAGGATGACTCTTTGTCGTGTGACTTTATTAACCTTATTCTGGAGAAGATAATTCGAGCCGCAGAACTAAATCGGTCAGACACTATATTATATAAAAGTATGCAGCTGCTGGCGTAAGCCGATGACATTGACATCATCGGCCTTAACAACCGCGCAGTTAGTTCTGCCTTCTCCAAACTGGATAAAGAAGCAAAGCGAATGGGTCTGGAGGTGAACGAGGACAAGAAGAGGTATCTCCTGTCATCAAATAAACAGTCGGCACATTCACGACTGGGATGAAACATCATTGTTGACAGTTATAACTTTGAAAAAGTAGAAGACTTCGTTTACTTAGGAACCAGCATTAACATCAATAATGATGTCAGCCTCGAAATCCAAAGTAGGATCACTCTTGCCACCAAGTGCTACTTCGGACTGAGTAGGCAACTGAGCAGTAAAGTCCTCTCTCGACGGACAAAAATCACGCTCTATAAGTCTCTCATTATGCCCGTCCTAATGTATGGCGCAGAAGCATGGTTTGGTCATGTCGTTTGAATGGATGAAAGCGCTCCAGCTCTGAAAGTATTCGACGCGGTACCCGCCGGTGGTAGCAGAGGAAAAGGGAGGCCTCCTCTGCGTTGGAAAGACCAGGCGGTAAGGGACTTGGGTACGCTTTGTATTTCCAACTGGCGCCAGTTAGCGAAAGAGCGAAATAACTGGCGTGCTGTGCTAAGCTCGGCCAAAATCGCATAGGCGGTTATCGAGCCAATGAAAGAAGAAGAAGGAGACTGTTCGAGGACTAGGACCAATCGCAGATCTGACATAAAATATTTGAAATCTGTATTTTTATCTGAGAGGGGTCGGATTGATCACAGAAAAATAATAGGTCATAAGCGTGAGGAATATGATTAATAGAAGAGAGTGGGGAAACTTTGGAGCTAATTTCATTAAATGCTATGAATCTTCGGTACATTTTACTGATGACTCTTCAGCGTCTTAACAGCCGCAGCACAATGTGCGGACCAATTCAGTTGAAAGCCTTTTCAAATTCGAGGTTGAGAACAGAAACGTGTTTTCCAGAGGACAGAGCAGTAGAGGCAAAGTGCTAAAAATATAGGAGGGGTGAATCACACCACGAACACTTTGAAACGCAAATTGAAATAGTAGGGTATAGTGGCATTAGGTTGGTTGGATTTGGGGATAGGTATAATGTTTGAATGACTGTAATAGGTGTTCCCTGTGGTTCCATTAAATAAGCGGTATGTTTCTGAAGTTTGCTCTTTAATGTAAGTGTTCTTCTGTTGGAAATAAGTTAGCTACGTAGGTTTTTATTTTTGGTCCTGTTCTGAATATTTTACGTTAGTCTATAATTGCATTAGCGCCAACTCTATCAAAGGTTTCCGATAAATTAAGAGAGGGTATGAATGTGTGCCTTTTCCTTGAGTGAATCGGATATGCGGTAATCTGCATATATCAGACAATCATTAACCGATATCCCTCTTTTAAATCTAAGTTGATTGGGGTGTATGTAATTGTTTTTAATTACGTACCACCATAGCATATTAGCTATTATTTTGTTTTAAATTTTCCCTAAGCACGGGATAAGTGAAAATGGACGGTGTGATGAAATATATAATAATAATAGTAATAATAATAATAATAATAATAATAATTTGGCGCTTACACTATATAGCTCAGTGTTTGGCCGAGCTTCTCCTAACACTAGTGGTGTGCATCTTTTGTGCTGACTCCGAACGGCAGATTTTTTTATAAGAAGCTTTTTCTTGGCAGAAATACCCTCGAGAGCTGCCCACGCCGCGATATAAAAATCGTGCTGGGAGATTTTAATGCCAAGGTGGGCAAGGAAGGCATTTTTGGTCCCACAGTCAGAAACTTCAGTCTCCTCAAACGTCCGGAGACGGATTGAGACTAATCGCATACGCCGGGCCCCGAAACATGGTAGTTTATAGCACCAGATTACAGCATAAGAAGATACGAGCTACGTGATTGTCTTCACATGGTAAAACACGAAACCAAATCGTAATTTGTAAAAAAAAGTCTATGAACACATACTTTATTCTTACAGACTAACAACGAATTGTACAAAATTATTCAAAAATAGAATATAGCGAATTCCCAAAGGAGGTTTTGCAGACTGAGAAATATATATCTCTACTGCTTGATAAGCGATTAAGACCAATTAAAGCTCTTGTGATGGGAGCATTAAATGCATATACAGTTTTTATGACGAAACTATAAAGTTAATAATGATTGACGAAAGTAAATTTGCTGTCAAAAGTTACTCCTAAGCCCTTTATCTCATGGACGGATTTAAGATAGATGTTTGAAATATTATTCGACGTTTGTAAGACAGTTTTACGCTTACTAAAAGTAATATGATAGCACTTTTCGATATCCAGCGATAAGCGATTTGTCTCACACCAGGTGTGAAGATTATTAAGTTCCGCTTGAAGCATCTGTGAATCCTGCGGGTTTTTTATTGTAGAGAAAATTTTTGAGTCGTCAGCATATAGGAAAAATTTTGCGAAGGAGAAGCAACTACGTATATCATTAATGAATAAAATAAAAAAAGAAGCAACTACTTATATCACTAATGAATAAAATAAAAAATAGAGGTCCCAATACACTTCCTTGGGGCACCCCGGAGGAAGCAAAAAAGGATGCGATAACGTATTGTCAACATTAACAGCACACTGGCGGGTAATTAGATAGGATTTTATCCATTTCAGAAAGGTATAGTGAAAACCAATAGCTGCAAGTTTGTTGACTAAAATTGAGTGAGACACAGTCGAAAGCTTTAGAGAAATCGGTATAAACAACATCTGTCTGAAGAGCATCTTGGAATCCAGATATGCATAAATGTGTAGAGACACATTCGAACGATTTGGAATAAACCCAAGCTGAATTTGGCAAAAAATGCTTTTAACTGCAAAATATAATTTTTCGTAGGCAATAAATTCGAACAATTTCGAAATAGTAGAGAGCTTAGAAATGGGCCTATAATTTTTTACATCGTTTTTGTTACCACTTTTTCAGTGGTCAAGAAATACACCTGAGGATAGCGATCTATTAAATATTATAGTTAGAGGATAAATGAGAGAATCGCAACTTTTTATTCATTTTGAGGAAAGCCCGTCAACATCAGTTTGATTTGAAGGCTTAAGCTGTGCAATGCAGTTAAGAATATCTAGTGCAGTCAAGGGTAGGGATCCGAAGTTTAGAGAGGATTCTAAGGTGCTAGAAAAGTTCTCACTAGGGAAGTAAAATTTTAGCACGACTTTTAAAAGTAAATGTCTTGGTGTCCTAATTAAAAATAAGTTAAAATTAAGAATATCAGAATACGATCTTTCTCGCGACTAATCGCGGCCAAAAACTCGTTGCTTCTAACTTCTCGCGATTGATAAAGTTGAACGTCGAGCAAAAGCACGATCAATACGAACGATCGTAAATATGTCGAACGAAAATATGTCGCTGCAAGCGTCGGCAGTTCGATCTTTCGCGATCGTTCGTTGGTTGCGAACGCTCTTTGTAAAACTTGCTCAGTATCTCATATTTCGTCGATCGCGACGCTTAAAGAAGTTTAATGTATAGGAATACGTAATATTGTCTGATACTGCGTTTAAAAAAAATAGTTTTATTTTCTTTCTGTTGGGTTACTAAATCTCAGCGCACTTCTTAAGGGAAACGTATGTATGGAAGCGAATTTGAGGGTTTTAAGGATCTTAATTAGGGATATTTATAAAACAATAGAATACTAATCACTTTGCCAGAAAAAACGCCACCATATTTTTTATGATAGTTAGTACCTGCAGTATGTGCACGAGAAGCAGGCAAACATTAAGTTGTTCGTTAAGGGAAGTGTTTTTTACTGATTTATTATATACATACATATTATGTAAACTTGAACCAAAATAAATTGCTGCATTCTGCCTGTTCTCGGAAAATCATACATACATACATACGTATTTATATCTAAGGAGATATGTATTATTTACAACAGAATATACATAAATATGCTTCTACCTGGAAACTTCATGCAGAAAACTGTTAAAATGCGAAATAATTTTAACCTTATATCAAAAAAAAAATCCCCATTTGTTTCCAATAAAATACAAGGAAATCTATATACATATATAAAAATAAGTCCGTATATGTACGTCGCCGAACTAATCATAAACGCGTCGTGCGATTTCAACCAAACTTATCCGTAGGCAGTGGCCCATATATGGTTTATATGAAGTTTGGTGCGTATGTGAAGTGAGTGTGTTTTTGCCGCAGGCATTTTTTGTACCGCATACAGCATTCATTAGTATTGAATACATTTTGGTCGTTTGTGTATTGGAGAGCATTGCACGGAGTGATGCAAATAGCAATTTGTCATCATTTCTCTTTTCTCTGTGGACGTCATTGGTGATTGATCTTATCATAATCGATTTTTGAAAATATTAATTTCTTCGCATTTTTTGGTGAGTATTTTGATAAAAATAAATTAATTTTCGTTCTAATCATCGTTTTAATTTAAATATTTTATTCTTTTTGGTTGTTGTGGTTTCCGACAGGGTAATTATGTTTATATTATTGTTAAAAAAAATATTTTATAATTTTATTGAGCTCAAGGCCAGTTTATGGAAGATTTGTTTGTGAAAAAACAACAACAGCTTTCAATGGTTGAAGTTATAGTACTATTTCGGAAATCACCACATTTCCTCATCAGACTTCTTTTTGATTATTAAATTAAATTATTTTTTTTTTAATTTAATTTTTCATAACCACTTCTCTCAGGCTTAAATTAAAATATTAACATTTTACTAGGCCAACAGAAAAATGAACAAACATTGTTAAAAAAAATTTAAAAAAAAACAATGATTAATGAGATAAAAATCGATTGTTTTGCTAAACAAGTGTTCTGATTGTTACAAGTGCATCATATGATTTTGTGACATAATCTCAAATTTGTGATACAATGGTGACTATTTGAACAAATCGTGTTCCGCTTAAAAATATTTTGTGAAAAAAAATTAAAAAATTGAGTGAATTTTTTTGGTTTAATGTCCGATCAGTGAGCTAAAAATTACTTGGATTTTTTGGCCAATTTTTAATTGAATTTTGTTACATTTTCAGCAGATTTTCGTGTCTTTTTGGTGCTTTTCGAGTGCAGACGAACTCGAACGTTTCATTTTCGCTTCCGAACGGTAAGACAAAAATTATTTCGATTTTTTGGCCAATTTTTAATTGAATTTTGACACATTTTCAGCAGATTTTCAACAATTTTCGTGTCTTTTCGTGACTTTTTGGTGCTTTTCGAGTCCAGAATTTGCTGGATTTCATCAATTTATTACTGAAGTTCTTTATTATCTTTAGTTTAGTTTCTTCTAAAAATGCCACGAAGAGCAAGAGCTGACATTGGACGTCGGTCGCGTAGAACGAAAAATAGATCAAACGAAAGGGAAAATCAATCGCAAGATCGGGTTCAGATCGTAGGCCGACAAGTATTAATCAAAATGTTCAAAGGCGTGCCGCACAAATCTACGTTAATGTTGCTTTAAATGGTGCTGGATTTAGATATAATCACGCAATTGATTACAGTTTGCATAAGTGTGTGGTGATTGGTGGAATGAACAAAGTATGCCAACATTGTAATGCACTGAAATTTCATAATGAAACACCTGGAATGTGTTGTGCCAGTGGCAAAGTAAGATTACCCGAATTACAATACCCACCGGAACCATTGGCAACATTAATTTCAGGAACAACGCCGCAATCAAAACATTTTTTGGATAATATCCAAATGTATAATTCGTGCTTTAAAATGACTTCCTTTGGAGCGACGAATGTAATACGAAATAATTTCATGCCGACATTTAAGGTAATTTCGGCCCTGGGAATTTCGAATGAAGCATACAGCGACATTTCAGAACTTTTCACAAGTTCTAATCAATCATATTTTGCCTCACAATTTCAGATACAAGGGCAAATTTATTATAGGATTGGTTCATTATTGCCATTTCCAGATGCAAACCACCAGTTCTTGCAAATCTACTTCCTTGGCAATAATGAAAATGAAGTAGATGCCCGTTGTTCAATATTCACAAGTGCCAGAAGAATAATAATACGTGAATTGCAAGCATTGTTTCATGAACATAATGATTTGATTAATACTTTTTGGACAGCACTTGATCAGATGCCGTCTGATGATCATAAAATCGTGATTCGTGCTGATAGAAGACCAATCGGAGAACACGAACGAAGATTTAATGCACCTATAAATAATGAAGTTGCTGTGGTGATTGTCGGCGATGAGTTTCAATCACGTGACATTGTATTGCGTAGAAGAAATAATCAATTACAACGTATTTGTGAAACACATCGCTCTTACGATGCCCTACAGTACCCAATTTTGTTTTGTCGGGGTAAAGATGGATACCCTATTAATTTAAAAATGGTAGATCCCGCAAACCCACGTGAGTGTTTGTTGTGTTTAATATACTCTTCCAATTTTGTTTAACAAGAATTAGTATGAAATGATTTAAATTTCCATTTGTTTTTTTTCTCTTCAGAACGTGAAGTCAATAAAAATGTCAGCGCTATGAACTATTATGCACATAGAATTATGATACGACAAAATCAGGAAAATCATATTTTGAAATGTCGGAGACTCTTTCATCAATATGTCGTAGAAATGTATGCAAAGATAGAAACAGAGCGTTTGAACTTTATTCGATTCAATCAACGGAAGTTGCGATCAGAAGAGTATATACATCTCCGCGATGCAATCAATAATGATGGAAATGTTGACAATGTTGGACAAGTTGTTATTTTACCAGCAAGTTACACAGTCAGTCCAAGGCACATGCATGAATATGCACAAGATGCCATTTGCTATGTTCGTTTGTATGGTCGACCAGATTTGTTTATTACATTTACATGTAATCCACAATGGGACGAAATCAAGCAATATTTATATGAAGGGCAATCTTCTACAGACCGTCACGACATAACTGCACGAGTATTTAGACAGAAGCTGAAGTCATTGATGGATTTTATTGTTAAACATCAAGTTTTCGGCGAAGTTCGATGTTGGATGTATTCGGTGGAATGGCAAAAGAGAGGATTACTACATGCCCATATTTTGGTATGGTTAGTCAACAAAATAACAAGCGATCAAATAGATGACATCATCTCAGCAGAAATTCCTGATCAGGAAATCGATCCAGGTTTATTTGATGTTGTTACAAAAAGTATGATTCATGGACCATGTCGTGTTCTAAATATTAATTCGCCATGTATTAAAGATGGGAAATGCACGAAGCGGTATCTCAGAGATTTGATTTGAATATAAATGTAAATGAAAATCCCACCTGTAATGTTTCCAAAAATTCGGGAATGGGCAAAAGTCTTGCAACAATGCAAATTAATAGTGTGGGATGAATGTACAATGGCCCATAAGAAATCAGTGGAAGCGTTAGACAGGACATTGCAAGACTTGCGTAGTAATGATCAACAGATATTTGGTGGCGCTTTGATTCTGTTGGCTGGTGATTTCCCGTTCGACACCAGCAGATGAATTAAAAGCATGTTTAAAGTCATCTTATTTATGGAGACATGTACAAATACTCAATTTGACTACAAATGTGCGAGTACAAATTAAAACGATCCATCGGCCGACACATTTTCAAGGCAGCTGTTGGCAATAGGCAATGGTCAACTTGCTGTTGATCGTGAAACTGACTTTATCACTTTACCAGATAACTTTTGTAATATTGCACCAACAAAAGAAGAATTGGTGTCAAGTGTTTTTCCAAATATTGCAGAAAATTATCGCAATCATAATTGGTTAGCTAAAAGAGCTATACTGGCCGCTAAAAATAAAGACGTTGGTCAAATGAATGCAGACATTTTAACCCATGTTCCTGGCGAGGTTGTAAAATACCAATCAGTTGACACGGTTACGAATCAAGACGACGCTGTTAATTATCCGACAGAATTTTTGAATTCATTGGATTTACCCGGATTTCCACCTCATCGTTTACAATTGAAAGTGCGTGCTCCCATTATTATGCTTCGAAATATAAATCAACCACGATTATGCATTGGGACAAGATTAGCGGTTAAAAAGGTCATGAACAATTTGATCGAAGCAACAATTTTAAAGGGGAAGTTTAAAGGTGAAGATGTATTGATTCCACGAATTCCAATGATTCCATCAGATTTACCTTTTGAATTCAACAGACTACAGTTTCCAATACGTCTTGCATTTGCTATTACAATAAATAAAGCGCAAGGGCAATCGTTGGAATTGTGTGGAATTGATTTAGAATATAGTTATATGTTTCGTGCTCACGTGTTGGCAAGCCTTCAGTTCTCTTTATTTACACAACACCTCATGGCAAAACCAAAAATGTTGTCTACGAAAGAGCTCTAAGATAGTTTAAGTGATACATAGTCTAAGATTGTAAGAAACTAAAATTAAAAGTTGAATAACAGGGAACAAAACCAACTTTATTAAAAACAAGTGTGTTTCTCTTCTTATTTTGTTTTGCCGTGCGAAGCAGGCACCGGGCCCGCTAGTTATATATATGTACATATGTATGTACATACCTATGTATGTAAGTTTACTAAAAAATCAAAAAAAAAAATTTTAATTAAAAAATTATCATTTAAAAGCGTAAATAAAATAAAGACATTTCAAGAGTATAAAAAATAAATTCAAATTAAATTTCAATTAAAAATTATAATAAAATTTATATACTGAATATTTTTACCCAATATACTCTTACCCATTATAGTAGCTACATCCACTTTTAAACTTATCATTTTCTTGCACAAACTTCTTTTTAGAATATCTTTTATTTTATTTGGAAAAATATGAATTTCTTTAAAAATATTTTTTAGAATTCAAGTGCAAATTAAAATGATTTTCATAAGATTCAATTATTTGTTTAAAATAATGTTCGTCGTCAAGGATTCGAAATGGAATATTTTTGACAGTTACCATTCCAACACAACACTTTAAAAATTCTTATTTATTTAATTTTAAATCGAAATGTCTGGAGCCTGGACGTTTCGAAATATAATTGTCACTTGTGGATGGAACTACTTCATCAAAGTTGTGTTTGTGTATAGCCTCGTATTGCCTTTTAATGTTTCCTAAAATATTCCCTTTGTGACCGCTGTGGTCGAGTTGGTAGCGGTGCGTGCTATAATTCGATATGCCGGTGAGTTTGAGGTTCGAATCTCAGTCAGGGCAAGCAAAATCTTAATAATAGAAAAAGTTTTTTCTAATAGCGGTCACCCCTCGGCAGGCAATGGCAAAACCTCCGAGGGTATTTCTGCCATGAAAGCTTCTCATTAAATACATCTGCCGTTCGGAGTCGGAAAAAACTGTAGGTCCCTCCATTTGTGGTATAATATAAAGACGCACACCACAAATGGTAGGAGTAGCTCGGCCAAACACTGAGCTATATAGTGTACGCGCCAAAATTATATTATATATAAAATATTCCCTTTAAGTAGTTTTTCGCACAAAAGACACTTTGAAAAATTGGTGACCTTATTATACGAGTATGCAACAAGTTTTGTCTTGTCAATATTTGAAACTTTGCCCATTTTTATTTCGAAAAAACCTGAATATTCAAGAACATAATTATAAATTTTAACTGCTGCTTGTAACTTTCATTCATTCGTAGTATAACAGACTAAATTGTAAAATTTTTTGCAATCACGCTTTTTCTAATGAGTCGTCAAAAATTCAATCGCGTTTGATTAAAAATACGATCTTCTCATATTAGCACGCGATAAACTCTTAAGCAAATGATCGTTCTCGATTGCATACTTTTTCGTTGGTGAGAGATTGTATGCAATGATTTTCTGTACCAGCGTTCGTGCAACGAACGATTGCTTTGGTGAGCTCGTTCGTTGTCGACGTGTATAATTAAACTCTTTGTATACAATCTCTCACCACCGATCGTTTGCTAAAGAGTTTATCGCGGTAAAATACAATCGCAAAACGAGCTAATATGAGAAGATCGTATTTTTAATCGATCGCGATCGAATTTTTCCGCACCCTTTAAAAGTAGTTATATCTACAATGCAAAGTACACGTATAAAATTAAATAGAAAACATAAAGAAAACGATCGGCATACAAATTTATTTTTTAGTGCATTGTAGAGAAAACTGACATTAAAGGAGAGAAGAGAATGTCCGAATATTTGGTTTCGATTTAAAGTAAGACTGGATCAGATAATGTAGGGTTAATTAGCATCTGCTAATAATGCATTTAATCTTTTAGAACTTTTAAAAATATCCTGTTTATCAAATAATACCTTGTTGAAAATTTGTGGAGATATTTCCCTAAAAGCGCGAATATTTTCAAAGCGCGTAACAATGCGCACGATTTTTCCCTAGAATTATATGATGGATGAAAGCAGGATTTGAAATCATGTGGATATGTGGTCAATGGTGTATTTAAGAAGCCTGAAGCCACACTGATAAGGCGATATTAAGAAGGCTTGGCTTATCGCACGATAGTTTGTTCAAACTACACTGACATACTAATTATGTGCTTAATTGTGCTTAGCAGCTGGTACATGCGTCCTACCAGCTCTTCGCCATCTGCTTTGAACAGCTAAAACAGTATACCGTCTGCTCCAGGAGCTTTGTTGCTTTTAATCCGCCTTAATGCTGTCTCACTTCGCCTTGGTTAAGTGGAGGGATTTGGTGACTGTTGCTAAAGATAGCAAGTTTACTCTGAAAGTATGCTACCATATTTCAATACTCGTCTTTGCAGGAACCTGCCTGGTCGCTAACCATATGGCAGAAAACAAATGTTCACCAATGAAATTAGCAACGACAGCTAAAGTTCTCCATGTCCAACATAAGGGAAGGCGTTTACACGTTTTAGAGAACATGCAGATATACAAATAAAGAACTTTTGACGGAAACATTATAAACAAACAAATAAACACCACATCGGATGTAATGTTTGAACCCATCCGGCCACTATAAATAAAACAGGTCTTAACTCTGGCAACATTAACGAACAGACAAACAGAGACCCAAACCACAAAAACCATAAAAGAACAACAGATTTCTACCTGGCCGCACACGTAAAATACAACACCAAAAGACAGGCAAACAGCTGCAGTTCTCTACGACTACCTCACGAACTGAAGCGAACTTGGTGCGCAAGTTCGTACCTATCTAAACTAGAGAAATTTAACAATAAAACGACTATAAATACCTGAAAAGGTTCAATGGCTTCTCTATATCGCAGTTTGTATTAGACCAATGTTGTTGAAGTTTTTTCTATAGCGAAATAAGTTATTACAGAAACAGGGTTGAAGGCTAGCCCATGGCGGGTGTGTTGGTGTTTTCATAAGAGTTCGAGTATATTTAATATTCAATTCTTTGCCAAGTATAATGCACCGCGACAGGGCCGAAAGTTTGTTGTTTGCATTGTAAGCTTTGATGATGTGCAATAGATGTTCGCTCCTGCAGTGCATAATTTTTAGTATATATGCACATAAAGCAACGTTTTGGTCAGGACTCTAGATTTTATATATGGGAGTCCAGCTTCATTTGGGGATGTGGGAAAAGTGTGGATACTTCTCCTAGGGGCTATGTGATATGGTGCGTGCAGAAGAGCCAGATGACTTTTGGCGCAGAGACCCTATATATACGTTTTTGTACCGTAAATTAGGGTTTATATACTAGGTGGAGTTTGGACGACAGATATTTTATAATATTTAACTGAGATAAAAAGCTTATTTTGATATATTAAAAATGCATTATAAGGAAGTATTTTATCAAAAACAATCACCAGTATCTTTAATATATAAGAGTGGGGGTTAAGATGATGGAAATGAAAAGGAAAGGAGAGACACATTTAAGTTTTCTGCAGATGTGGAATGGTAAACAACTGTTTAAAGCAGTGATGCGCTGAGTTGGCAGAGCTACCAATACCAGCACTACATCTTTGTCTTAGTATGCGTGCACTAGCAGAGCTCGGGAAAATTACGATCGCAAATAAAATTATTTGTTCATGTGAGTAAAATAAAAGAGGAAAAGTATTTTGTTTGTAAGTTTTTGAGCTGACAGTAGCGCCTAATTGAAATTAAAAAATAATAATAATACTAACGCAAATAATTCAAAGGTTTCAAATTGCACTAGATGTGGTTCTTTGGTTGGTAATTTTATAATACTATACTTAAAATTAAGAAAATAAAATTGAATGAAAAAATAATATGTATGTAAATTAAACAACGAAACACCGACATTTCGTAATTGTGCGACATTTGCCTAGCATATAAAAAATAAACTTTCGTAGACCATACGTTCATTACAACGTGCAAAAGCAAACTGACTCGCTGCCAGCGTCGCGACAGTTCGTTAGCTGCGCACACACGACCTGTATATGAAAGCCGAGCAACCCCATACGGCTCCGGTGGGCATTTCTGGTTTTAAGCATCGCTGACTGTTCGAGGACTAGGACCAATCGGAGATCTGACATAAAATATTTGAAATCTGTATTTTTATCTGAGAGGGGTCGGATTGATCACAGAAAATTATCAGGTCATAAGCGTGAGGAATATGATTAATAGAAGAGAGTGGGGAAACTTTGGAGCTAATTTCATTGAATGCTATGAATTTTCGGTACATTTTACTGACGACTCTTCAGCGTATTAACAGCCGCAGAACAATGTGCGGACCAATTCAGTTGAAAGCCTTTTCAAAGTCGAGGTTGAGAACTAAAACGTGTTTTCCAGAGGACAGAGCAGTAGAGGCAAAGTGCTAAAAATATAGGAGGTGTGATTCACACCACGAACACTTTGAAAAGCAAATTGAAATAGTAGGGTATAGTGGCATTAGGTTTGTTGGATTTGGGGATAGGTATAATGTTTGAATGACTGTAATCGGTGTTCCCTGAGGGATTCCATTAAATAAGCGGTATGTTTCTGAAGTTTGCTCTGTAATGCGTGTAAGTGTTCTTCTGTTGGAAATAAGTTAGCTACGTAGGTTATTATTTTTGGTCCTGTTCTGAATATTTTACGTTAGTCTATAATTGCATTAGCGCCAACTCTATCAGACAATCATTAACCGATATCCCTCTTTTAAATCTAAGTTGATTGGGGTGTATGTAATTGTTTTTAATTACGTACCACCATAGCATATTAGCTATTATTTTGTTTTAAATTTTCCCTAAGCACGGGATAAGTGAAAATGGACGGTGTGATAAAATATATAATAATAATAATAATAATAATAATAATAATTTGGCGCTTACACTATGTAGCTCAGTGTTTGGCCGAGCTTCTCCTAACACTTGTGGTGTGCGTCTTTTGTGCTGACTCCGAACGGCAGATTTTTTTATAAGAAGCTTTTTCATGGCAGAAATACCCTCGGAGGTTTGGCATTGCCTCGGAGGGTGACTGCTATTAGAAAAAAACGTTTTCTATGATTTAGATTGTACTTGCCCTGGATGAGTTTCGAACCTTGAACTCAGTGGCATACCTACACGTTCGAGAGCTGCCCCCGCCGCGATATAAAAATCGTGCTGGGCGATTTTAATGCCAAGGTGGGCAAGGAAGGCATTTTCGGTCTCACAGTCAGAAACTTCAATCTCCTCAAAACGTCCTTGACGGACAGTCAAGGGTAGGGATCCGAAGTTTAGAGACGATTCTTAGGGGCTAGAAAAGTTCTCACTAGGGTCATTACCTGAAGTAAAATTGGAGTGGAAGAAATCAGCAAAAAAATGTATGTATAAAAATTTATCAAGGCAATTATAGTTCTTGGCATTTTTTGTGTATTGAAGAAAAATATAATAATTATTCGACTTTTTGAATTTCCGATAAAAGTTATTTCTTAGATTTTTAAGTTTTCGTAATTGTAAAGTATGCCAAGGCAGTTTGTATTTTCTCTTGCAAATAATTATGCTCACCAAAGCGAAAAAAACAGCTGGCGCCTCAAAGCCACCTTATTGAATTCGCCTTGAATATGCGTGTACGTACATGGACGGAACCTGCATTTTCGTAAATTCGATCAACGAGTTTTTATATTTTTGATTGGTATGTATGTAGGACCACAAATTGGTGTCGAAGTGGGATAGAGTCACGAAAATAGATTTAAAAAAAGCAAAGCGCGGTACGGTGAACATAAAAGCACGGTGCGGTGCACATAAAGGCGATAATTTGTCAGTAGCAGAATTTACGAGGGGCTTTTGGGTAAAGGCCAATAAGTGTTTCCACGCCATTCAAGGGCACGTTAAAACCGTGCATTTCTCACGTTAATCGCTATTGGGTAGCGCCGGTGATTGCGCAGCAGAGGAACCGTGAGCAGAAATACCGACGGTAGAATTAACGCATACGACAGCGTAAGATCAGCAACAGGGATAACACTTTCAACAGCGTCAACAGTTGGTAGTGCAAGCAAATGCGAGATTAATTGAGGTTCGTTGGCAACGCGTACACATTGTCAATGATGACCTGATACGAAACTCTTTGCTTCATGAGAGCGCTGCCAAAATCCGCATTTTTTTATAACTTTTTCCAACAATGCCTTATGTCAGAAATGTAGTTTGGAGTATTTATTTTATTTTTTGGAGATTTTGCAGTTTCCGCACCATCGCTGAAGTATGTAAATAGAATAAATGCAAATGCTACGAATATAAGAAGAAATACACGATATCATCTACTTTCTTACCAAAAAATCCAAAACTATTGAAATCAACATGAAAACAATATCAAATCAAAAAAAAAAAAATTAATTAAAAAATTATCATTTAAAAGCGCAAATAAAATATAGACATTTCAAGAGTATAAAAAATAAATTCAAATTAAATTTCAATTAAAAATTATAATAAAATTAAGTAAGAAATAATTATATAATTTATATACAAAATATTTTTACCCAATATACTCTTACCCATTCTAGTAGCTACATCCACTTTTAAACTTATCATTTTCTTGCACAAACTTCTTTTTAGAATATCTTTTATTTTATTTGGAAAAATATGAATTTCTTTAAAAATATTTTTTAGAATTCAAGTGCAAATTAAAATGATTTTCATAAGATTCAATTATTTGTTTAAAATAATGTTCGTCGTCAAGGATTCGAAATGGAATATTTTTGACAGTTACCATTCCAACACAACACTTTAAAAATTCTTATTTATTTAATTTTAAATCGAAATGTCTGGAGCCTGGACGTTTCGAAATATAATTGTCACTTGTGGATGGAACTACATCATCAAAGTTGTGTTTGTGTATAGTCTCGTAATGCCTTTTAATGTTTCCTAAAATATTCCCTTTAAGTAGTTTTTCGCACAAAAGACACTTTGAAAAATTGGTGACCTTATTATACGAGTATGCAACAAGTTTTGTCTTGTCAATATTTGAAACTTTGCCCATTTTTATTTCGAAAAAACCCGAATATTCAAGAAAATAATTATAAATATTAACTGCTGCTTGTAACTTTCATTCATTCGTAGTATAACAGACTAAATTGTAAAATTTTTTGCAATCACGCTTTTTCTAATGAGTCGTCAAAAATTCAATCGCGTTTGATTAAAAATACGATCTTCTCATATTAGCACGCGATAAACTCTTAAGCAAATGATCGTTCTCGATTGCATACTTTTTCGTTGGTGAGAGATTGTATGCAATGATTTTCTGTACCAGCGTTCGTGCAACGAACGATTGCTTTGGTGAGCTCGTTCGTTGTCGACGTGTATAATTAAACTCTTTGTATACAATCTCTCACCACCGATCGTTTGCTAAAGAGTTTATCGCGGTAAAATACAATCGCAAAACGAGCTAATATGAGAAGATCGTATTTTTAATCGATCGCGATCGAATTTTTCCGCACCCTTTAAAAGTAGTTATATCTACAATGCAAAGTACACGTATAAAATTAAATAGAAAACATAAAGAAAACGATCGGCATACAAATTTATTTTTTAGTGCATTGTAGAGAAAACTGACATTAAAGGAGAGAAGAGAATGTCCGAATATTTGGTTTCGATTTAAAGTAAGACTGGATCAGATAATGTAGTGTAGTATGCACATACATAACCAATACACATTACAAACTAATATACAAATATGCTAACATACAGACATACAAACATACAGACATACAAACATACACAATGCACATAGCACAGAATGAAACATACTGACACACACACACACATATAATATACACTGCACGCGCGCAAGGCACCACACACAAAGTGCAACATAAAACCAAATGTCTGGGCGCAGAACAGCGAGCTCATTACACAACAAGTGCAAGTACTTTTGGTGATTGACCGCTTAGCAAAAACACATAACACACTCCGGCATCAAATTGCTGTCATTGCATTTCGGCAATTTGAAGGCCAATAAACAAAACAAACACTAAGTGCATTTTACCCAAATCATATTTTATTTAGTACCGTGTGAAATCAATGCGTGAGAAAATATTTCTAATTTCATGTTGATTTCCCATTGGTTAATTAAGAATTATAAATAAGTTTCCTCTGTGAGGAAATTAGTATATAAGACCAACAATTTGGAAAATAAAGTTAATAATAATTTACAAGCTTAACTGTTTGGATCTTATTATTCAAAAGAGCGGCCTAGTGGCCTACATATATAGCGTGTCGCGCTTTGTACGACGAATGTTAGGGAAACAATTCATATTTTATTAACAACAAATATTACATGGCGATCCTGCCAAACTGGCGACCATCGACAATTTTTTTCGACATCTAATGAAAAAGACTTGAAAATCAGGACATAGAAGAAATGACTGATATAAATCAAACGATCAGCAAAGCTGAGTTTGATCAAAATTTTTTTGAAATATTCAAAAATTCTTGAATATAAACCAGAAGATCCACAGCAAATGCTCCAAAATATATACCAACACCTATTAAATCAGGCCCAAAAAGACTTACGATAAGTGAATACAGAAAAAGACAGGAACAACACAGTATTGATTATAAAAATTTTCAGCAAACAATTTCTGAGAAGTCAAAAAGAAAATCAAGAGCCGGTAAAGCGGTGAGATATAGAAAACAAATGCGAGAGTTATATCAACTTATATGTACATATAACGAATGGAAAAGAACAGAAGAAATACTTAGATAAATTAAAACAACTTAAAGAATGTGCGGCCCAAAGCAGAACCAGCAGGGACCAGCTGAAGTAATTAATAACAATATCAACGACAGCGTGGTAACAAAAGAAGACCACAACACCACCTATTTAATATATTTAATATTAGTAATTATAATAATATATGGTTTATATAGATTACATAAGTATTATAAAAATTTTGTTAAAAAACAAATAACAAGATCAGTGGCCAATATTAGTGCCTAAATAGCTAAAATATGAAAATTAAAATATATACATGGACAAAATAAATAATATTTTAATCAATTTAAAAAAGAATCCAAATAGAACATATTCAAATGCATATATAGAAAATACTAAAGATAAAATAAAGCAAATTTGGTCAGAATTGATTCTAAAACACAAGCAGCACGAAATAGATGAAATAAAACCAAAATTTCAAGAAATAACTTCAAAAATATATACATTTTTAAATGATAAAATGGCAAACTTTGATATTTCTACTGCTTCAAAGATAATCCCCGAGTTCGGAGGAGAACAATATCTTCTAACCAAATTTGTAGACACTATAGAATTTTATGCTAATACTTTAAATGATGCACAAAAATTAATGCTCACAAAATATATTCTAGCAGGGAAACTTTCTCAAAAAGTAAAAAACAGACTATTAGCTGAAACAGAGCCAACCACTATTGATCAGCTCAAAGAAACTCTTGAAAAATTATATAAATTGAATAAAAATCCGCTGAAGCTACAAAACACGCTTAGTGTGATAAAACAAAATAACTTATCATTGCAAAATTTTGCATCGAAGATTGAGAGCATAACAGCCTCACTTAATGAAATTCAAATATCGCAGCAAGGCTCAGAATCTAAATCGATAATTATCAAACTAAATGACCAATTGGCATTAAACGCTTTTAAAAATGGTGTAAATGAACCATTAAAATCAATTGTTTTCGCGGCTAGAGCAAAGACTTTTTCCGAAGCACTGCAAACAGCTCAAGAGGCAGATGTACCAACTAACAACTCGAACATATATCGGACAAGAAATAACAATACTAGTTACAATAATAACTATAATAATAACACGCGTCAACCATTTAATACAAGAAATAATAATGGAAACAGAAGGTATGACGATCGAAATCGTGTTTCTAATAATACAAATAATAACAGAAATTATAATAACAACAATAGGAATTATAATAATAACAATAACAACAGAAGTTATAATAACAGCAACAGGAATAATGATAATAACAATAGAAATTATTCTAACAAAATTCTGATCAGAACAGAACAAATAATAATAATCAAAATAAAAATTCTCAGGAAAACTAGGACGTCCCCAGATGAAAGAAGCTGGGGTCATAAATAAAACTTTAAATACGTATAGTATAGCCCAAAAAGACACAAATTATATCATAATTAAATCAAAGACAATACGAAAACCAATAACATTTCTAATAGACACAGGTGCAGACATATCAATTATAAAAAATGCATCTATAGAAGACAGTCCAATAACAAATTGTCAACAATATAACATAAATGGACTTAGTGACAATTTATTAACAACAAATTCGAAAACAAATCTTTCACTTCAATCTGATGAATTTATGATTGAACATACATTTTATATTTTTGACAATATTAACATATCTACAGATGGAATTATAGGTAGAGATTTCTTGACAAAATATAATTGTAAAATAGATTATGAAACCTTTGTACTCACAATTATATATGAAGAACAACAAATAATATTGCTAATGTACATGAAACTCAGTACATTACCAAGTATTAATTTGCCAACTAGAACAGAAATTATTAAAGAAGTAGACATTGACTTAAATGAAGACAGTTTAGTATGTGCTAGTGAAATAACACCAGGCATATTTATAGCTAACACAATAATTCCAAAGAAAGGTCACAAACATATAAAGTTCATAAATACAAATGAGTATGACATAACAATTAAAGATATTCCATTACACATACAACCAATAAAAAATTTTACAATTCTAAAATATGACTCAAAATTTAATTCAAACGACCGAATTAATTTTAATAAAAATACAATAAATTTTGAAAATTTAGATCCACAAGCAAGAGAATCTATAATAAATATTTGTACCAAATACAATGAGATTTTTCATCTAAAAGGAGACATTTTAACAAAAAACAATTTCTATACACAAAATATTTCTGTACATGACAAAACTCCAGTTTATATAAAAAACTACAGATTACCAAATACACAGGTTGAAGAGATTAACCAACAAGTTGACAAATTAATTAAAGAGGACATTGTTGAACATTCGACCAGTCCATATAATTCACCATTATTAATTGTGCCAAAGAAAAGCACAAATGATGAAACTCAATGGAGATTAGTAGTTGACTACAGACAACTAAACAACAAAATTGTAAATGATAAATTCCCATTAACAAGACTAGAAGATGTGTTAGACAAATTAGGCAAAGCCAAATATTTTTCAACCTTGGACATGACCAGCTCATTCCATCAAATACCTTTAGATAAGCAATCCAGACCGCTTACAGCTTTTTCGACTAATAAAGGACATTATCAGTTCAAAAGGCTACCTTTTGGTTTAAAAATTGCAACTAATAGTTTTCAACGCATGATGACTATAGCTTTGAGTGGACTCCAAGAAGCTGCATTTTTATATGTAGACGACGTAATAATTTTTGGTTCAACTCTAAAAGAACACAATGAAAATTTAATAAATGTTTTCGAAAGACTAAAACAATATGATTTAAAACTAAATCCAGACAAATGTAACTTCTTAAAAACAGAAGTAGTTTATTTAGGTCACCTTATAACAGCAGAAGGTATCACGACTGATCCAAATAAGTATGACACTATAACTAACTTTCCATGTCCAAAAGATGCAGACGAGGTACGTAGATTTGTAGCATTTTGTAACTACTATAGACGTTTTATAGAAAATTTTGCGCAAATAGCTAAACCGCTAAACGAATTATTAAAGAAAAACAAACTCTTTATATGGTCAAAAGAATGTGAAATAGCTTTCAAAACTCTTAAGTCAAAACTAACGACACCACCTGTTTTGAAATATCCCGATTTCTCCAAACCTTTTATTTTGACTACTGATGCATCAAACTATGCATTAGGAGCAGTTTTATCTCAAGGGACGCCTGGAGAAGACACTCCAATAGCATATGCAAGTAAATCTTTGAACAAACATGAAGTCAACAAACCAATAATAGAAAAGGAGTTATTAGCCATCCATTGGGGAATTAACTATTTCAGACCTTACTTATTCGGTAGAAAATTCATGTTATACACTGACCATAGACCATTAGTAAGTTTATTCACACATAAAAACCCGTCATCAAAGTTAACAAGAATACGAGTAGATCTTATGGATTATGATTTTGAAATAATTTTCAAACAAGGAAAGATGAATACAAATGCAGACGCGCTATCAAGAATTAAAATTACGTCAAACGAATTAAGAAAAATGATACCATCATATGATATGCTTACAATTACAAGAGCGGCTAGTAAAAAATTAGAAAATGAAAAATTAAATGGCATAGAAAGCGAAAAGCTAAATGAAAAATTAAATGGCAAAGAAAGCAAAAAGCTAAATAAAGATATAAATGGCATGGCAAGAAAACCACTTGCAAACAGAACTAGTGCTGCAACTCAAGAGAAGCTTGATCACCTTCACATTTGGGAAGCAACGTCATTATCAGACGTCACGCATATTAAGAAATTGCAATTTCAGTTCAAAAAGAATATTATGTATAATGAAAAAGCCAATATAGTAGCGCAAAAGAAAAATATTGTTGTTGAATATAGCGATAAATCGTTATCAACTATGACGTTGATTCTGAAGAAGCTAGGATTATTCGTAGAACAACAGGAAATAGCTAAATTAGCAGTCTCTGCAGAAGACAAAATTTTCCAATATATAAGCATGCAAGAATTTAAAGAAAAATGGAATAAGCTACAAAAAGAAATGAAAACTAATACAGCCATTATAGTATATACACCGCCAAAAGAAATAAAGAATATTAAAGAAATGAAGCGTCTAATAAGCAAATATCATGATGAAGAATTAGGAGGACATATAGGAATCTCCAGATGCATTAAAAAATTAAAGCAAAGATATGTTTGGAAAAACATGAGTAACATGGTAAAGAATTATATTAATAACTGCAAACTATGCAATGAAATAAAAGTAACTAAATATACGAAAGAAAAAATGACCATGACAGACACTCCAACAACTTCATTTGAAACAATTACAGTTGACACAATAGGCCCTTTACGTCCATCAAATGGATACAGATACATTCTGACTTTTCAATGTGAACTTACAAAATATATAGCAGCATTTCCAATGCAAAGTAAAGATGCAGTTACTGTAGCAAGAACAATTGTTGAAGGATTTATATTAAAATATGGATGTTTTAAAACCATAAAAACTGACAAAGGTACAGAATTTACAAACGAATTACTTACCAACATATGTAAACTATTAAACATAGACAAAAAGGTTTCAGCACCATTTCACCATGAGACATTAGGAGCATTAGAACGAAACCATAGAGTACTAAATGATTACCTACGAGCACTTCAAAAAGAAGACAATTGGGAAGACTTATTACCCTATTACGTGTACTGCTACAACACAACGCCAAACTGTACAACAAATTATTCTCCACATGAGCTAGTGTTTGGAAAAATTAGCAGTCTACCTTGCGAAATACTTAAATCTAAAAACAAATTATACAATATTGATGATTATCTGACAGAGCTCAAACTGAAACTTATACATGCTCATAATATGGCTCATCAATCTTTAATACAAAATAAGATTGATAGAATTAAGAAACAAACAAACAATAATATAATTAATTTAAAAAATAATGATTTAATTTGTATTAAAGTAGGAAATAAGAAAAAATTTGATAAAATTTTTAAAGGCCCTTACAAAGTCATTAGACAAGAAGGCGTCAATAGCTTTATACAAATAGAAAATAAATTAGTTAAAATACACAATAACAATATAATTAAAGCTAGAAATATATAATTAATTGTAAACTATAACATATTAATATACATACATAAATTGTAACATAATATATATGCACATTTGCTTAACTTTTAAGAAACTACAGCAATTGTACATTTATCTAAAGGGGTAGGATGTAGTATGCACATACATAACCAATACACATTACAAACTAATATACAAATATGCTAACATACAGACATACAAACATACAGACATACAAACATACACAATGCACATAGCACAGAATGAAACATACTGACACACACACACACATATAATATACACTGCACGCGCGCAAGGCACCACACACAAAGTGCAACATAAAACCAAATGTCTGGGCGCAGAACAGCGAGCTCATTACACAACAAGTGCAAGTACTTTTGGTGATTGACCGCTTAGCAAAAACACATAACACACTCCGGCATCAAATTGCTGTCATTGCATTTCGGCAATTTGAAGGCCAATAAACAAAACAAACACTAAGTGCATTTTACCCAAATCATATTTTATTTAATACCGTGTGAAATCAATGCGTGAGAAAATATTTCTAATTTCATGTTGATTTCCCATTGGTTAATTAAGAATTATAAATAAGTTTCCTCTGTGAGGAAATTAGTATATAAGACCAACAATTTGGAAAATAAAGTTAATAATAATTTACAAGCTTAACTGTTTGGATCTTATTATTCAAAAGAGCGGCCTAGTGGCCTACATATATAGCGTGTCGCGCTTTGTACGACGAATGTTAGGGAAACAATTCATATTTTATTAACAACAAATATTACAGTAGGGTTAATTAGCATCTGCTAATAATGCATTTAATCTTTTAGAACTTTTAAAAATATCCTGTTTATCAAATAATACCTTGTTGAAAATTTGTGGAGATATTTCCCTAAAAGCGCGAATATTTTCAAAGCGCGTAACAATGCGCACGATTTTTCCCTAGAATTATATGATGGATGAAAGCAGGATTTGAAATCATGTGGATATGTGGTCAATGGTGTATTTAAGAAGCCTGAAGCCACACTGATAAGGCGATATTAAGAAGGCTTGGCTTATCGCACGATAGTTTGTTCAAACTACTTTGGCATACTAATTCTGTGCTTAATTGTGCTTAGCAGCTGGTACATGCGTCCTACCAGCTCTTCGCCATCTGCTTTGAACAGCTAAAACAGTATACCGTCTGCTCCAGGAGCTTTGTTGCTTTTAATCCGCCTTAATGCTGTCTCACTTCGCCTTGGTTAAGTGGAGGGATTTGGTGACTGTTGCTAAAGATAGCAAGTTTACTCTGAAAGTATGCTACCATATTTCAATACTCGTCTTTGCAGGAACCTGCCTGGTCGCTAACCATATGGCAGAAAACAAATGTTCACCAATGAAATTAGCAACGACAGCTAAAGTTCTCCATGTCCAACATAAGGGAAGGCGTTTACACGTTTTAGAGAACATGCAGATATACAAATAAAGAACTTTTGACGGAAACATTATAAACAAACAAATAAACACCACATCGGATGTAATGTTTGAACCCATCCGGCCACTATAAATAAAACAGGTCTTAACTCTGGCAACATTAACGAACAGACAAACAGAGACCCAAACCACAAAAACCATAAAAGAACAACAGATTTCTACCTGGCCGCACACGTAAAATACAACACCAAAAGACAGGCAAACAGCTGCAGTTCTCTACGACTACCTCACGAACTGAAGCGAACTTGGTGCGCAAGTTCGTACCTATCTAAACTAGAGAAATTTAACAATAAAACGACTATAAATACCTGAAAAGGTTCAATGGCTTCTCTATATCGCAGTTTGTATTAGACCAATGTTGTTGAAGTTTTTTCTATAGCGAAATAAGTTATTACAGAAACAGGGTTGAAGGCTAGCCCATGGCGGGTGTGTTGGAGTTTTCATAAGAGTTCGAGTATATTTAATATTCAATTCTTTGCCAAGTATAATGCACCGCGACAGGGCCGAAAGTTTGTTGTTTGCATTGTAAGCTTTGACGATGTGCAATAGATGTTCGCTCCTGCAGTGCATAATTTTTAGTATATATGCACATAAATCAACGTTTTGGTCAGGACTCTAGATTTTATATATGGGAGACCAGCTTCATTTGGGGATGTGGGAAAAGTGTGGATACTTCTCCTAGGGGCTATGTGATATGGTGCGTGCAGAAGAGCCAGATGACTTTTGGCGCAGAGACCCTATATATACGTTTTTGTAACATTAATTAGGGTTTATATACTAGGTGGAGTTTGGACGACAGATATTTTATAATATTTAACTGAGATAAAAAGCTTATTTTGATATATTAAAAATGCATTATAAGGAAGTCTTTTATCAAAAACAATCACCAGTATCTTTAAAATTTTCGAGTGGGGGGTTAAGATGGTAGAAATGAAATAAAAATAAAATTATTTGTTCATGTGAGTAAAATAAAAGAGGAAAAGTATTTTTTTTGTAAGTTTTTGAGCTGACAGTAGCGCCTAATTGAAATTAAAAAATAATAATAATACTAACGCAAATAATTCAAAGGTTTCAAATTGCACTAGATGTGGTTCTTTGGTTGGTAATTTTATAATACTATACTTAAAATTAAGAAAATAAAATTGAATGAAAAAATAATATGTATGTAAATTAAACAACGAAACACCGAGATTTCGTAATTGTGCGACATTTGCCTAGCATATAAAAAATAAACTTTCGTAGACCATACGTTCATTACAACGTGCAAAAGCAAACTGACTCGCTGCCAGCGTCGTGACAGTTCGTTAGCTGCGCACACACGACCTGTATATGAAAGCCGAGCAACCCCATACGGCTCCGGTGGGCATTTCTGGTTTTAAGCATCGCTGACTGTTCGAGGACTAGGACCAATCGGAGATCTGACATAAAATATTTGAAATCTGTATTTTTATCTGAGAGGGGTCGGATTGATCACAGAAAATTATCAGGTCATAAGCGTGAGGAATATGATTAATAGAAGAGAGTGGGGAAACTTTGGAGCTAATTTCATTGAATGCTATAAATTTTCGGTACATTTTACTGACGACTCTTCAGCGTATTAACAGCCGCAGAACAATGTGCGGACCAATTCAGTTCAAAGCCTTTTCAAAGTCGAGGTTGAGAACTAAAACGTGTTTTCCAAGGGGCAGAGCAGTAGAGGCAAAGTGCTAAAGATATAGGAGGGGTGAATCACACCACGAACACTTTGAAACGCAAATTGAAATAGTAGGGTATAGTGGCATTAGGTTTGTTGGATTTGGGGATAGGTATAATGTTTGAATGACTGTAATCGGTGTTCCCTGAGGGATTCCATTAAATAAGCGGTATGTTTCTGAAGTTTGCTCTGTAATGCGTGTAAGTGTTCCTCTGTTGGAAATAAGTTAGCTACGTAGGTTATTATTTTTGGTCCTGTTCTGAATATTTTACGTTAGTCTATAATTGCATTAGCGCCAACTCTATCAGACAATCCTTAACCGATATCCCTCTTTTAAATCTAAGTTGATTGGGGTGAATGTAATTGTTTTTAATTACGTACCACCATAGCATATTAGCTATTATTTTGTTTTAAATTTTCCCTAAGCACGGGATAAGTGAAAATGGACGGTGTGATAAAATATATAATAATAATAATAATAATAATAATAATAATTTGGCGCTTACACTATGTAGCTCAGTGTTTGGCCGAGCTTCTCCTAACACTTGTGGTGTGCGTCTTTTGTGCTGACTCCGAACGGCAGATTTTTTTATAAGAAGCTTTTTCATGGCAGAAATACCCTCGGAGGTTTGGCATTGCCTCGGAGGGTGGCCGCTATTAGAAAAAAACGTTTTCTATGATTTAGATTGTACTTGCCCTGGATGAGTTTCGAACCTTGAACTCAGTGGCATACCTACACGTTCGGGAGCTGCCCCCGCCGCGATATAAAAATCGTGCTGGGCGATTTTAATGCCAAGGTGGGCAAGGAAGGCATTTTCGGTCTCACAGTCAGAAACTTCAATCTCCTCAAAACGTCCTGTGACGAATTGAGACTGGTCGCATCCGCCGGGCCCCGAAACATGGTAGTTTATAGCACCAGGTTACAGCATAAGAAGATACGAGCTACGTGATTGTCTTCACATGGTAAAACACGAAACCAAATCGACCATGCTGTGATAGACGGAAAGCATGCTTCCAGTGATCTCCTGCACTCTATTGTAAACGAACGTACCTATTATTTGTTTTAGTGTGAAAAGAAGTCTATGAATACATAATTTATTCTTACAGAGTAAAAACGAATTGTACAAAATTATTCAAAAATAGAATATAGCGAATTCCCAAAGTAGGTTTTGCAGACTGAGAAATCTATATCTCTACTGCTTGAAATGCGATTAAGATCAATTAAAGCTCTTGTGGTGGGAGCATTAAATGCATATACAGTTTTTATGACGAAACTATAAAGTTAATAATGATTGACGAAAGTAAATTTGCTATCAAAAGTTACTCCTAAGTCCTTTATCTCATGGACGGATTTAAGATAGATGTGTGAAATATTATACGACGTTTGTAAGACAGTTTTACGCTTACTAAAAGTAACATGATAGCACTTTTCTATATTCAGCGATAAGCGATTTGTCTTACACCAGGTGTGAAGATAATTAAGGTCCGCTTGAAGCATCTGTGAATCCTGCGGGTTTTTTATTGTAGAGCAAATTTTTGAGTCGTCAGCATATAGGACAAATTTTGCGAAGGAGAACCAACTACGTTTATCATTAATGAATAAAATAAAAAATAGAAGCAACTACTTATTTCATTAATGAATAAAATAAAAAATAGAGGTCCCAATACACTTCCTTGGGGCACCTTGGAGGAAGCAAAAAAGGGATGCGATAACGTATTGTCAACATTAACAGCACACTGGCGGGTAATTAGATAGGATTTTATCCATTTCAAAAATGTAGAGTGAAAACCAATAGCTGCAAGGTTGTTGACTAAAATTGAGTGAGACACAGTCGAAAGCTTTAGAGAAATCGGTATAAACAACATCTGTCTGAAGACCATCTTGGAAACCAGATATGCATAAATCTGTAAAGACGGCTATGTTAGACACATTCCAACGATTTGGAATAAACCCATGCTGATTTAGGCAAAAAATGCTTTTAACTGCAAAATATAATTTATCATAGGCAATACATTCGAACAATTTCGAAATAGTAGAGAGCTTAGAAATGGGCCTATAATTTTTTACATCGTTTTTGTTACCACTTTGATTTGAAGGTTTAAGCTGTGCAATGCCGTTAAGAATATCTAGTGCAGTCAAGGGTAGGGATCCGAAGTTTAGAGACGATTCTTAGGGGCTAGAAAAGTTCTCACTAGGGTCATTACCTGAAGTAAAATTGGAGTGGAAGAAATCAGCAAAAAAATTTCTGTATAAAAATTTATCAAGGCAATTATAGTTCTTGGCATTTTTTGTGTATTGAAGAAAAATATAATAATTATTCGACTTTTTGAATTTCCGATAAAAGTTATTTCTTAGATTTTTAAGTTTTCGTAATTGTAAAGTATGCCAAGGCAGTTTGTATTTTCTCTTGCAAATAATTATGCTCACCAAAGCGAAAAAAACAGCTGGCGCCTCAAAGCCACCTTATTGAATTCGCCTTGAATATGCGTGTACGTACATGGACGGAACCTGCATTTTCGTAAATTCGATCAACGAGTTTTTATATTTTTGATTGGTATGTATGTAGGACCACAAATTGGTGTCGAAGTGGGATAGAGTCACGAAAATAGATTTAAAAAAAGCAAAGCGCGGTACGGTGAACATAAAAGCACGGTGCGGTGCACATAAAGGCGATAATTTGTCAGTAGCAGAATTTACGAGGGGCTTTTGGGTAAAGGCCAATAAGTGTTTCCACGCCATTCAAGGGCACGTTAAAACCGTGCATTTCTCACGTTAATCGCTATTGGGTAGCGCCGGTGATTGCGCAGCAGAGGAACCGTGAGCAGAAATACCGACGGTAGAATTAACGCATACGACAGCGTAAGATCAGCAACAGGGATAACACTTTCAACAGCATCAACAGTTGGTAGTGCAAGCAAATGCGAGATTAATTGAGGTTCGTTGGCAACGCGTACACATTGTCAATGATGACCTGATACGAAACTCTTTGCTTCGTGAGAGCGCTGCCAAAATCCGCATTTTTTTATAACTTTTTCCAACAATGCCTTATGTCAGAAATGTAGTTTGGAGTATTTATTTTATTTTTTGGAGATTTTGCAGTTTCCGCACCATCGCTGAAGTATGTAAATAGAATAAATGCAAATGCTACGAATATAAGAAGAAATACACGATATCATCTACTTTCTTACCAAAAAATCTAAAACTATTGAAATCAACATGAAAACAATATCAAATCAAAAAAAAAACTTTATTAAAAAATTATCATTTAAAAGCGCAAATAAAATATAGACATTTCAAGAGTATAAAAAATAAATTCAAATTAAATTTCAATTAAAAATTATAATAAAATTAAGTAATAAATAATTATATAATTCATATACAAAATATTTTTACCCAATATACTCTTACCCATTCTAGTAGCTACATCCACTTTTAAACTTATCATTTTCTTGCACAAACTTATTTTTAGAATATCTTTTATTTTATTTGGAAAAATATGAATTTCTTTAAAAATATTTTTTAGAACTCAAGTGCAAATTAAAATGATTTTCATAAGATTCAATTATTTGTTTAAAATAATGTTCGTCGTCAAGGATTCGAAATGGAATATTTTTGACAGTTACCATTCCAACACAACACTTTAAAAATTCTTATTTATTTAATTTTAAATCGAAATGTCTGGAGCCTGGACGTTTCGAAATATAATTGTCACTTGTGGATGGAACTACTTCATCAAAGTTGTGTTTGTGTATAGTCTCGTAATGCCTTTTAATGTTTCCTAAAATATTCCCTTTAAGTAGTTTTTCGCACAAAAGGCACTTTGAAAAATTGGTGGCCTTATTATACGAGTATGCAACAAGTTTTGTCTTGTCAATATTTGAAACTTTGCCCATTTTTATTTCGAAAAAACCTGAATATTCAAGAAAATAATTTTAAATATTAACTGCTGCTTGTAACTTGCTTTCATTGGTAGTATAACAGACTAAATTGTAAAATTTTTTGCAATCACGCTTTTTCTAATGAGTCGTCAAAAATTCAATCGCGTTTGATTAAAAATACGATCTTCTCATATTAGCTCGCGATAAACTCTTAAGCAAACGATTGTTCTCGATTGCCTACTTTTTCGTTGGTGAGAAATTGTATGCAATGATTTTCTGTACCAGCGACCGCTTTGGTGAGCTCGTTCGTTTTCGACGTGTATACATAAACTCTTTGCAATCGTGCACGATCATTTGCTAAAGAGTTTATCGCGGTAAATTACAATCGCAAAACGAGCTAATATGAGAAGATCGTATTTTTAATCGATCGCGATCGAATTTTTCCGCACCCTTTAAAAGTAGTTTATATCTACACTGCAAAGTACACGTATGAAATTAAATAGAAAACATAAAGAAAACGATCGGCATACAAATTTATTTTTTATGCATTTGGACACAAAATAGATATACATACATATAATAAATAAAACACATAGGTTTTTTCTTTTAGTGCATTGTAAAATGTCCGAATATTTAGTTTCGATTTAAAGTAAGACTGGATCAGATAATGTAGGGTTAATTAGCATCTGCTAATAATGCATTTAATCTTTTAGAACTTTTAAAAATATCCTGTTTATCAAATAATACCTTGTTGAAAATTTGTGGAGATATTTCCCTAAAAGCGCGAATATTTTCAAAGCGCGTAACAATGCGCACGATTTTCCCTAGAATTATATGATGGATGAAAGCAGGATTTGAAATCATGTGGATATGTGGTCAATGGTGTATTTAAGAAGCCTGAAGCCACACTGATAAGGCGATATTAAGAAGGCTTGGCTTATCGCACGATAGTTTGTTCAAACTACACTGACATACTAATTATGTGCTTAATTGTGCTTAGCAGCTGGTACATGCGTCCTACCAGCTCTTCGCCATCTGATTTGAACAGCTAAAACAGTATACCGTCTGCTCCAGGAGCTTTGTTGCTTTTAATCCGCCTTAATGCTGTCTCACTTCGCCTTGGTTAAGTGGAGGGATTTGGTGACTATTGCTAAAGATTGCAAGTTTACTCTGAAAGTATGTTACCATATTTCAATACTCGTCTTTGCAGGAACCTGCCTGGTCGCTAACCATATGGCAGAAAACAAATGTTCACCAATGAAATTAGCAACGACAGCTAAAGTTCTCCATGTGCAACATAAGGAAAGGCGTTTAAACGTTTTAGAGAACATGCAGATATACAAATAAAGAACTTTTGACGGAAACATTATAAACAAACAAATAAACACCACATCGGATGTAATGTTTGAACCAATCCGGCCACTATAAATAAAACAGAGACCCAAACCACAAAAACCATAAAAGAACAACAGATTTCTACCTGGCCGCACACGTAAAATACAACACCAAAAGACAGGCAAACAGCTGCAGTTCTCTACGACCAACTACCTCACGAACTGAAGCAAACTTGGTGCGCAAGGTCGTACCTATCTAAACTAGAGAAATTTAACAATAAAACGACTATAAATACCTGAAAAGGTTTAATGGCTTCTCTATATCGCAGTTTGTATTAGACCAATGTTGTTGAAGTTTTTTCTATAGCGAAATAAGTTATTACAGAAACAGGGTTGAAGGCTAGCCCATTGCGGGTGTGTTGGTGTTTTCATAAGAGTTCGAGTATATTTAATATTCAATTCCTTGCCAAGTATGATGCACCGCGACAGGGCCGAAAGTTTGTTGTTTGCATTGTAAGCTTTGACGATGTGCAATAGATGTTCGCTCCTGCAGTGCATAATTTTTAGTATATATGCACATAAATCAATGTTTTGGTCAGGACTCTAGATTTTATATATGGGAGTCCAGCTTCATTTGGGGATGTGGGAAAAGTGTGGATACTTCTCCTAGGGGCTATGTGATATGGTGCGTGCAGAAGAGCCAGATGACTTTTGGCGCAGAGACCCTATAATACACTCACACACACACAAGATGGAAGACAAAGCAGAGAAACAGCTTACCATCCCAGTGCAAGCTGGATCAAGAAGGAGGGGAAAGTCTCAAGACGAGGAGGAAAAAGTGAGCCTCAACAACAAAACCTTGACCTACGAAATAGGGAAGCTGGACAAGCTCTGCGAGAAATGGTGGAGGTCCGAGGAATCATCCTATACGGTTTCAGGACTTAACCTGTATAAGGACCAACTGGAGCAATTAAGAACTGGAGTAGAGGCAGCCAATAAAACATTGCAGCTCAGCAATGATGACGAGAAAACTCGGGCAACGGGCCAGGAGCTATGCGACAATGCCATGGAAAATGGATTTCAAACCCTAATCCGGATTGGTGATGTACTAGAGCAACTCAAGGCTGCATCGGAATCCAGTATGATGACATCCCAAGCGCATCCCCTAGCGCAAAACCGGACAATGCCCAACTCACACAATACTTTAAAATTACCTGCATGTGATACAAATCCGTTTTATGGAGGCTACGAAGATTGGCCATCCTTTAGAGATTTGTTCACTGCAGTGTACATAGAGCATGCCATGCTCTCCAATGCCCAAAAATTGTACTATCTCAAGTCGAAAGCACGGGGAGAAGCAGCCCTGGTCATTAGACAATACTCCGTCAATGACAATAATTTCGACCTTGCTTGGGAAGCACTCAAATCCCGATATGAGAATCTTCGTCTTTTGGTAGACAACCAAATAGACACACTCTTAGATCTCGAAAAAATGAATAGTGAAAATTCGGAACAAATCCAAAAACTCACAATCACTATAACAAATTCCCTCTCTACTCTAGCCTCACACTCAATCTCGACAAGTGACTGGGATCCCTTCCTAGTCCGCTTATGTACGAAGCGATTGCCCAGAGAATCTCTAGCTCTTTGGGAACAGTTGATGAGCAATCGCAAAGACCTTCCACTCTGCTCCGAAATGAATGACTTTCTCACTAGTCGGTTCAAGGTGTTGGAAAAATTATCACCTATTGCTCTAAAACCGAAATACTCTAATTTCGCTCAAAGAGGCCCTAGTCATAACTCAACTATGATTAGATCTCATCCCTCAAACTCTACTCAGAGGGCCCCAAGTCATAACTCGACTTTTATAAATAAAAATAAAACTCACAATTTCCACACTGAGCCAAAAAAGCCAGCCTCGTGTAAATTATGCAACTCAAGCCACTCGATGATGATGTGTGCTAAATTCAAGGAGCTCTCAGTCACAGATCGCAATATATTTGTTAGAGAAAACAGATATTGCAAAAATTGTTTGGCATATTCGCATACTGAGTCTGATTGTCAGAGCAAGTTTACTTGTGTATACTGCCAAAAACGGCATCACTCACTTCTCCACTACCAAGCGAAACCTCAAGTGCCAAACAATACACAACCCACTCGAAGCAGAGTCACGTCTCAAGTGACAGTTGACGCAGAAAGGCCTTGCACCTCAAAACAGGCCGCGTCAAATAACTCAACTATTCATCCTCAAAGCACCAACGATAAAGTGCTATCACACTTCTCAAGTACTCGAGAAAGAACTTTGCTACCCACAGCAAATATACCCTTACTCCACAAGGGTGAAATTACTCAAGTCCGTGCTCTAATAGATCAAGGATCCCAAAAAACTTTTGTAACTTCTCGTGTACAAAAGTTACTTGGTCTACCGACAACTAAGTCCCACTTCCAAATTCTCGGGATGGGCGGACGTATGGTACAAAACTCAAATAAAATATGCTCTTTGACAATTTGTTCACCAGATCTCAAAGTAAAAATCGAAACTCATGCGATAATATTACCGCAACTCACTCAGTTCCTGCCCTCATTCAAAGTGACGTATATCGATCTCAAGGAATATGCGTCACTAACACTAGCAGATCCCAACTGCTTCTCACCCGCTAGAATAGACATGGTGATTGGTAGTGATATAATACCACAAATACTCGTACCTGGTCTAAAAAGCAATGTTGGCGGTAGCTTAATAGCACAAAACTCCATCTTTGGGTGGATATTAAGCGGCCCAGTGATGGAACAAATTTCGAACTTTAACACTCAAGTGTTCGAAATCCCAGCCGATTCTCTAGGCGATTTACTAAAAAAATTCTGGGAACAAGAAGAAGTTCCAACAACACAAACTCAATCCGAAGATGATGCTTATTGCGAAGAGTTATACCAAAATACCACATACCGAAGAGACGATGGCCGTTATGTGGTAAAACTCCCATTTAAATGCGAATTCCCCAACTCGATCGCATTGGGACACTCCAGGCTCTCAGCGCATCAGCAATATCTCAGCATCGAACGGAACTTCGAGAAAAAACACGAACTCAAAAATACATACTCAAATGTTCTAGAGGAATATCTCACTCTGAATCATATGGAGGCCACAAATTCTCAAGAAATCATACGTGATGGTAAATATCACTCATTTTACCTTCCACATCACGCTGTGATAAAACCGGATAGCAAAACTACAAAAGTCCGAGTAGTGTTCAATGCATCCAAAATCTCTCACTCTGGTATATCACTCAATGACGTACTTCACACAGGTCCAACTCTCAAAATGACCTAATGCTAGTCATCCTCAAATGGCGGCTATATAAGTACGTCTTCAATGGCGACATTGAAAAAATGTACCGTCAAATATTGGTTCACGAGGAAGATCAGGATTTTCAAAGAATCCTATTCCGACGATCTCCCGATAGTCCGATAAAAGACTTTAAACTAAAAACTGTCACCTTTGGTGTCAACTGCGCTCCATATTTGGCCATAAGAACTCTTCACGAGTTGGCCAAAGATTCTCAAAATACACATTCAAATATCTCAAATATACTGCGAAATGAGACTTATGTTGATGACATTCTCTCAGGTGGACATGATCTGGACTCAGCTAGTGAATCGATGACTCAAACCATCGAAGTCCTCCAATCCGCAGGATTTCCACTAAGGAAACTAACAGCAAATCACCAATCTCTGCTGGAAAATATACCCCAGTCTGATCTCCTAGATGCAGACTTTCTCCAATTCCAAGAGGCAAGCTCCACAAAAACCCTTGGAATAAAATGGAATGCACTCACAGATACATTCTCGTATTCTGTAGACCCGCTCCCAAACTCAAATACTGCTACGAAAAGACAGATATTATCAGCTGTCGCAAAACTTTTCGACCCGGCAGGATGGCTATCGCCCATAATGATAGCAGCGAAAACTCTCCTTCAACAACTCTGGTTGGAAGGAACAGACTGGGATGAATCTGTCAAACCCACTTCTCTCCATAAGTGGAACATGTTTCGACAGAGCCTCACCACGATCACTGAGATCAAGATCCCCCGCTGGGTACAATTCAGCCCGAATAACTCCATACAAGTTCATGGATTTTCTGATGCTTCAGAAAAGCATTCTGCGCTTGTGTGTACTTAAGAGTACAGCAGAGTGAAACGACAGCAACAGCTCATCTCCTCGTGGCGAAGAGTAAAGTTGCGCCCCTACAAACCGTTTCACTTCCAAGGCTAGAACTCTGCGGAGCATTACTTCTCTCAAAACTCGTGAAACAGGTCCGTTCTCAATTAAATTTGCCACCCCACGAGCTAAATTTATGGACCGACTCCGCCATCGTGTTAGCCTGGCTGGAAAAACCCCCAAGAACGTGGAAAACGTATGTTGCTAACAGGACGTCTCAGATCCTTCAAAATGTTAGCAACGCTACGTGGCGACATGTCGCCAGCGCCCATAATCCAGCCGACTTAGGCACGCGAGGAGCAAAACCCCTGGATCTTGTTCACTGTCCCCTATGGTGGACAGGACCAGAATGGCTTCCAAAACAACCCGAGTTTTGGCCAAGAAATACTAACTCAAATATTCACTCAGAACCTCCAGAACAACGGCAAATAGAAGCATTCCACTCAGCTGAAAACACTGATATATTAGATCGCTTCTCATCCTACTCTAAAGCTCTTAAAGTAGTAGCGTTCATGCTCAGGTTCATAACAAGAACCAAAAAACACCCAATTCCTCAAACACTCTTACTCACTCAAGAGGAAATAAACGAGGCAAAGTTGCGTCTCATAAGCAACGCCCAACACAAATATTACGGGCAAACAATCTCAAGTCTCAAAGAGAAAAATCCCATTAATAAAAGGGACCCATTACTCACTCTCAATCCATTCCTGGATAGATCAGGACTGCTACGCGTGAATGGACGTCTCACTTATGCTGCCCTTAGCTATAATGAGCGTCACCCAATAATCATTCCAACTAACTCAAGACTTTGCTCTCTACTGCTTGAGTTTATGCACTCCACCCTACTCCACGCCGAAAAGCAGCTGATGATCCGAATGGTTCAGCAGGAATATTACATTCCACGACTCAAATTAAAAATAAAAAGCTGCATTTTCAATTGTAAGGCCTGCACCATCTATAAGCAAAAGATGAGGTCACAAATGATGGCTGCGCTACCTCCAGAGCGCTCCACATACTCACTCCCATTTCAGACTACCGGTATCGACTTTGCTGGCCCGTTTCTGATAAAAACCTCAACACTTAGGCGAGCCCCCTATCTCAAGGCATACGTATGCGTCTTTGTCTGCTTCTCCACAAAGGCCAACATCTCGAAGTATGCTCAGACCTAACCACAGAAGCCTTTAAGGCAGCTTTCGCACGTTTCGTTGGACGCCGCGGCATACCCCACAAAATCATGTCGGACAACGGAAAAACGTTCATCGGAGCACAGCGAAGCCTCCAACGGGAACTCTCCACCTTTCTCCAGGAAGCCTCGGAAGACATCGCCGGAAAATACTCACTCCACGGACTCACATGGCAATTCATCCCCCCATATGCCCCTCACATGGGAGGACTCTGGGAAGCTGCAGTCAAAAGCTTCAAAACCCACCTCAAAAAAGTCGCTGGGAATCAAAAATTCTCATTCGAAGAATTCAATACGTTACTCATTCGTATTGAAGCAGTACTTAACTCGAGACCGCTATCCCCAATGTCTCAAGACCCAGACGACCTCCAAGCTCTCACTCCAGGGCATTTCCTACGTGGTGCCCCACTCCTCTCAATACCCGAGCCAAACGTTGAGAATAAAACTCTCATAAACAAATGGCAAAAATTAAAGGTACTTCACCACCAATTCAGTAGAAGGTGGAAGGCTGAATATCTCCAAGAGCTCCACAAACGCTACAAATGGAGAACTCAGCAGCCCAACACTAAAGAAGGTGACCTAGTCGTCGTCAAGGACGATCTCTTGCCCCCCAATGAATGGCGCCTAGGTCGCATCACATGCCTTCACCCCGCTCCAGACCAAAATGTTCGCGTAGTGGACATCCGCACTCAAAGCGGCATTGTTACTCGCAACATAACAAAACTCTGCATTCTGCCACCCTCGTAGTCACAAAGCAAATATGCAGATGTAATCCACACACACTCATATACACACGCATATACATACTCCTATGTACCCACTCATATTTACACACTCACATACACTCTCATATGTTCACTTATCCAATAACAATTCACACAAAACACTAATATTGTTTTTGTTTCTCGTTCAACACTCTTCTCGTTGCAGATCCCAGGACTTCGGGAAGTGCCGGCTGTGCTGCCGCAATCATTCCTTGCGGTATTGCCGAGCCTTTCAGGCGATGACGCCAGAGGAGCGACAAGAGTCTGTGCGCGCGCATCGGTATTGCGTCAATTGTTTGGCCACTTCCCACAGTACCGGTTCGTGCAATTCGCGGGACAGCTGCCAACAAAAGCAGTCGTCAACCAGCAGCACAGCTATCCAAGGCCCAGCACCGCAGCAACCACAAAAAGATCGACACGCCAAAACCATCGCGTGGCAAGAAAAGCCACGACCTACGCCGCGATGCGCGAAGCCAAATCAACGCATCAAATACGGCACGCACTGCGAACCCTCGGCGCAGCGCTCAAAAATCCAGCGTAATGCAGCAGCACAAGCTACAACGCCGCATGCGGGGCCTGCTGAACAAGGCCCGCAAGACCCTCGAGGAATTACAGGACCTAGTGGGGGTATCGTCCCCGCAGGCCCGCCGGCATGTCGATAACCTCATCGACCTATGAGGAAACTCAAACCACCAAATATAAATAATAATAAATAAATAAAAAAAAATATAAATTAATGTAAACCCTATACCTTACTCACCTCCTCATACTCACCTCATTCCTAATTCAATTCGGTCCATCCATATCCTTACCTTTTTTACTTACCGTCTTCCTAGTCGTCCGTCCCGAGATCAATCGCAATTGAACATTCTAAGCGACCAGTTCTCGTTGTGAACCGCCTCCCCTTTTTCGCAAAACTATACCCGTGTGCGTGTAAAACGGAAAATTGTATAAATAAAAATTTAAAAGAAAACGAATAAATGCGTCCAAACTTTAAATATTAAAAAAAAATCGTTTAAATTTACGATAATTTACAAGAGGAAAAGTATTTTTTTTGTAAGTTTTTGAGCTGACAGTAGCGCCTAATTGAAATTAAAAAATAATAATAATACTAACGCAAATAATTCAAAGGTTTCAAATTGCACTAGATGTGGTTCTTTGGTTGGTAATTTTATAATACTATACTTAAAATTAAGAAAATAAAATTGAATGAAAAAATAATATGTATGTAAATTAAACAACGAAACACCGACATTTCGTAATTGTGCGACATTTGCCTAGCATATAAAAAATAAACTTTCGTAGACCATACGTTCATTACAACGTGCAAAAGCAAACTGACTCGCTGCCAGCGTCGCGACAGTTCGTTAGCTGCGCACACACGACCTGTATATGAAAGCCGAGCAACCCCATACGGCTCCGGTGGGCATTTCAACTCTATCAGACAATCATTAACCGATATCCCTCTTTTAAATCTAAGTTGATTGGGGTGTATGTAATTGTTTTTAATTACGTACCACCATAGCAAATTAGCTATTATTTTGTTTTAAATTTTCCCTAAGCACGGGATAAGTTAAAATGGACGGTGTGATGAAATATATAATAATAATAATAATAATAATAATTTGGCGCTTACACTATATAGCTCAGTGTTTGGCCGAGCTTCTCCTAACACTTGTGGTGTGCGTCTTTTGTGCTGACTCCGAACGGCAGATTTTTTTATAAGAAGCTTTTTCATGGCAGAAATACCCTCGGAGGTTTGGCATTGCCTCGGAGGGTGACCGCTATTAGAAAATAACGTTTTCTATGATTTAGATTGTACTTGCCCTGGATGAGTTTCGAACCTTGAACTCAGTGGCATACCTACACGTTCGGGAGCTGCCCCCGCCGCGATATAAAAATCGTGCTGGACGATTTTAATGCCAAGGTGGGCAAGGAAGGCATTTTCGGTCCCACAGTCAGAAACTTCAATCTCCTCAAAACGTCCGGTGACGGATTGAGACTGGTCGCATCCGCCGGGCCCCGAAACATGGTAGTTTATAGCACCAGATTACAGCATAAGAAGATACGAGCTACGTGATTGTCTTCACATGGTAAAACACGAAACCAAATCGACCATGCTGTGATAGACGGAAAGCATGCTTCCAGTGATCTTCTGCACTCTGTTGTAAACGAACGTACCTATTATTTCTGTATTTGTAAAAAAAGTCTATGAATACATAATTTATTCTTACAGACTAAAAACGAATTGTACAAAATTATTCAAAAATAGAATATAGCGAATTCCCCAAGTAGTTTTTGCAGACTGAGAAATCTATATCTCTACTGCTTGAAATGCGATTAAGATCAATTAAAGCTCTTGTGATGAAACTATAAAGTTAATAATGACTGACGAAAGTAAATTTGCTATCAAAAGTTACTCCTAAGTCCTTTATCTCATGGACGGATTTAAGATAGATGTGTGAAATATTATACGACGTTTGTAAGACAGTTTTACGCTTACTAAAAGTAACATGATAGCACTTTTCTATATTCTGCGATAAGCGATTTGTCTAACACCAGTTCCGCTTGAAGCATCTGTGAATCCTGCGGGTTTTTTATTGTAGAGCAAATTTTTGAGTCGTCAGCATATAGGACAAATTTTGCCAAGGAGAACCAACTACGTTTATCATTAATGAATAAAATAAAAAATAGAAGCAACTACTTATATCATTAATGAATAAAATAAAAAATAGAGGTCCCAATACACTTCCTTGGGGCACCTTGGAGGAAGCAAAAAAGGGATGCGATAACGTATTGTCAACATTAACAGCACACTGGCGGGTAATTAGATAGGATTTTATCCATTTCAAAAATGTAGAGTGAAAACCAATAGCTGCAAGGTTGTTGACTAAAATTGAGTGAGACACAGTCGAAAGCTTTAGAGAAATCGGTATAAACAACATCTGTCTGAAGACCATCTTGGAAACCAGATATGCATAAATCTGTAAAGACGGCTATGTTAGACACATTCGAACGATTTGGAATAAACCCATGCTGATTTAGGCAAATAACGCTTTTAACTGCAAAATATAATTTATCATAGGCAATACATTCGAACAATTTCGAAATAGTAGAGAGCTTAGAAATGGGCCTATAATTTTTTACATCGTTTTTGTTACCACTTTGATTTGAAGGTTTAAGCTGTGCAATGCCGTTAAGAATATCTAGTGCAGTCAAGGGTAGGGATCCGAAGTTTAGAGACGATTCTTAGGGGCTAGAAAAGTTCTCACTAGGGTCATTACCTAAAGTAAAATTGGAGTGGAAGAAATCAGCAAAAAAATTTCTGTATAAAAATTTATCAAGGCAATTATAGTTCTTGGCATTTTTTGTGTATTGAAGAAAAATATAATAATTATTCGACTTTTTGAATTTCCGATAAAAGTTATTTCTTAGATTTTTAAGTTTTCGTAATTGTAAAGTATGCCAAGGCAGTTTGTATTTTCTCTTGCAAATAATTATGCTCACCAAAGCGAAAAAAACAGCTGGCGCCTCAAAGCCACCTTATTGAATTCGCCTTGAATATGCGTGTACGTACATGGACGGAACCTGCATTTTCGTAAATTCGATCAACGAGTTTTTATATTTTTGATTGGTATGTAAGTTAAAGGACTGAAGGTCCTGTACACTAAAAAAAATGAAGGGCCAACTTGCCCAAAAGGAACAACACTAGTTTTATACAACGTTACAAGTTTATTATATCAATAGTAATTCACATAAGTAAATAATTATACTAAGTTATGTTCACGCCCCAACAGCAACTGCCTCCAACTCCAGGTTCTGCTCCCTCTTATAATGTCGCGCGCTGCCAACCTTACGTAAGGGTGCGCTCACTGTCTGGGTGCGAGCGGCATTGGCCTTGACTTCCCAGCGGTAGCATATTTCGGTAGAATGCGCAGCAAACATATTTCGCAACCGTGTGAAATGCAATTATGCTGACGCTGCGACACGTGTAGCTGCCAGCCGTGGGAACAGTGCAAGTGGGCAGTAGCCGGCCGCGTTAACTTGTATGTAGGAGCACAAATTGGTGTCGAAGTGGGATAGAGTCACGAAAATAGATTTAAAAAAAGCAAAGCGCGGTACGGTGAACATAAAAGCACGGTGCGGTGCACATAAAGGCGATAATTTGTCAGTAGCAGAATTTACGAGGGGCTTTTGGGTAAAGGCCAGTAAGTGTTTCCACGCCATTCAAGGGCACGTTAAAACCGTGCATTTCTCACGTTAATCGCTATTGGGTAGCGCAGGTGATTGCGCAGCAGAGGAACCGTGAGCAGAAATACCGACGGTAGAGTTAACGCATACGACAGCGTAAGATCAGCAACAGGGATAACACTTTCAACAGCATCAACAGTTGGTAGTGCAAGCAAATGCGAGATTAATTGAGGTTCGTTGGCAACGCGTACACATTGTCAATGATGACCTGATACGAAACTCTTTGCTTCGTGAGAGCGCTGCCAAAATCCGCATTTTTTATAACTTTTTCCAACAATGCCTTATGTCAGAAATGTAGTTTGGAGTATTAATTTTATTTTTTTGGAGATTTTGCAGTTTCCGCACCATCGCTGAAGTATGTAAATAGAATAAATGCAAATGCTACGAATATAAGAAGAAATACACGATATCATCTACTTTCTTACCAAAAAATCCAAAACTATTGAAATCAACATGAAAACAATATCAAATCAAAAAAAAAAAATTTATTAAAAAAATTATCATTTAAAAGCGCAAATAAAATATAGACATTTCAAGAGTATAAAAAATAAATTCAAATTAAATTTCAATTAAAAATTATAATAAAATTAAGTAATAAATAATTATATAATTTATATACTGAATATTTTTACCCAATATACTCTTACCCATTCTAGTAGCTACATCCACTTTTAAACTTATCATTTTCTTGCACAAACTTCTTTTTAGAATATCTTTTATTTTATTTGGAAAAATATGAATTTCTTTAAAAATATTTTTTAGAATTCAAGTGCAAATTAAAATGATTTTCATAAGATTCAATTATTTGTTTAAAATAATGTTCGTCGTCAAGGATTCGAAATGGAATATTTTTGACAGTTACCATTCCAACACAACACTTTAAAAATTCTTATTTATTTAATTTTAAATCGAAATGTCTGGAGCCTGGACGTTTCGAAATATAATTGTCACTTGTGGATGGAACTACTTCATCAAAGTTTTGTTTGTGTATAGTCTCGTAATGCCTTTTAATGTTTCCTAAAATATTCCCTTTAAGTAGTTTTTCGCACAAAAGACACTTTGAAAAATTGGTGACCTTATTATACGAGTATGCAACAAGTTTTGTCTTGTCAATATTTGAAACTTTGCCCATTTTTATTTCGAAAAAACCTGAATATTCAAGAAAATAATAATAAATATTAACTGCTGCTTGTAACTTGCTTTCATTCGTAGTATAACAGACTAAATTGCAAAATTTTTTGCAATCACGCTTTTTCTAATGAGTCGTCAAAAATTCAATCGCGTTTGATTAAAAATACGATCTTCTCATATTAGCACGCGATAAACTCTTAAGCAAATGATCGTTCTCGATTGCATACTTTTTCGTTGGTGAGAGATTGTATGCAATGATTTTCTGTACCAGCGTTCGTGCAACGAACGATTGCTTTGGTGAGCTCGTTCGTTTTCGACGTGTATACATAAACTCTTTGCAATCGTGCACGATCATTTGCTAAAGAGTTTATCGCGGTAAATTATAATCGCAAAACGAGCTAATATGAGAAGATCGTATTTTTAATCGATCGCGATCGAATTTTTCCGCACCCTTTAAAAGTAGTTCATATCTACACTGCAAAGTACACGTATGAAATTAAATAGAAAACATAAAGAAAACGATCGGCATACAAATTTATTTTTTATGCATTTGGACACAAAATAGATATACATATAATAAATAAAACACATAGGTTTTTTCTTTTAGTGCATTGTAAAATGTCCGAATATTTAGTTTCGATTTAAAGTAAGACTGGATCAGATAATGTAGGGTTAATTAGCATCTGCTAATAATGCATTTAATCTTTTAGAACTTTTAAAAATATCCTGTTTATCAAATAATACCTTGTTGAAAATTTGTGGAGATATTTCCCTAAAAACGCGAATATTTTCAAAGCGCGTAACAATGCGCACGATTTTCCCTAGAATTATATGATGGATGAAAGCAGGATTTGAAATCATGTGGATATCTGGTCAATGGTGTATTTAAGATGCCTGAAGCCACACTGATAAGGCGATATTAAGCAGGCTTGGCTTATCGCACGATAGTTTGTTCAAACTACACTGACATACTTATTATGTGCTTAATTGTGCTTAGCAGCTGGTACATGCGTCCTACCAGCTCTTCGCCATCTGATTTGAACAGCTAAAACAGTATACCGTCTGCTCCAGGAGCTTTGTTGCTTTTAATCCGCCTTAATGCTGTCTCACTTCGCCTTGGTTAAGTGGAGGGATTTGGTGACTATTGCTAAAGATTGCAAGTTTACTCTGAAAGTATGTTACCATATTTCAATACTCGTCTTTGCAGGAACCTGCCTGGTCGCTAACCATATGGCAGAAAACCATATGAAATTAGCAACGACAGCTAAAGTTCTCCATGTGCAACATAAGGCAAGGCGTTTAAACGTTTTAGAGAACATGCAGATATACAAATAAAGAACTTTTGACGGAAACATTATAAACAAACAAATAAACACCACATCGGATGTAATGTTTGAACCAATCCGGCCACTATAAATGAAACAGAGACCCAAACCACAAAAACCATAAAAGAACAACAGATTTCTACCTGGCCGCACACGTAAAATACAACACCAAAAGACAGGCAAACAGCTGCAGTTCTCTACGACCAACTACCTCACGAACTGAAGCAAACTTGGTGCGCAAGGTCGTACCTATCTAAACTAGAGAAATTTAACAATAAAACGACTATAAATACGAGGAAATCAGAATAAAACGGGTAAAATTTAAAGCCAACAAATGTAAGCTCTTAAACAAAAAAAAAAGTTTGAAAAAACATTAACAGTTTTGTTGTGAGAGCACCTCAAAAAAAAAAAAAAAATGCGAATGCTCCCCCTTCTACCCTACTTTTTTATCACTAAACTATGAAATTTATCTCTTTACTTAAAGATTTTAACACCCATTTCGTTTAATAATAACATCTATTTTATTTTTATCCAAATAAAATTGCACTGATTTGACAGCTTTTTTCAAGCATTTGCCTCTGGTCCTTTTACGTATCAGATGTTCGCTCCTGCAGTGCATAATTTTTAGTATATACATATGTACATAAATCAATGTTTTGGTCAGGACTCTAGATTTTATATTTGGGAGGCCAGCTTCAATTGGGGATGTGGGAAAAGTGTGGATACTTCTCCTAGGGGCTATGTGATATGGTGCGTGCAGAAGAGCCAGATGACTTTTGGCGCAGAGACCCTATATATACGTTTTTGTAACATTAATTAGGGTTTATATACTAGGTGGAGTTTGGACGACAGATATTTTATAATATTTAACTGAGATAAAAAGCTTATTTTGATATATTAAAAATTGTTTTATCAAAAACAATCACCAGTATCTTTAAAATTTTCGAGTGGGGGGTTAAGATGGTAGAAATTAAAAGGAAAGGAGAGACACATTTAAGTTTTCTGCAGATGTGGAATGGTAAACAACTGTTTAAAGCAGTGATGCGCTGAGTTGGCAGAGCTACCAATACCAGCACAACATTTTTGTCTTAGTATGCGTGCACTAGCAGAGCTCGGGAAAATTACGATCGCAAATAAAATTATTTGTTCTTGTGAGTAAAATAAAAGAGGAAAAGTATTTTTTTTGTAAGTTTTTGAGCTGACAGTAGCGCCTAATTGAAATTAAAAAATAATAATAATACTAACGCAAATAATTCAAAGGTTTCAAATTGCACTAGATGTGGTTCTTTGGTTGGTAATTTTATAATACTATACTTAAAATTAAGAAAATAAAATTGAATGAAAAAATAATATGTATGTAAATTAAACAACGAAACACCGACATTTCGTAATTGTGCGACATTTGCCTAGCATATAAAAAATTAACTTTCGTAGACCATACGTTCATTACAACGTGCAAAAGCAAACTGACTCGCTGCCAGCGTCGCGACAGTTCGTTAGCTGCGCACACACGACCTGTATATGAAAGCCGAGCAACCCCATACGGGTCCGGTGGGCATTTCAACTCTATCAGACAATCATTAACCGATATCCCTCTTTTAAATCTAAGTTGATTGGGGTGTATGTAATTGTTTTTAATTACGTACCACCATAGCATATTAGCTATTATTTTGTTTTAAATTTTCCCTAAGCACGGGATAAGTTAAAATGGACGGTGTGATGAAATATATAATAATAATAATAATAATAATAATTTGGCGCTTACACTATATAGCTCAGTGTTTGGCCGAGCTTCTCCTAACACTTGTGGTGTGCGTCTTTTGTGCTGACTCCGAACGGCAGATTTTTTTATAAGAAGCTTTTTCATGGCAGAAATACCCTCGGAGGTTTGGCATTGCCTCGGAGGGTGACCGCTATTAGAAAATAACGTTTTCTATGACTTAGATTGTACTTGCCCTGGATGAGTTTCGAACCTTGAACTCAGTGGCATACCTACACGTTCAGGAGCTGCCCCCGCCGCGATATAAAAATCGTGCTGGACGATTTTAATGCCAAGGTGGGCAAGGAAGGCATTTTCGGTCCCACAGTCAGAAACTTCAATCTCCTCAAAACGTCCGGTGACGGAGTGAGACTGGTCGCATCCGCCCGGCCCCGAAACATGGTAGTTTATAGCACCAGATTACAGCATAAGAAGATACGAGCTACGTGATTGTCTTCACATGGTAAAACACGAAACCAAATCGACCATGCTGTGATAGACGGAAAGCATGCTTCCAGTGATCTCCTGCAATCTGTTGTAAACGAATGGACCTATTTTTTGTTTTAGTGTAAAAAAAAGTATATGAATACATAATTTATTCTTACAGAGTAAAAACGAATTGTACAAAATTATTCAAAAATAGAATATAGCGAATTCCCAGAGTAGGTTTTGCAGACTGAGAAATCTATATCTCTACTGCTTGAAATGCGATTAAGATCAATTAAAGCTCTTGTGATGGGAGCATTAAATGCATATAAAGTTTTTATGACGAAACTATAAAGTTAATAATGATTGACGAAAGTAAATTTGCTATCAAAAGTTACTCCTAAGTCCTTTATCTCATGGACGGATTTAAGATAGATGTGTGAAATATTATACAGATATGCATAAATCTGTAAAGACGGCTATGTTAGACACATTCGAACGATTTCGAATAAACCCATGCTGATTTTGGCAAAATATAATTTATCATAGGCAATACATTCGAACAATTTCGAAATAGTAGAGAGCTTAGAAATGGGCCTATAATTTTTTACATCGTTTTTGTTACCACTTTTGAAAAAAGGGGTGATATAAGTAATTTTTCAGTCGTCAAGAAATACACCTGAGGATAGCGATCTATTAAAGATTATACTTAGAGGATAAATGAGAGAATCGCAACTTTTTATTAAGATTGAGGAAAGCCCATCAACATCAGATTGATTTGAAGGTTTAAGCTTTGCAATGCCGTTAAGAATATCTAGTGCAGTCCCCTACCCTTGTTTCCTTCCAAAGTTTAGAGACGATTCTAAGGTGCTAGAAAAGTTCTCACTAGGGTCATTACCTGATGTAAAATTGGAGTGGAAGAAATCAGCAAAAAAATTAGCGGTCTCAGTTGGTGAAGTTGCCGACTTCGCATTCAAAAATAAGTGCCCAGCAACACTAGAGCACGCCTTCTTTGAATTAACAAATCTCCAGAAAGCTTTGGGATTCGATTTTATGTTGGCTTCATAATTTATAACATAATTTCTGTATAAAAATTTATCAAGGCAATTATAGTTCTTGGCATTTTTTGTGTATTGAAGAAAAATATAATAGTTATTCGACTTTTTGAATTTCCGATAAAAGTTATTTTTTAGATTTTTTAGTTTTCGTAATTGTAAAGTATGCCAAGGCAGTTTGTATTTTCTCTTGCAAATAATTATGCTCACCAAAGCGAAAAAAACAGCTGGCGCCTCAAAGCCACCTTATTGAATTCGCCTTGAATATGCGTGTACGTACATGGACGGAACCTGCATTTTCGTAAATTCGATCAACGAGTTTTTATATTTTTGATTGGTATGTATGTAGGACCACAAATTGGTGTCGAAGTGGGATAGAGTCACGAAAATAGATTTTAAAGAAGCAAAGCGCGGTACGGTGAACATAAAAGCGCGGTGCGGTGCACATAAAGGCGATAATTTGTCAGTAGCAGAAATTACGAGTGGCTTTTGGGTAAAGCCCCATAAGTGGTTCCACGCCATTCAAGAGCACGTTAAAACCGAGCATTTCTCACGTTAATCGCTATTGTGTAGCGCCGGTGATTGCGCAGCAGAGGAACCGTGAGCAGAAATACCGACGGTAGAATTAACGCATACGACAGCGTAAGATCAGCAACAGGGATAACACTTTCAACAGCATCAACAGTTGGTAGTGCAAGCAAATGCGAGATTAATTGAGGTTCGTTGGCAACGCGTACACATTGTCAATGATGACCTGATACGAAACTCTTTGCTTCGTGAGAGCGCTGCCAAAATCCGCATTTTTTTATAACTTTTTCCAACAATGCCTTATGTCAGAAATGTAGTTTGGAGTATTAATTTTATTTTTTTGGAGATTTTGCAGTTTCCGCACCATCGCTGAAGTATGTAAATAGAATAAATGCAAATGCTACGAATATAAGAAGAAATACACGATATCATCTACTTTCTTACCAAAAAATCCAAAACTATTGAAATCAACATGAAAACAATATCAAATCAAAAAAAAAAAATTAATTAAAAAATTATCATTTAAAAGCGCAAATAAAATATAGACATTTCAAGAGTATAAAAAATAAATTCAAATTAAATTTCAATTAAAAATTATAATAAAATTAAGTAAGAAATAATTATATAATTTATATACTGAATATTTTTACCCAATATACTCTTACCCATTATAGTAGCTACATCCACTTTTAAACTTATCATTTTCTTGCACAAACTTCTTTTTAGAATATCTTTTATTTTATTTGGAAAAATATGAATTTCTTTAAAAATATTTTTTAGAATTCAAGTGCAAATTAAAATGATTTTCATAAGATTCAATTATTTGTTTAAAATAATGTTCGTCGTCAAGGATTCGAAATGGAATATTTTTGACAGTTACCATTCCAACACAACACTTTAAAAATTCTTATTTATTTAATTTTAAATCGAAATGTCTGGAGCCTGGACGTTTCGAAATATAATTGTCACTTGTGGATGGAACTACTTCATCAAAGTTTTGTTTGTGTATAGTCTCGTAATGCCTTTTAATGTTTCCTAAAATATTCCCTTTAAGTAGTTTTTCGCACAAAAGACACTTTGAAAAATTGGTGACCTTATTATACGAGTATGCAACAAGTTTTGTCTTGTCAATATTTGAAACTTTGCCCATTTTTATTTCGAAAAAACCTGAATATTCAAGAAAATAATAATAAATATTAACTGCTGCTTGTAACTTGCTTTCATTCGTAGTATAACAGACTAAATTGCAAAATTTTTTGCAATCACGCTTTTTCTAATGAGTCGTCAAAAATTCAATCGCGTTTGATTAAAAATACGATCTTCTCATATTAGCACGCGATAAACTCTTAAGCAAATGATCGTTCTCGATTGCATACTTTTTCGTTGGTGAGAGATTGTATGCAATGATTTTCTGTACCAGCGTTCGTGCAACGAACGATTGCTTTGGTGAGCTCGTTCGTTTTCGACGTGTATACATAAACTCTTTGCAATCGTGCACGATCATTTGCTAAAGAGTTTATCGCGGTAAATTACAATCGCAAAACGAGCTAATATGAGAAGATCGTATTTTTAATCGATCGCGATCGAATTTTTCCGCACCCTTTAAAAGTTGTTTATATCTACACTGCAAAGTGCACGTATGAAATTAAATAGAAAACATAAAGAAAACGATCGGCATACAAATTTATTTTTTATGCATTTGGACACAAAATAGATATACATATAATAAATAAAACACATAGGTTTTTTCTTTTAGTGCATTGTAAAATGTTCGAATATTTAGTTTCGATTTAAAGTAAGACTGGATCAGATAATGTAATGCTAATAATGCATTTAATCTTTTAGAACTTTTAAAAATATCCTGTTTATCAAATAATACCTTGTTAAAAATTTGTGGAGATATTTCCCTAAACGCGCGAATATTTTCAAAGCGCGTAACAATGCGCACGATTTTCCCTAGAATTATATGATGGATGAAAGCAGGATTTGAAATCATGTGGATATCTGGTCAATGGTGTATTTAAGATGCCTGAAGCCACACTGATAAGGCGATATTAAGCAGGCTTGGCTTATCGCACGATAGTTTGTTCAAACTACACTGACATACTAATTATGTGCTTAATTGTGCTTAGCAGCTGGTACATGCGTCCTACCAGCTCTTCGCCATCTGATTTGAACAGCTAAAACAGTATACCGTCTGCTCCAGGAGCTTTGTTGCTTTTAATCCGCCTTAATGCTGTCTCACTTCGCCTTGGTTAAGTGGAGGGATTTGGTGACTATTGCTAAAGATTGCAAGTTTACTCTGAAAGTATGTTACCATATTTCAATACTCGTCTTTGCAGGAACCTGCCTGGTCGCTAACCATATGGCAGAAAACCAATGTTCACCAATGAAATTAGCAACGACAGCTAAAGTTCTCCATGTGCAACATAAGGGAAGGCGTTTAAACGTTTTAGAGAACATGCAGATATACAAATAAAGAACTTTTGACGGAAACATTATAAACAAACAAATAAACACCACATCGGATGTAATGTTTGAACCCATCCGGCCACTATAAATAAAACAGGTCTTAACTCTGGCAACATCAACGAACAGACAAACAGAGACCCAAACCACAAAAGAACAACAGATTTCTACCTGGCATTATAAGGAAGTCTTTTATCAAAAACAATCACCAGTATCTTTAAAATTTTAGAGTAGGGGGTTAAGATGGTTGAAATGAAAAGGAAAGGAGAGACACATTTAAGTTTTCTGCAGATGTGGAATGGTAAACAACTGTTTAAAGCAGTGATGCGCTGAGTTGGCAGAGCTACCAATACCAGCACTACATTTTTGTCTTAGTATGCGTGCACTAGCAGAGCTCGGGAAAATTACGATCGCAAATAAAATTATTTGTTCATGTGAGTAAAATAAAAGAGGAAAAGTATTTTTTTTGTAAGTTTTTGAGCTGACAGTAGCGCCTAATTGAAATTAAAAAATAATAATAATACTAACGCAAATAATTCAAAGGTTTCAAATTGCACTAGACGTGGTTCTTTGGTTGGTAATTTTATAATACTATACTTAAAATTAAGAAAATAAAATTGAATGAAAAAATAATATGTATGTAAATTAAACAACGAAACACCGACATCTCGTAATTGTGCGACATTTGCCTAGCATATAAAAAATAAACTTTCGTAGACCATACGTTCATTACAACGTGCAAAAGCAAACTGACTCGCTGCCAGCGTCGCGACAGTTCGTTAGCTGCGCACACACGACCTGTATATGAAAGCCGAGCAACCCCATACGGCTCCGGTGGGCATTTCTGGTTTTAAGCATCGCTGACTGTTCGAGGACTAGGACCAATCGGAGATCTGACATAAAATATTTGAAATCTGTATTTTTATCTGAGAGGGGTCGGATTGATCACAGAAAATTATCAGGTCATAAGCGTGAGGAATATGATTAATAGAAGAGAGTGGGGAAACTTTGGAGCTAATTTCATTGAATGCTATGAATTATCGGTACATTTTACTGACGACTCTTCAGCGTATTAACAGCCGCAGAACAATGTGCGGACCGATTCTGTTGAAAGCCCTTTCAAAGTCGAGGTTGAGAACTGAAACGTGTTTTCCAGAGGACAGAGCAGTAGAGGCAAAGTGCTAAAAATATAGGAGGGGTGAATCACACCACGAACACTTTGAAACGCAAATTGAAATAGTAGGGTATAGTGGCATTAGGTTTGTTGGATTTGGGGATAGGTATAAGGTTTGAATGACTGTAATCGGTGTTCCCTGAGGGATTCCATTAAATAAGCGGTATGTTTCTGAAGTTTGCTCTGTAATGCGTGTAAGTGGTCTTCTGCTGGAAATAAGTTAGCTACGTAGGTTATTATTTTTGGTCCTGCTCTGAATATTTTACGTTAGTCTATAATTGCATTAGCGCCAACTCTAACAGACAATCATTAACCGATATCCCTCTTTTAAATCTAAGTTGATTGGGGTGTATGTAATTGTTTTTAATTACGTACCACCATAGCATATTAGCTATTATTTCCTTTTAAATTTTCCCTAAGCACGGGTTAAGTGAAAATGGACGGCGTGATAAAATATATAATAATAATAATAATTTGGCGCTTACACTATATAGCTCAGTGTTTGGCCGAGCTTCTCCTAACACTTGTGGTGTGCGTCTTTTGTGCTGACTCCGAACGGCAGATTTTTTTATAAGAAGCTTTTTCATGGCAGAAATACCCTCGGAGGTTTGGCATTGCCTCGGAGGGTGACCGCTATTAGAAAAAAACGTTTTCTATGGTTTAGATTGTACTTGCCTTGGATGAGTTTCGAACCTTGAACTCAGTGGCATACCTACACGTTCGAGAGCTGCCCCCGCCGCGATATAAAAATCGTGCTGGGCGATTTTAATGCCAAGGTGGGCAAGGAAGGCATTTTCGGTCTCACAGTCAGAAACTTCAATCTCCTCAAAACGTCGTGTCACGGATTGAGACTGGTCGCATCCGCCGGGCCCCGAAACATGGTAGTTTATAGCACCAGATTACAGCATAAGAAGATACGAGCTACGTGATTGTCTTCACATGGTAAAACACGAAACCAAATCGAACATGCTGTGATAGACGGAGAGCATGCTTCCAGTGATCTCCTGCACTCTGTTGTAAACGAACGTACCTATTATTTGTTTTAGTGTAAAAAAAAGTCTATGAATACATAATTTATTCTTACAGACTAAAAACGAATTGTACAAAATTATTCAAAAATAGAATATAGCGAATTCCCAAAGTAGGTTTTGCAGACTGAGAAATCTATATCTCTACTGCTTGAAATGCGATTAAGATCAATTAAAGCTCTTGTGATGAAACTATAAAGTTAATAATGACTGACGAAAGTAAATTTGCTATCAAAAGTTACTCCTAAGTCCTTTATCTCATGGACGGATTTAAGATAGATGTGTGAAATATTATACGACGTTTGTAAGACAGTTTTACGCTTACTAAAAGTAACATGATAGCACTTTTCTATATTCTGCGATAAGCGATTTGTCTAACACCAGTTCCGCTTGAAGCATCTGTGAATCCTGCGGGTTTTTTATTGTAGAGCAAATTTTTGAGTCGTCAGCATATAGGACAAATTTTGCCAAGGAGAACCAACTACGTTTATCATTAATGAATAAAATAAAAAATAGAAGCAACTACTTATATCATTAATGAATAAAATAAAAAATAGAGGTCCCAATACACTTCCTTGGGGCACCTTGGAGGAAGCAAAAAAGGGATGCGATAACGTATTGTCAACATTAACAGCACACTGGCTGGTAATTAGATAGGATTTTATCCATTTCAAAAATGTAGAGTGAAAACCAATAGCTGCAAGGTTGTTGACTAAAATTGAGTGAGACACAGTCGAAAGCTTTAGAGAAATCGGTATAAACAACATCTGTCTGAAGACCATCTTGGAAACCAGATATGCATAAATCTGTAAAGACGGCTATGTTAGACACATTCGAACGATTTGGAATAAACCCATGTTGATTTAGGCAAATAACGCTTTTAACTGCAAAATATAATTTATCATAGGCAATACATTCGAACAATTTCGAAATAGTAGAGAGCTTGTTACCACTTTTGAAAAAAGGGGTGATATAAGCAATTTTTCAGTCGTCAAGAAATACACCTGAGGATAGCGATCTATTAAAGATTATACTTAGAGGATAAATGAGAGAATCGCAACTGTTTATTAAGATTGAGGAAAGCCCGTCAACATCAGATTGATTTGAAGGTTTAAGCTTTGCAATGCCGTTAAGAATATCTAGTGCAGTCAAGGGTAGGGATCCGAAGTTTAGAGACGATTCTTAGGGGCTAGAAAAGTCCTCACTAGGGTCATTACCTGAAGTAAAATTGGAGTGGAAGAAATCAGCAAAAAAATTTCTGTATAAAAATTTATCAAGGCAATTATAGTTCTTGGCATTTTTTGTGTATTGAAGAAAAATATAATAATTATTCGACTTTTTGAATTTCCGATAAAAGTTATTTTTTAGATTTTTAAGTTTTCGTAATTGTAAAGTATGCCAAGGCAGTTTGTATTTTCTCTTGCAAATAATTATGCTCACCAAAGCGAAAAAAACAGCTGGCGCCTCAAAGCCACCTTATTGTATTCGCCTTGAATATGCGTGTACATACATGGACGGAACCTGCATTTTCGTAAATTCGATCAACGAGTTTTTATATTTTTGATTGGTAAGTATGTATGTAGGACCACAAATTGGTGTCGAAGTGGGATAGATCTCACGAAAATAGATTTAGGTAGAATCAACGCATACGACAGCGTAAGATCAGCAACAGGGATAACACTTTCAACAGCATCAACAGTTGGTAGTGCAAGCAAATGCGAGATTAATTGAGGTTCGTTGGCAACGCGTACACATTGTCAATGATGACCTGATACGAAACTCTTTGCTTCGTGAGAGCGCTGCCAAAATCCGCATTTTTTTATAACTTTTTCCAACAATGCCTTATGTCAGAAATGTAGTTTGGAGTATTAATTTTATTTTTTGGAGATTTTGCAGTTTCCGCACCATCGCCGAAGTATGTAAATAGAATAAATGCAAATGCTACGAATATAAGAAGAAATACACGATATCATCTACTTTCTTACCAAAAAATCCAAAACTATTGAAATCAACATGAAAACAATATCAAATCAAAAAAAATATTTTAATTAAAAAATTATCATTTAAAAGCGCAAATAAAATAAAGACATTTCAAGAGTATAAAAAATAAATTCAAATTAAATTTAAATTAAAAATTAAAAATTATAATAAAATTAAGAAATAATTATATAATTTATATACTGAATAATTTTACCCAATATACTCTTACCCATTCTAGTAGCTACATCCACTTTTAAACTTATCATTTTCTTGCACAAACTTCTTTTTAGAATATCTTTTATTTTATTTGGAAAAATATGAATTTCTTTAAAAATATTTTGTAGAATTCAAGTGCAAATTAAAATGATTTTCATAAGATTCAATTATTTGTTTAAAATAATGTTCGTCGTCAAAGTTCGAAATGGAATATTTTTGACAGTTACCATTCCAACACAACACTTTAAAAATTCTTATTTATTTAATTTTAAATCGAAATGTCTGGAGCCTGGACGTTTCGAAATATAATTGTCACTTGTGGATGGAACTACTTCATCAAAGTTGTGTTTTTGTATAGTCTCGTAATGCCTTTTAATGTTTCCTAAAATATTCCCTTTAAGTAGTTTTTCGCACAAAAGACACTTTGAAAAATTGGTGACCTTATTATACGAGTATGCAACAAGTTTTGTCTTGTCAATATTTGAAACTTTGCCCATTTTTATTTCGAAAAAACCTGAATATTCAAGAAAATAATTATAAATATTAACTGCTGCTTGTAACTTGCTTTCATTCGTAGTATAACAGACTAAATTGTAAAATTTTTTGCAATCACGCTTTTTCTAATGAGTCGTCAAAAATTCTATCGCGTTTGATTAAAAATACGATCTTCTCATATTAGCTCGCGATAAATAAACTCTTAAGCAAACGATCGTTCTCGATTGCCTATTTTTTCGTTGGTGAGAAATTGTATGCAATGATTTTCTGTACCAGCGTTCGTGCAACGAACGATCGCTTTGGTGAGCTCGTTCGTTTTCGACGTGTATACATAAACTCTTTGCAATCGTGCACGATCATTTGCTAAAGAGTTTATCGCGGTAAAATACAATCGCAAAACGAGCTAATATGAGGAGATCGTATTTTTAATCGATCGCGATCGAATTTTTCCGCACCCTTTAAAAGTAGTTTATATCTACACTGCAAAGTACACGTATGAAATTAAATAGAAAACATAAAGAAAACGATCGGCATACAAATTTATTTTTTATGCATTTGGACACAAAATAGATATACATATAATAAATAAAACACATAGGTTTTTTCTTTTAGTGCATTGTAAAATGTCCGAATATTTAGTTTCGATTTAAAGTAAGACTGGATCAGATAATGTAGGGTTAATTAGCATCTGCTAATAATGCATTTAATCTTTTAGAACTTTTAAAAATATCCTGTTTATCAAATAATACCTTGTTAAAAATTTGTGGAGATATTTCCCTAAACGCGCGAATATTTTCAAAGCGCGTAACAATGCGCACGATTTTCCCTAGAATTATATGATGGATGAAAGCAGGATTTGAAATCATGTGGATATCTGGTCAATGGTGTATTTAAGATGCCTGAAGCCACACTGATAAGGCGATATTAAGCAGGCTTGGCTTATCGCACGATAGTTTGTTCAAACTACACTGACATACTAATTATGTGCTTAGCAGCTGGTACATGCGTCCTACCAGCTCTTCGCCATCTGATTTGAACAGCTAAAACAGTATACCGTCTGCTCCAGGAGCTTTGTTGCTTTTAATCCGCCTTAATGCTGTCTCACTTCGCCTTGGTTAAGTGGAGGGATTTGGTGACTATTGCTAAAGATTGCAAGTTTACTCTGAAAGTATGTTACCATATTTCAATACTCGTCTTTGCAGGAACCTGCCTGGTCGCTAACCATATGGCAGAAAACAAATGTTCACCAATGAAATTAGCAACGACAGCTAAAGTTCTCCATGTGCAACATAAAAAAGGCGTTTAAACGTTTTAGAGAACATGCAGATATACAAATAAAGAACTTTTGACGGAAACATTATAAACAAACAAATAAACACCACATCGGATGTAATGTTTGAACCAATCCGGCCACTATAAATAAAACAGAGACCCAAACCACAAAAACCATAAAAGAACAACAGATTTCTACCTGGCCGCACACGTAAAATACAACACCAAAAGACAGGCAAACAGCTGCAGTTCTCTACGACCAACTACCTTACGAACTGAAGCAAACTTGGTGCGCAAGGTCGTACCTAACTAAACTAGAGAAATTTAACAATAAAACGACTATAAATACCTGAAAAGGTTCAATGGCTTCTCTATATCGCAGTTTGTATTAGACCAATGTTGTTGAAGTTTTTTCTATAGCGAAATAAGTTATTACAGAAACAGGGTTGAAGGCTAGCCCATGGCGGGTGTGTTGGTGTTTTCATAAGAGTTCGAGTATATTTAATATTCAATTCTTTGCCAAGTATAATGCACCGCGACAGGGCCGAAAGTTTGTTGTTTGCATTGTAAGATTTGACGATGTGCAATAGATGTTCGCTCCTGCAGTGCATAATTTTTAGTATATATGCACATAAATCAACGTTTTGGTCAGGACTCTAGATTTTATATATGGGAGTCCAGCTTCATTTGGGGATGTGGGAAAAGTGTGGATACTTCTCCTAGGGGCTATGTGATATGGTGCGTGCAGAAGAGCCAGATGACTTTTGCCGCAGAGACCCTATATATACGTTTTTGTAACATTAATTAGGGTTTATATACTAGGTGGAGTTTGGACGACAGATATTTTATAATATTTAACTGAGATAAAAAGCTTATTTTGATATATTAAAAATGCATTATAAGGAAGTCTTTTATCAAAAACAATCACCAGTATCTTTAAAATTTTCGAGTGGGGGGTTAAGATGGTAGAAATGAAAAGGAAAGGAGAGACACATTTTAGTTTTCTGCAGATGTGGAATGGTAAACAACTGTTTAAAGCAGTGATGCGCTGCGTTGGCAGAGCTACCAATACCAGCACTACATTTTTGTCTTAGTATTCGTGCACTAGCAGAGCTCGGGAAAATTACGATCGCAAATAAAATTATTTGTTCATGTGAGTAAAATAAGAGAGGAAAAGTATTTTTTTTGTAAGTTTTTGAGCTGACAGTAGCGCCTTATTGAAATTAAAAAATAATAATAATACTTACGCAAATAATTCAAAGGTTTCAAATTGCACTAGATGTGGTTCTTTGGTTGGTAATTTTATAATACTATACTTAAAATTAAGAAAATAAACGTGAATGAAAAAATAATATGTATGTAAATTAAAAAACGAAACACCGACATTTCGTAATTGTGCGACATTTGCCTAGCATATAAAAAAAAAACTTTCGTAGACCATACGTTCATTACAACGTGCAAAAGCAAACTGACTCGCTGCCAGCGTCGCGACAGTTCGTTAGCTGCGCACACACGACCTGTATATGAAAGCCGAGCAACCCCATACGGCTCAGGTGGGCATTTCTGGTTTTAAGCATCGCTGACTGTTCGAGGACTAGGACCAATCGGAGATCTGACATAAAATATTTGAAATCTGTATTTTTATCTGAGAGGGGTCGGATTGATCACAGAAAATTATCAGGTCATAAGCGTGAGGAATATGATTAATAGAAGATAGTGGGGAAACTTTGGAGCTAATTTCATTGAATGCTATGAATTTTCGGTACATTTTACTGACGACTCTTCAGCGTATTAACAGCCGCAGAACAATGTGCGGACCGATTCTGCTGAAAGCCCTTTCAAAGTCGAGGTTGAGAACTGAAACGTGTTTTCCAGAGGACAGAGCAGTAGAGGCAAAGTGCTAAAAATATAGGAGGGGTGAATCAGACCCATACCACTTTGAAACGCAAATTGAAATAGTAGGGTATAGTAGCATTAGGTTTGTTGGATTTGGGGATAGGTATAATGTTTGAATGACTGTAATCGGTGTTCCCTGAGGGATTCCACTAAATAAGCGGTATGTTTTTGAAGTTTGCTCTGTAATGCGTGTAAGTGTTCTTCTGTTGGAAATAAGTTCGCTACGTAGGTTATTATTTTTGGTCCTGCTCTGAATATTTTACGTTAGTCTATAATTGCATTAGCGCCAACTCTAACAGACAATCATTAACCGATATCCCTCTTTTAAATCTAAGTTGATTGGGGTGTATGTAATTGTTTTTAATTACGTACCACCATAGCATATTAGCTATTATTTCCTTTTAAATTTTCCCTAAGCACGGGTTAAGTGAAAATGGACCGCGTGATGAAATATATAATAACAATAATAATAATAATTTGGCGCTTACACTATATAGCACAGTGTTTGGCCGAGCTTCTCCTAACACTTGTGGTGTGCGTTTTTTTTTGCGCTGACTCCGAACGGCAGATTTTTTTTATAATAAGCTTTTTCATGGCAAAAATACCCTCGGAGCTTTGGCATTGCCTCGGAGGGTGACCGCTATTAGAAAAAAACGTTTTCTATGATTTAGATTGTACTTGCCCTGGATGAGTTTCGAACCTTGAACTCAGTGGCATACCTACACGTTCGAGAGCTGCCCCCGCCGCGATATAAAAATCGTGCTGGGCGATTTTAATGCCAAGGTGGGCAAGGAAGGCATTTTCGGTCTCACAGTCAGAAACTTCAATCTCCTCAAAACGTCCTGTGACGGATTGAGACTGGTCGCATCCGCCGGGCCCCGAAACATGGTAGTTTATAGCACCAGATTACAGCATAAGAAGATACGAGCTACGTGATTGTCTTCACATGGTAAAACACGAAACCAAATCGACCATGCTGTGATAGACGGAAAGCATGCTTCCAGTGATCTCCTGCACTCTGTTGTAAACGAACGTACCTATTATTTGTTTTAGTGTGAAAAAAAGTCTATGAATACATAATTTATTCTTACAGAGTAAAAACGAATTGTACAAAATTATTCAAAAATAGAATATAGCGAATTCCCAAAGTAGGTTTTGCAGACTGAGAAATCTATATCTCTACTGCTTGAAATGCGATTAAGATCAATTAAAGCTCTTGTGGTGGGAGCATTAAATGCATATACAGTTTTTATGACGAAACTATAAAGTTAATAATGATTGACGAAAGTAAATTTGCTATCAAAAGTTACTCCTAAGTCCTTTATCTCATGGACGGATTTAAGATAGATGTGTGAAATATTATACGACGTTTGTAAGACAGTTTTACGCTTACTAAAAGTAACATGATAGCACTTTTCTATATTCAGCGATAAGCGATTTGTCTTACACCAGGTGTGAAGATAATTAAGTTCCGCTTGAAGCATCTGTGAATCCTGCGGGTTTTTTATTGTAGAGAAAATTTTTGAGTCGTCAGCATATAGGACAAATTTTGCGAAGGAGAACCAACTACGTTTATCATTAATGAATAAAATAAAAAATAGAAGCAACTACTAATATCATTAATGAATAAAATAAAAAATAGAGGTCCCAATACACTTTCTTGGGGCACCTTGGAGGAAGCAAAAAAGGGATGCGATAACGTATTGTCAACATTAACAGCACACTGGCGGGTAATTAGATAGGATTTTATCCATTTCAAAAATGTAGAGTGAAAACCAATAGCTGCAAGGTTGTTGACTAAAATTGAGTGAGACACAGTCGAAAGCTTTAGAGAAGTCGGTATAAACAACATCTGCCTGAAGACCATCATGGAATCCAGATATGCATAAATCTGTAAAGACGGCTATGTTAGACACATTCGAACGATTTGGAATAAACCCATGCTGATTTAGGCAAATAACGTTTTTAACTGCAAAATATAATTTATCATAGGCAATACATACATAATTTTTTACATCGTTTTTGTTACCACTTTTAAAAAAAGGGGTGATATAAGCAATTTTTCAGTCGTCAAGAAATACGCCTGAGAATAGCGATCTATTAAAGATTATAAATGAGAGAATCGCAACTTTTTATTAAGATTGAGGAAAGCCCGTCAACATCAGTTTGATTTGAAGGTTTAAGCTGTGCAATGCCGTTAAGAATATCTAGTGCAGTCAAGGGTAGGGATCCGAGGTTTAGAGACGATTCTAAGGTGCTAGAAAAGTTCTCACTAGGGTCATTATCTTAAGTAAAATTGGAGTGGAAAAAATCACCAAAAAAATTAGCGGCCTCAGTTGGTGAAGTTGCCGACTTCTCATTCAAAATTAAGTGCCCAGGAACACTAGAGCATGCCTTCTTTGAATTAACAAATCTCCAGAAAGCTTTGGGATTCGATTTTATGTTCGCTTCATAATTTATAACATAATTTCTGTATAAAAATGTATCAAGGCAATTATAGTTCTTGGCATTTTTTGTGTATTGAAGAAAAATATAATAGTTATTCGACTTTTTGAATTTCCGATAAAAGTTATTTTTTAGATTTTTAAGTTTTCGTAATTGTAAAGTATGCCAAGGCATTTTGTATTTTTTCTTGCAAATAATTATGCTCACCAAAGCGAAAAAACCAGCTGGCGCCGCAACGCCACCTTATTGAATTCGCCTTGAATATGCGTGTACGTACACGGACGGAACCTGCATGTTCGTAAATTCGGTCAACGAGTTTTTATATTTTCGATTGGTATGTATGTAGGACCACAAATTGGTGTCGAAGCGGGATAGACTCACGAAAATAGATTTTAAAGAAGCAAAGCGCGGTACGGTGAACATAAAAGCGCGGTGCGGTGCACATAAAGGCGATAATTTGTCAGTAGCAGAAATTACGAGTGGCTTTTGGGTAAAGCCCCATAAGTGGTTCCACGCCATTCAAGGGCCCGTTAAAACCGTGCACGTCTCTCGTTAATCGCTATTGGGTAGCGCCGGTGATTGCGCAGCAGAGTAACCGTGAGCAGCAACACCTACGGTAGAATTAACGCATACGACCTCGTAAGATCAGCAACAGGGAAAACACTTTCAACAACACCAACAATTGGTAGTGCAAGCAAATGCGAGATTATTTTTTGGAGACTTTGCAGTTTCCGCACCATCGCTGAAGTGTGTAAATAGAATAAATGCAAATGCTACGAATATAAGAAGAAATACACGATATCATCTACTTTCTTACCAAAAAATCCAAAACTATTGAAATCAACATGAAAACAATATCAAATCACAGAAATTCATATACATATGTACAATGCGCAATACTATAGCCAAAAATATGAACTCAAAACAAGATGCGTATTTTTATATAAATATTTATGTGTATTACGGCATTTTAAAATGCAATCAATGTCCAGTTCTCTTTGAAAAAATATTTTTATATGTTTTTTTATTGAAAAACCATATTTTCAAGTAAAGCTAAAACCTAAGTAGGATAGAAGGGAGAGCATTCGCCAGTGGGGCACATATGCCACCACCAATTATCTTGAAAATTAAAAAAGCTATTGATAATCGAAAAACGATATTTTGTGCATTTATGGATGATCTTTGGTAGTTTCATTATACATGACACCACTGGCCAATGACCTCCAAGCGATAGATTCGCCACTAGCGTAAGTTCGTATTTGAATATGCCACAATAAATGATATTGCCATGCCTTTATCATGGGTAGATAATCATAAAGCTGGAATTGACTGGATTCAAGCATTTATGTAACGAAATCAAGACTTGAGTTTGCGAAAACCAGAAAATACAAGTCTTTATCGACTGACTGCATGTAAGAAAACCGCAGTAATGGAGTTTTTCGATAATATGCAGCATTTGCTCAAAATAATTCATTTGCTCCGTGTGATATTTATAATTTGGACGAAACGGGTATTACTACTGTGTTGCAATCACCCAAGGTAATTTAATAACATTCTAATTGAAATACCTACATTACATAATATGTAGGTATTTTGTATTTCCTAGGTTATTTCTACAAAAGGAAGACGAACAGTTTCTCAAGTGGCGTCTGCAGAAAGAGGATCGCTTGTGACAATGGTAGGCATTGTAAATGCTTCTGGTAACGCTCTACCACCTGTCTATGTGTTCCCTCGTATAAAGAATAAAGAACATTTCGTAAATGGGGGTCCCAACAGTTGTCTGGGGATAACATATAAGAGCGGATGGATGACAGATCAAGGCTTTATAGAAGTCCTAAATCACATAAAAAATAACACTCGGTGTTCCAAGGAAAAACCAAAAATCCTTTTCCTAGACAATCACGTCTCTCACTGCAGTCTAACAGCAATCATATTTTGCAGAGAAAATGGTATTCATATAATTACGTTTCCGCCACATACGTCACACAAGCTCCAACCATTAGATGTATCTGTATTTGGTCCGTTTAAAAAGTACTTAGCGACTTCATTTAATGATTTCCTTGTATCCAACCCTGGGAGAATAATTACAATTTACGATATACCATCGCTATCTAATATCCCAATTCGGAAGGCATTTGCTGCTGAAAATATTTGCAAAGGAATTGAAACGACAGGTATCAGCCCATTTAACAGACAAATATTTCCTGAATCAGACTTCATAAACGAACCAAATGAAGAACATCCAACCGCTGACAATGATAATGAATCTATACTTCAACAAGGTGCGATTTCAAATGAACCTGATGTCCTGTTTGAGCCTCCAGTCACACCCCACCTCTTCCTAAAACTCCGGAGCAAGTTCGTCCACTCCCTATAATTCAACAATCTAAATCTAACAAAAGAAAGGGAAAATCCACAATCTTGACATCTACTCCATCAAAAGAAGAAAAGGAACGAACACAGCAGCAAAAGAAAAAACAAGCAAAGAAACCATTGGTACGAAAAGGAGTTCCGAAAATAATTAAAAAACGTAAGACCTACGTCGATGCCCTTATCAGATGCCCTAAGCTTCGCTGAATCCGACAGATCAGTTGGTTCGTTTGTAGAACCTGAGAGCCTTGGTGAGACCAAATTCGTACTTGTTCGATTTGGTAGCCAGGTATATAAGTTCTATGTTGGCAAGATATTGTCTGAATGTCCGAATTCGGTAATTGTTGATTTTTTAAGGAAAAAGCCTTGTTCATGGACATTTTATGAACCACGTGTTAACGACATATCCTATAATCCAAAAGATGACATTGCCCTGAAGTTGCCGGACCCAAGCCATCCCGCAGGAACGTCCCGATCAGCTGCAACATACATATTTGATGTAGATATGTCGCTGTGCAATGTAATGTAAAACTCGTCACTAGATCGCATTTATTTTTTATGAATTAGTTCTTACCGGTATACAATATAAATATATATTTCGAATTGTCATTTGTACCTTTAATGAATAACTCAGGTACCCGCCTTTAGCTATTTTTACAATGAACTGCCTTGTTGATCTCTACCAATATAATATTACACTTTTTTTTTTACATGAATTAATACAATTTAAGTTCATTTTTTGTTAAACATTGTTTAATAAATAAACAATAATAGTTATGCCACAAACTTAAAATTGCATTTTCCGTTTGACGATTGCGCCCCAGCCCACTGGCGAATTTACCCCATGGATGGGGCAGTTTTACCCTTTTGGGCATCTTGGGAAATCCGTAAAATTTGTATATAAATATGCGAGGAAATCAGAATAAAACGGGTAAAATTTAAAGCCAACAAATGTAAGCTCTTAAACAAAAAAAAAAGTTTGAAAAAACATTAACAGTTTTGTTGTGAGAGCACCTCAAAAAAAAAAAAAATGCGAATGCTCCCCCTTCTACCCTACTTTTTTATCACTAAACTATGAAATTTATCTCTTTACTTAAAGATTTTAACACCCATTTCGTTTAATAATAACATCTATTTTATTTTTATCCAAATAAAATAGCACTGATTTGACAGCTTTTTTCAAGCATTTGCCTCTGGTCCTTTTACGTATCAGATGTTCGCTCCTGCAGTGCATAATTTTTAGTATATACATATGTACATAAATCAATGTTTTGGTCAGGACTCTAGATTTTATATTTGGGAGTCCAGCTTCAATTGGGGATGTGGGAAAAGTGTGGATACTTCTCCTAGGGGCTATGTGATATGGTGCGTGCAAAAGAGCCAGATGACTTTTGGCGCAGAGACCCTATATATACGTTTTTGTAACGTTAATTAGGGTTTATATACTATGTGGAGTTTGGACGACAGATATTTTATAATATTTAACTGAGACAAAAAGCTTATTTTGATATATTAAAAATACATCATAAGGAAACTTTTATCAAAAACAATCACCAGTATCTTTAAAATTTTAGAGTGGGGGATTAAGTGACACATTTTAGTTTTCTGCTGATGTGGGATGGTAAACAACTGTTTAAAGCAGTGATGCCCTGCGTTGGCAGAGCTACCAATACCAGCACTGCATTTTTGTCTTAGTATGCGTGCACAAGCAGAGCTCGGGAAAAATTACGATCGCAAATAAAATTATTTGTTCATGTGAGTAAAATGAAAGAGGAAAAGTATTTTTTTGTAAGGTTTTGAGCTGACAATAGCGCTTAATTGAAATTAAAAAATAATAATATAGCTCAGTGTTTGGCCGAGCTTCTCCTACAATTTGTGGTGTGCGTCTTTATATTATACCACAAATTGAGGGACCTACTGTTTAGTGCCGACTCCGAACGGCAGATGTATTTAATGAGTAGCTTTCTCATGGCAGAAATACCATCGGAGGTTAGCCATTGCCTGCCGAGGGGTGACCGCTAGTAGAAAAACTTTATAATATCATACTTAAAATTAAGAAAATAAAACAGAATGGAAAAAAGAATATGTATGTAAATTAAACAACGAAACACCGACATTTCGTAATTGTGCGACATTTGCCTCGTATATAAAAAATAAACTTTCGCAGACCATACGTTCATTACAACGTGCAAAAGCAAATTGACTCGCTGCCAGCGTAGCGACAATTCGTTAGCTGCGCACACACGACCTGTATATGAAAGCCGAGCAACCCCATACGGCTCCGGTGGGCATTTCTGGTTTTAAGCATCGCTGACTGTTCGAGGACAAGGACCAATCGGAGATCTGACATAAAATATTTGAAATCTGTATTTTTATCTGAGAGGGGTCGGATTAATCACAGAAAATTATCAGGTCATACGTGTGAGGAATATGATTAATAGAAGAGTGGGGAAACTTTGGAGCTAATTTCATTGAATGCTATCACTTTTCGGTACATTTTACTGACGACTCTTCAGCGTCTTAACAGCCGCAGAACAATGTGTGGACCGATTCTGTTGAAAGCCTTTTCAAAGTCGAGGTTGAGAACTGAAACGTGTTTTCCAGAGGACAGAGCAGTAGAGGCAAAGTGCTAAAAATATAGAAGGGGTGAATCACACCAATACCACCTTGAAACGCAAATTGAAATAGTAGGGTATAGTAGCATTAGGTTTGTTGGATTTGGGGATAGGTATAATGTTTGAATGACTGTAATCGGTGTTCCCTGAGGGATTCCACTAAATAAGCGGTATGTTTCTGAAGTTTGCTCTGTAATGCGTGTAAGTGTTCTTCTGTTGGAAATAAGTTAGCTACGTAGGTTATTATTTTTGGTCCTGCTCTGAATATTTTACGTTAGTCTATAATTGCATTAGCACCAACTCTAACAGACAATCATTAACCGATATCCCTCTTTTAAATCTAAGTTGATTGGGGTGTATGTAATTGTTTTTAATTACGTACCACCATAGCATATTAGCTATTATTTCCTTTTAAATTTTCCCTAAGCACGGGTTAAGTGAAAATGGACGGCGTGATGAAATATATAATAACAATAATAATAATAATTTGGCCAATCGGAGATCTGACATAAAATATTTGAAATCTGTATTTTTATCTGAGAGGGGTCGGATTGATCACAGAAAATTATCAGGTCATAAGCGTGAGGAATATGATTAATAGAAGAGAGTGGGGAAACTTTGGAGCTAATTTCATTGAATGCTATGAATTTTCGGTACATTTTACTGACGACTCTTCAGCGTATTAACAGCCGCAGAACAATGTGCGGACCGATTCTGTTGAAAGCCCTTTCAAAGTCGAGGTTGAGAACTGAAACGTGTTTTCCAGAGGACAGAGCAGTAGAGGCAAAGTGCTAAAAATATAGGAGGGGTGAATCACACCAATACCACTTTGAAACGAAAATTGAAATAGTAAGGTATAGTAGCATTAGGTTTGTTGGATTTGGGGATAGGTATAATGTTTGAATGACTGTAATCGGTGTTCCCTGAGGGATTCCACTAAATAAGCGGTATGCTTCTGAAGTTTGCTCTGTAATGCGTGTAAGTGTTCTTCTGTTGGAAATAAGTTAGCTACGTAGGTTACTATTTTTGGTCCTGTTCTGAATATTTTACGTTAGTCTATAATTGCATTAGCGCCAACTCTAACAGACAATCATTAACCGATATCCCTCTTTTAAATCTAAGTTGATTGGGTTGTATGTAATTGTTTTAATTACGTACCACCATAGCATATTAGCTATTATTTCCTTTTAAATTTTCCCTAAGCACGGGTTAAGTGAAAATGGACGGCGTGATGAAATAAATAATAACAATAATAATAATAATTTGGCGCTTACACTATATAGCACAGTGTTTGGCCAAGCTTCTCCTAACACTTGTGGTGTGCGTTTTTTTTTGCGCTGACTCCGAACGGCAGATTTTTTTTATAATAAGCTTTTTCATGGCAAAAATACCCTCGGAGCTTTGGCATTGCCTCGGAGGGTGACCGCTATTAGAAAAAAAACGTTTTCTATGATTTAGATTGTACTTGCCCTGGATGAGTTTCGAACCTTGAACTCAGTGGCATACCTACACGTTCGAGAGCTGCCCCCGCCGCGATATAAAAATCGTGCTGGGCGATTTTAATGCCAAGGTGGGCAAGGAAGGCATTTTCGGTCTCACAGTCAGAAACTTCAATCTCCTCAAAACGTCGTGTCACGGATTGAGACTGGTCGCATCCGCCGGGCCCCGAAACATGGTAGTTTATAGCACCAGATTACAGCATAAGAAGATACGAGCTACGTGATTGTCTTCACATGGTAAAACACGAAACCAAATCGAACATGCTGTGATAGACGGAGAGCATGCTTCCAGTGATCTCCTGCACTCTGTTGTAAACGAACGTACCTATTATTTGTTTTAGTGTAAAAAAAAGTCTATGAATACATAATTTATTCTTACAGACTAAAAACGAATTGTACAAAATTATTCAAAAATAGAATATAGCGAATTCCCAAAGTAGGTTTTGCAGACTGAGAAATCTATATCTCTACTGCTTGAAATGCGATTAAGATCAATTAAAGCTCTTGTGATGGGAGCATTAAATGCATATACAGTTTTTATGACGAAACTATAAAGTTAATAATGATTGACGAAAGTAAATTTGCTATCAAAAGTTACTCCTAAGTCCTTTATCTCATGGACGGATTTAAGATAGATGTGTGAAATATTATACGACGTTTGTAAGACAGTTTGACGCATACTAAAAGTAACATGATAGCACTTTTCTATATTCAGCGATAAGCGATTTGTCTCACACCAGGTGTGAAGATTATTAAGTTCCGCTTGAAGCATCTGTGAATCCTGCGGGTTTTTTATTGTAGAGAAAATTTTTGAGTCTCAGCATATAGGACAAATTTTGCGAAGGAGAACCAACTACGTTTATCATTAATGAATAAAATAAAAAATAGAAGCAACTACTAATATCATTAATGAATAAAATAAAAAATAGAGGTCCCAATACACTTTCTTGGGGCACCTTGGAGGAAGCAAAAAAGGGATGCGATAACGTATTGTCAACATTAACAGCACACTGGCGGGTAATTAGATAGGATTTTATCCATTTCAAAAATGTAGAGTGAAAACCAATAGCTGCAAGGTTGTTGACTAAAATTGAGTGAGACACAGTCGAAAGCTTTAGAGAAGTCGGTATAAACAACATCTGCCTGAAGACCATCATGGAATCCAGATATGCATAAATCTGTAAAGACGGCTATGTTAGACACATTCGAACGATTTGGAATAAACCCATGCTGATTTAGGCAAATAACGTTTTTAACTGCAAAATATAATTTATCATAGGCAATACATACATAATTTTTTACATCGTTTTTGTTACCACTTTTGAAAAAAGGGGTGATATAAGCAATTTTTCAGTCGTCAAGAAATACGCCTGAGAATAGCGATCTATTAAAGATTATAAATGAGAGAATCGCAACTTTTTATTAAGATTGAGGAAAGCCCGTCAACATCAGTTTGATTTGAAGGTTTAAGCTGTGCAATGCCGTTAAGAATATCTAGTGCAGTCAAGGGTAGGGATCCGAGGTTTAGAGACGATTCTAAGGTGCTAGAAAAGTTCTCACTAGGGTCATTATCTTAAGTAAAATTGGAGTGGAAAAAATCACCAAAAAAATTAGCGGCCTCAGTTGGTGAAGATGCCGACTTCTCATTCAAAATTAAGTGCCCAGGAACACTAGAGCATGCCTTCTTTGAATTAACAAATCTCCAGAAAGCTTTGGGATTCGATTTTATGTTCGCTTCATAATTTATTACATAATTTCTGTATAAAAATGTATCAAGGCAATTATAGTTCTTGGCATTTTTTGTGTATTGAAGAAAAATATAATAGTTATTCGACTTTTTGAATTTCCGATAAAAGTTATTTTTTAGATTTTTAAGTTTTCGTAATTGTAAAGTATGCCAAGGCAGTTTGTATTTTTTCTTGCAAATAATTATGCTCACCAAAGCGAAAAAACCAGCTGGCGCCTCAACGCCACCTTATTGAATTCGCCTTGAATATGCGTGTACGTACACGGACGGAACCTGCATGTTCGTAAATTCGGTCAACGAGTTTTTATATTTTCGATTGGTATGTATGTATGTAGGACCACAAATTGGTGTCGAAGCGGGATAGACTCACGAAAATAGATTTTAAAGAAGCAAAGCGCGGTACGGTGAACATAAAAGCGCGGTGCGGTGCACATAAAGGCGATAATTTGTCAGTAGCAGAAATTACGAGTGGCTTTTGGGTAAAGCCCCATAAGTGGTTCCACGCCATTCAAGGGCCCGTTAAAACCGTGCACGTCTCTCGTTAATCGCTATTGGGTAGCGCCGGTGATTGCGCAGCAGAGTAACCGTGAGCAGCAACACCGACGGTAGAATTAACGCATACGACCTCGTAAGATCAGCAACAGGGAAAACACTTTCAACAGCACCAACAATTGGTAGTGCAAGCAAATGCGAGATTATTTTTTGGAGACTTTGCAGTTTCCGCACCATCGCTGAAGTATGTAAATAGAATAAATGCAAATGCTACAAATATAAGAAGAAATACACGATATCATCTACTTTCTTACCAAAAAATCCAAAACTATTGAAATCAACATGAAAACAATATCAAATCACAGAAATTCATATACATACATATGTACAATGCGCAATACTATAGCCAAAAATATGAACTCAAAACAAGATGCGTATTTTTATATAAATATTTATGTGTATTACGGCAATTTAAAATGCAATCAATGTCCAGTTCTCTTTGAAAAAATATTTTTATATGTTTTTTTATTGAAAAGCCATATTTTCAAGTAAAGCTAAAACCTAAGTAGGATAGAAGGGAGAGCATTCGCCAGTGGGGCACATATGCCACCACCAATTATCTTGAAAATTAAAAAAGCTATTGATAATCGAAAAACGATATTTTGTGCATTTATGGATGATCTTTGGTAGTTTCATTATACATGACACCACTGGCCAATGACCTCCAAGCGATAGATTCGCCACTAGCGTAATTAGGGATTTGCTTTTAATGTCTAATCTTGATATGCTTCTAGTACATTGAACTCAGGACAAATTTCTAAAATATTTATTTATACCTGTAGGTACAAAGATCTTATAGCGATGGTTCGAAACAACAAAAGAAAAACTAACCGATGTAATTTAGATGAGACGAAGATGAAACTTGCAATAAAAGATGTCATCTCAAAAATATATAACACAAGTCAAGCTGCTGACTTTTATGATTTAAAACGAACTACTTTGCGAGATCGTATAAAAAAAATGAAGAAAAGTAAATTGGAGACATTAGATGACTCGGGCCAGTCATCTGAAGGTGAATATATGTATGCATCGAAATATACCTCTAATCAAGTTTTCGCAAAACATCAAGAAAAAGAGATATGCGAGTACTTTAAAGCATGCTCTAACCTACAGCACGGCTTCCCCTATACAATGGCACGGAAGTTCGTATTTGAATATGCCACAATAAATGATATTGCCATGCCTTTATCATGGGTAGATAATCATAAAGCTGAAATTGACTGGATTCAAGCATTTATGTAACGAAATCAAGACTTGAGTTTGCGAAAACCAGAAAATACAAGTCTTTATCGACTGACTGCATGTAAGAAAACCGCAGTAATGGAGTTTTTCGATAATATGCAGCATTTGCTCAAAATAATTCATTTGCTCCGTGTGATATTTATAATTTGGACGAAACGGGTATTACTACTGTGTTGCAATCACCCAAGGTAATTTAATAACATTCTAATTGAAATACCTACATTACATAATATGTAGGTATTTTGTATTTCATAGGTTATTTCTACAAAAGGAAGACGAACAGTTTCTAAAGTGGCGTCTGCAGAAAGAGAATCGCTTGTGACAATGGTAGGCATTGTAAATGCTTCTGGTAACGCTCTACCACCTGTCTATGTGTTCCCTCGTATAAAGAATAAAGAACATTTCGTAAATGGGGGTCCCAACGGTTGCCTGGGGATAACATATAAGATCGGATGGATGACAGATCAAGGCTTTATAGAAGTCCTAAATCACATAAAAAATAACACTCGGTGTTCCAAGGAAAAACCAAAAATCCTTTTCCTAGACAATCACGTCTCTCACTGCAGTCTAACAGCAATCATATTTTGCAGAGAAAATGGTATTCATATAATTACGTTTCCGCCACATACGTCACACAAGCTCCAACCATTAGATGTATCTGTATTTGGTCCGTTTAAAAAGTACTTAGCGACTTCATTTAATGATTTCCTTGTATCCAACCCTGGGAGAATAATTACAATTTACGATATACCATCGCTATCTAATATCCCATTTCGGAAGGCATTTGCTGCTGAAAATATTTGCAAAGGAATTGAAACGACAGGTATCAGCCCATTTAACAGACAAATATTTCCTGAATCAGACTTCATAAACGAACCAAATGAAGAACATCCAACCGCTGACAATGATAATGAATCTATACTTCAACAAGGTGCGATTTCAAATGAACCTGATGTCCTGTTTGAGCCTCCAGTCACACCCCACCTCTTCCTAAAACTCCGGAGCAAGTTCGTCCACTCCCTATAATTCAACAATCTAACACCCCTATGCTGGAATCCGTCGTACGTTCGATTACGCTACGAATCGTAAAATCGGTATGCTCAAATCCGCTTTTCGTAATCGTAAATTCGAAATTCGTAGACTGTTTTCGCAATTCGTAATATCGGTATGCCAGAATCCGTCGGAGCTGTCAATTGCGGAATTTTTGTACGAACAGCCACTGGTGTCGGATCGAAATAAATTTTAGAAAAATAAACGTTTATAAACCCAAAAATAAGCAAATATGCATGTATGTATGTATATACATGTGTACATTTGTATTTAAGTACATATGTAATATAAACTATGCAAGAAAAACTAGAATTATTACTTGTGTATATATTTGCGAAGATCACAAACAAATCGTACGCTGTATGTTTCTTGTATGAATGCTTCTTTGTTGAGGCGAAAACTTGTCACAAATCTTTAAACCATTTAACATTAATATATCTGAGCATTGAATTCGACAATATTACACACTTCATAATTTAAGAAATTTGTATTTAGATCATCTCTTAACAATGTACATGCATATACATATGTATATGCAATTCTGCCTTTAATTAACGAAAACTTCTTATCAAATGGCTTATAAATGTTGATATTAAACTTCATTCTTTACTAGCAATAATATCGGTACATGTATATATCTGCCAATATGCCTAATTACGAACTTCGAAATTCCTGTTTTTGGTTGGCAACGCGGTTGATAGTTACGATCGGATTTCAGCATACCAAATTTCGAACTTTCGGAACGGAGCTACGAATTCGTAACTACGAACATTCGGATTACAGCATAGGGGTGTAAATCTAACAAAAGAAAGGGAAAATCCACAATCTTGACATCTACTCCATCAAAAGAAGAAAAGGAACGAACACAGCAGCAAAAGAAAAAACAAGCAAAGAAACCATTGGTACGAAAAGAAGTTCCGAAAATAATTAAAAAACGTAAGACCTACGTCGATGCCCTTATCAGATGCCCTAAGCTTCGCTGAATCCGACAGATCAGTTGGTTCGTTTGTAGAACCTGAGAGCCTTGGTAAGACCAAATTCGTACTTGTTCGATTTGGTAGCCAGGTATATAAGTTCTTACCGGTATACAATATAAATATATATTTCGAATTGTCATTTGTACCTTTAATGAATAACTCAGGTACCCGCCTTTAGCTATTTTTACAATGAACTGCCTTGTTGATCTCTACCAATATAATATTACACTTTTTTTTTTTTTTACATGAATTAATACAATTTAAGTTCATTTTTTGTTAAACATTGTTTAATAAATAAACAAAAATAGTTGTGCCACAAACTTAAAATTGCATTTTCCGTTTGACGATTGCGCCCCAGCCCACTGGCGAATTTACCCCATGGATGGGGCAGTTTTACCCTTTTGGGCATCTTGGGAAATCCGTAAAATTTGTATATAAATATGCGAGGAAATCAGAATAAAACGGGTAAAATTTAAAGCCAACAAATGTAAGCTCTTAAACAAAAAAAAAAGTTTGAAAAAACATTAACAGTTTTGTTATGAGAGCACCTCAAAAAAAAAAAAATGCGAATGCTCCCCCTTCTACCCTACTTTTTTTTATCACTAAACTATGAAATTTATCTCTTTACTTAAAGATTTTAACACCCATTTCGTTTAATAATAACATCTATTTTATTTTTATCCAAATAAAATTGCACTGATTTGACAGCTTTTTTCAAGCATTTGCCTCTGGTCTTTTTACGTATCAGATGTTCGCTCCTGCAGTGCATAATTTTTAGTATATACATATGTACATAAATCAATGTTTTGGTCAGGACTCTAGATTTTATATATGGGAGTCCAGCTTCAATTGGGGATGTGGGAAAAGTGTGGATACTTCTCCTAGGGGCTATGTGATATGGTGCGTGCAGAAGAGCCAGATGACTTTTGGCGCAGAGACCCTATATATACGTTTTTGTAACGTTAATTAGGGTTTATATACTATGTGGAGTTTGGACGACAGATATTTTATAATATTTAACTGAGACAAAAAGCTTATTTTGATATATTAAAAATACATCATAAGGAAACTTTTATCAAAAACAATCACCAGTATCTTTAAAATTTTAGAGTGGGGGATTAAGTGACACATTTTAGTTTTCTGCAGATGTGGGATGGTAAACAACTGTTTAAAGCAGTGATGCCCGCCGTTGGCAGAGCTACCAATACCAGCACTGCATTTTTGTCTTAGTATGCGTGCACAAGCAGAGCTCGGGAAAAATTACGATCGCAAATAAAATTATTTGTTCATGTGAGTAAAATGAAAGAGGAAAAGTATTTTTTTGTAAGGTTTTGAGCTGACAATAGCGCTTAATTGAAATTAAAAAAATAATAATATAGCTCAGTGTTTGGCCGAGCTTCTCCTACAATTTGTGGTGTGCGTCTTTATATTATACCACAAATGGAGGGGCCTACTGTTTAGTGCCGACTCCGAACGGCAGATGTATTTAATGAGTAGCTTTTTCATGGCAGAAATACCATCGGAGGTTTGCCATTGCCTGCCGAGGGGTGACCGCTAGTAGAAAAATTTTATAATATCATACTTAAAATTAAGAAAATAAAACAGAATGGAAAAAAGAATATGTATGCAAATTAAACAACGAAACACCGACATTTCGTAATTGTGCGAAATTTGCCTCGTATATAAAAAATAAACTTTCGCAGACCATACGTTCATTACAACGTGCAAAAGCAAATTGACTCGCTGCCAGCGTAGCGACAATTCGTTAGCTGCGCACACACGACCTGTATATGAAAGCCGAGCAACCCCATACGGCTCCGGTGGGCATTTCTGGTTTTAAGCATCGCTGACTGTTCGAGGACAAGGACCAATCGGAGATCTGACATAAAATATTTGAAATCTGTATTTTTATCTGAGAGGGGTCGGATTAATCACAGAAAATTATCAGGTCATACGTGTGAGGAATATGATTAATAGAAGAGTGGGGAAACTTTGGAGCTAATTTCATTGAATGCTATCACTTTTCGGTACATTTTACTGACGACTCTTCAGCGTCTTAACAGCCGCAGAACAATGTGTGGACCGATTCTGTTGAAAGCCTTTTCAAAGTCGAGGTTGAGAACTGAAACGTGTTTTCCAGAGGACAGAGCAGTAGAGGCAAAGTGCTAAAAATATAGAAGGGGTGAATCACACCAATACCACTTTGAAACGCAAATTGAAATAGTAGGGTATAGTTGCATTAGGTTTGTTGGATTTGGGGATAGGTATAATGTTTGAATGACTGTAATCGGTGTTCCCTGAGGGATTCCTTTTGAATAAGCGGTATGTTTCTGAAGTTTGCTCTGTAATGCGTGTAAGTGTTCTTCTGTTGGAAATAAGTTAGCTACGTAGGTTGATATTTGGTCCTGTTCTGAATTTTTTTCGTTAGTCTATAATTGCATTAGCGCCAACTCTATCAGACAATCATTAACCGAGATCCCTCTTTTAAATCTAAGTTGATGTAATTGTTTTTAATTACGTACCACCATAGCATATTAGCTTTTATTTCGCTTTAAATTTTCCCTAAGCACGGGTTAAGTGAAAATGGACGGCGTGATGAAATATATAATAATAATAATAATAATTTGGCGCTTACACTATATAGCACAGTATTTGGCCGAGCTTATAGTTTATAGCACCAGATTACAGCATAAGAAAATACGAGCTACGTGATTGTCTTCACATGGTAAAATACGAAACCAAATCGACCATGCTGTGATAGACGGAAAGCATGCTTTCAGTGATCTCCTGCACTCTGTTGTAAACGAACGTACCTATTATTTGTTTATTTGTAAAAAAAAAGTCTATGAATACATAATTTATTCTTACAGACTAAAAACGAATTGCACAAAATTATTCAAAAATATAATATAGCGAATTCCCAAAGTAGTTTTTGCATACTGAGAAATCTATATCTCTACTGCTTAATATGCGATAAAGATCAATTAAAGCTACTTTGATGGGAGCATTAAATGCATATACAGTTTTTATGATGAATCTATAAAGTTTATAATGATTGACGAAAGTAAATTTGCTATCAAAAATTACTCCTAAGTAATTTATCTCATGGACGGATTTAAGATAGATGTTTGAAATATTATACGACGTTTGTAAAACAGTTTAACGCTTACTAAAAGTAACATGATAGCACTTTTCGATATTCAGCGATAAGCGATTTGTCTCACACCAGGTGTGAAGATTATTAAGTTCCGCTTGAGGCATATGTGAATCCTGCGGGTTTTTTATTGTAGAGCAAATTAATAATAATTGCGGAAGTAAATTTGCTATCAAAAATTACTCCTAAGTAATTTATCTCATGGACGGATTTAAGATAGATGTTTGAAATATTATACGACGTTTGTAAAACAGTTTAACGCTTACTAAAAGTAACATGATAGCACTTTTCGATATTCAGCGATAAGCGATTTGTCTCACACCAGGTGTGAAGATTATTAAGTTCCGCTTGAGGCATCTGTGAATTCTGCAGTTTTTTATTGTAGAGCAAATTTTTGAGTCGTCAGCATATAGGACAAATTTTGAGAAGGAGAAGCAACTACGTGTATCATTAATGAATAAAATAAAAAATAGAGGTCCCAATACACTTCCTTGGGGCACCCAGGAGGAAGCAAATAAGGGATACGATAACGTATTGTCAACATTATTATTATAACCCAACGGAAACCCACTTTCCCGCCCAACCGGCACGAGGGGCTCAATCCGCATAACGTACGGATGTTTTTTAAATATACAAATCTTAGGTGCCGAGTCGTGACAGAAGAAAGTTTGTTAAGCGTCGAGATCCCAAGCTGCTCAGCTACAGAATAAGAATTCATCAGCCGAATACAAAGTTAGAGAAATGCAAAGTAAGAAAATTGGATCGTTAGCTGTTATTAAGAGAGGATAGAATTAACAGCACACTGGCGGGTAATCAGATAGGATTTTATCCATTTCAGAAAGGTAGAGTAAAAACCAATAGCTGCAAGTTTGTTGACTAAAATTGAGTGAGACACAGTCGAAAGCTTTAGAGAAGTCGGTATAAGCAACATCTGTCTGAAGACCATCTTGGAATCCAGATATGCATAAATCTGTAAAGACGGTTATGTTAGACACATTCGAACGATTTGGAATAAACCCATGCTGATTTTGGCAAATAACGCTTTTAACTGCAAAATATAATTTATCATAGGCAATACATTCGAACAATTTCGAAATAGTAGAGAGCTTAGAAATGGGCCTAAAATTTTTTTATATATTTGTTACCAATTTTTCAGTCGTCAAGAAATACACCTGAGGATAGCGATCTATTAAAGATTATAAATGAGAGAATCGCAACTTTTTATTAAGATTGAGGAAAGCCCGTCAACATCAGTTTGATTTGAAGGTTTAAGCTGTGCAATGCCGTTAAGAATATCTAGTGCAGTCAAGGGTAGGGATCCGAGGTTTAGAGACGATTCTAAGGTGCTAGAAAAGTTCTCACTAGGGTCATTATCTTAAGTAAAATTGGAGTGAAAGAAATCACCAAAAAAATTAGCGGCCTCAGTTGGTGAAGTTGCATACTTCTCATTCAAAAGTAAGTGCCCATGGACAATAGAGCATGCCTTCTTTGAATTAACAAATCTCCAGAAAGCTTTGGGATTCGATTTTATGTTCGCTTCATAATTTATAACATAATTTCTGTATAAAAATGTATCAAGGCAATTATAGTTCTTGGCATTTTTTGTGTATTGAAGAAAAATATAATAGTTATTCGACTTTTTGAATTCCCGATAAAAGTTATTTTTTAGATTTTTAAGTTTTCGTAATTGTAAAGTATGCCAAGGCAGTTTGTATTTTTTCTTGCAAATAATTATGCTCACCAAAGCGAAAAAACCAGCTGGCGCCTCAAAGACACCTTATTGAATTCGCCTTTAATATGCATGTACGTACACGGACGGAACCTGCATGTTCGTAAATTAGGTCAACGAGTTTTTATTTTTTCGATGTACGACCACAAATTGGTGTCGAAGCGTATTTTTATATAAATATTTATGTATATTACGGCAATTTAAAATGCAATCAATGTCCAATTCTCCTTGAAAAAATATTTGAATATGTTTTTTTAATAAAAAACCATATTTTCAAGTAAAGCTAAAACCTAGGTACTTTTTTTATCACTAAACTATGAAATTTATCTCTTTACTTAAAGATTTTAACACCCATTTCGTTAAATAATAACATCAATTTTATTTTTTATCCAATTTTCTTTATCTGGTAAAAGCTATCAATTCCAAGCATTTGCCTCAGGTAGCGCTTTTTTTTACGTATCAGATGTTCACTCCTGCAGTGCATAATTTTTAGTATATATGTACATAAATCAATGTTTTGGTCAGGACTCTAGATTTTATATTTGGGAGTCCAGCTTCAATTGGGGATGTGGGAAAAGTGTGGATACTTCTCCTAGGGGCTATGTGATATGGTGCGTGCAGAAGAGCCAGATGACTTTTGGCGCAGAGACCCTATATATACGTTTTTGTAAAGTTAATTAGGGTTTATATACCAGGTGGAGTTTGGACGACAGATATTTTATAATATTTAACTGAGATAAAAAGTTTATTTTGATATATTAAAAATGCATTAAAAGGAAGTCTTTTATTAAAAACAATCACCAGTATCTTTAAAATTTTAGAATGGGGGATTAATATGGTAGAAATGAAAAGGAAAGGAGAGACACATTTTAGTTTTCTGCAGATGTGGGATGGTAAACAACTGTTAAAAGCAGTGATGCCCTGCGTTGGCAGAGCTACCAATACCAGCACTACATTTTGGTCTTAGTATGCGTGCACTAGCAGAGCTCGGGAAAAATTATTTGTTTATGTGAGTAAATTGAAAGAGGAAAAGTCTTTTTTTGTAAGTTTTTGAGCTGATAGAAGCGCTTAATTGAAATAATAATACTAACGCAACTAATTCAAAGGTTTCAAATTGCACTAGATGTGGTTCTTTTGTTGGTAATTTTTTAATATTATACTAAAAATTAAGAAAATAAAACTGAATGAAAAAATAATATGTATGTAAATTAAACAACGAAACACTGACGTTTCGTAATTGTGCGACATTTGCCTCGCATATAAAAAATAAACTTTCTTAGACCATACGTTTATTACAACGTGCAAAAGCAAACTGACTCGCTGCCAGCGTCGCGACAGTTCGTTACCTGCGCACACACGACCTGTATATGAGTACCAGCAACCCCATACGGCTCCGGTGGGTATCTCTGATTTAAAGCATCGCTGACTGTTCGAGGGTGCAATGGGGTACAGTGGTGCTTCTGGGTATGCGGTTACAGTTGCGCGGCTGTACTCAATCCCTACTCTTACGTCCACGTTCGTGCACCCTGGGCAACGTGAGCAACCCATGTGCGAGATACGGTAACCAACCCGTGTGGAGCCATGGGTCACGGCTAATAGAGAGGGAGCTTTAGTGGAGCCACTCCGACATATTCGGTTTAAGGGTTCACTAAAGTCCGCAGCGTCTGTTCACCAGGAGGTGCGGCTGCAAGCGGGCGTCTGTCTTAGAGCAAGCGGCTCGCTATATAAACGAATTTAAAATTTCAACCCCCAGCAATGGGTTGTGCGCAGGGCTTGGAACCCGCCACGTAAAAAAACCTCTTCCTATGAAAAGTAAAGCAAAGCCTCGGACAGGACCTCCCCCTTTTTAGATGACGACCACGGCAAACGTTTTAAGGACCATGATTTGAGGGCATGCACCTGGAATGTCCGAACCCTTAATTGGGAAGGTGCCTCTGCCCGGCTGGTAGATGTCCTCGGCAGAGCGAAGGCTGACATCACCGTCATCCAAAAAATGCGATGGACGGGGCAAGGGAGGAAAACGGTAGGCCCTTGCGACGTATACTACAGCTGCCATGTAAAGGAGCGCTAATTTGGTGTCGGATTTGTGGTGGGAGAGAGACTTCGCCGTAAAGTACTGTCGTTCACTCCGGTGGACAAACGTCTCCCTACAATCCGCATAAAGGCGAGATTCTTCAACAACTCCCTAATTTGACCCATGACCCGACGGAAGAGAAGGACGATGGGACCAAAGATTGCTTTTACAAACTCCTGGAGCGCACGTTCGAACGCTGCCTCCAACACGATATAAAAATCGTGGTAGGCGATTTTAATGCCAAGGTGGGCAAGGAGGGCATCTTTGGTTCCACAGTCGGAAAATTCAGTCTCCACGAGGAAGCGTCCAATAACGGATTGAGACTGATCGACTTCGCCGGAGCCCGAAACATGGTAGTATGTAGTACCAGGTTCCAGCATAGGAGGATACTTTAGGCTACGTGGCTGTCTCCAGATGGTAAGACACGAAACCAAATCGACCATGTTGTGATAGACGGAAGGCACGCTTCCAGTGTCCTAGATGTGTGCACGATCCGAGGAGCCAACATCGACTCGGACCATTATCTTGTCGCAGCCAAGATACGCACGCGTCTCTGTGCGTCAAAAAGTGTGCGGAAAGACACACAAGGAAAGCTCGACGTCGGAAAATTGCAATCACAACTGACAGCCATGCACTTCGCTACTCGACTCGCACTCCTGCTCTCTGAGAGCTCTAATCAACACAGCGATATTTCAGAGCAATGGAACCATATCTCTTGCCCTTTTTTTTCGTACCGCCGCTGAACAATCTATTGGTTTCCAGCGAGCCCGGATAAATTACTGGTACGATGAGGAATGTCGCGTTGCCACGGAACGGAAAGATGCTGCTTACAGGGCCACGTTGCGATCGGGCGCAACGCGAGCCTTGCGGGAGAGATATCGTGAGTTGAAGAAGGAAGCGAGACGCATTTTTCGAGAGAAGAAGAGAAAGGCCGAAATGCGTGAGTGCGAAGAGCTTGAAATGCTGGCCGACAGGAAAAGCGACCGAAAAGTCTTTCAGATAGTACGACGGCTAACAGAAGGTTTTAAGACCGGGGCGAATTCCTGTAAGAACGACAACGGCGACCTGGTAACTGACGTTCAGAATATACTTAGTTTATGGAGGGAGCACTTCTCCACACTACTTAGTGGTAGTGACAGAGACCACCTTGGAGAAGATGATGATTCCGAAACCCCAATCAATGACGACGGAATTCATGTTCCGTTACCCGACTGCGATGAAATCCGTATAGCAATAGCACGGCTAAAGAACAACAAAGCGCCCGGAGTTGACGGGCTGCCAGCTGAGTTATTCAAATACGGTGGAGAAGATTTTGTAAAGCGCATGCACCAGCTTATCTGTAGAGTATGGTCGGACGAATGCATGCCTACTGATTGGAATCTAAGTGTACTTTGCCCAATCCACAAGAAGGGTGATACTGCATCTCGCGCCAACTATCGTGGAATAAGCCTTCTTAACATTGCATATAAGGTTCTGTCGAGCGTATTGTGTGAGAGACTAAAGCCCACCGTCAATGAACTGATTGGACCTTATCAGTGTGGCTTTAGACCTGGTAAATCTACTATCGACCAGATATTCACTGTGCGCCAGATTTTGGAAAATACCCAAGAAAGAAGAATCGACACGCACCATCTTTTTGTCGACTTTAAAGCCGCTTTCGACAACACGAAAAGAAGTTGCCTTTATGCCGCAATGTCTGAATTTGGTATCCTCGCAAAACTTATACGGCTATGTAAAATGACGTTGAGCAACACCACCAGCTCCGTCGGGATTGGGAAGGACCTCTCCGAGCCGTTTGATACCAAACGTGGTTTCAGACAGGATGACTCTTTGTCGTGTGACTTTATTAACCTTATTCTGGCGAAGATAATTCGAGCCGCAGAACTAAATCGGTCAGACACTATATTATATAAAAGTATGCAGCTGCTGGCGTAAGCCGATGACATTGACATCATCGGCCTTAACAACCGCGCAGTTAGTTCTGCCTTCTCCAAACTGGATAAAGAAGCAAAGCGAATGGGTCTGGAGGTGAACGAGGACAAGAAGAGGTATCTCCTGTCATCAAATAAACAGTCGGCACATTCACGACTGGGATCAAACATCATTGTTGACAGTTATAACTTTGAAAAAGTAGAAGACTTCGTTTACTTAGGAACCAGCATTAACATCAATAATGATGTCAGCCTCGAAATCCAAAGTAGGATCACTCTTGCCACCAAGTGCTACTTCGGACTGAGTAGGCAACTGAGCAGTAAAGTCCTCTCTCGACGGACAAAAATCACGCTCTATAAGTCTCTCATTATGCCCGTCCTAATGTATGGCGCAGAAGCATGGTTTGGTCATGTCGTTTGAATGGATGAAAGCGCTCCAGCTCTGAAAGTATTCGACGCGGTACCCGCCGGTGGTAGCAGAGGAAAAGGGAGGCCTCCTCTGCGTTGGAAAGACCAGGCGGTAAGGGACTTGGGTACGCTTTGTATTTCCAACTGGCGCCAGTTAGCGAAAGAGCGAAATAACTGGCGTGCTGTGCTAAGCTCGGCCAAAATCGCATAGGCGGTTATCGAGCCAATGAAAGAAGAAGAAGGAGACTGTTCGAGGACTAGGACCAATCGCAGATCTGACATAAAATATTTGAAATCTGTATTTTTATCTGAGAGGGGTCGGATTGATCACAGAAAAATAATAGGTCATAAGCGTGAGGAATATGATTAATAGAAGAGAGTGGGGAAACTTTGGAGCTAATTTCATTAAATGCTATGAATCTTCGGTACATTTTACTGATGACTCTTCAGCGTCTTAACAGCCGCAGCACAATGTGCGGACCAATTCAGTTGAAAGCCTTTTCAAATTCGAGGTTGAGAACTGAAACGTGTTTTCGAGAGGACAGAGCAGTAGAGGCAAACTGCTAAACATATAGGAGGGGTGAATCACACCACGAACACTTTGAAACGCAAATTGAAATAGTAGGATATAGTGGCATTAGGTTTGTTGGATTTGGGGATATGTATAATGTTTGAATGACTGTAATCGGTGTTCCTGAGGGATTCCATTAAATAAGCGGTATGTTTCTGAAGTTTGCTCTGTAATGCGTGTAAGTGTTCTTCTGTTGGAAATAAGTTAGCTACGTAGGTTATTATTTGGTCCTGTTCTGAATTTTTTTCGTTAGTCTATAATTGCATTAGCGCCAACTCTATCAGACAATCATTAACCGATATCCTTCTTTTAAATCTAAGTTGATTGGGGTGTATGTAATTGTTTTTAATTACGTACCACCATAGCATAATAGCTATTATTTTGTTTTAAATTTTCCCTAAGCACGGGATAATAATAATAATAATAATAATAATATTTTTATAATTTTATTGAGCTCAAGGCCAGTTTATGGAAGATTTGTTTGTGAAAAAACAACAACAGTTTTTAATGGTTGAAGTTATAGTACTATTTCGGAAATCTCCACATTTCCTCATCAGACTTCTTTTTGATTATTAAGTTAAATTATTTTTAATTTAATTTTCATAACCACTTCTCTCAGGCTTTGAACCCGGGAGCTCGGAGTTGCAGAGCCAATACGCTACCTATTGTGCTACGCTAGCCGAGTTGGCTGTTGTGTTTATTTCATCTTCCTTAAACAAACCAACTACAAACAAGAGCAACTGATCTGCCGCTATTTAACTTGTTTGTGTGGTTGTTGTTTGTGTTTTTATTTTGCAAATTCTGTTTTTACTTTACATTATATGCATTTTTTAAGGCGTGCTCATCCTTGTGTACAATGTTTGTTCATCTTTCTGTTGGCCTAGTAAATGTTAATATTTTAATAATTTTATTGAGCTCAAGGCCAGTTTATGGAAGATTTGTTTGTGAAAAACAACAACAGTTTTCAATGGTTGAAGTTATAGTACTATTTCGGAAATCACCACATTTCCTCATCAGACTTCTTTTTGATTATTAAGTTAAATTATTTTTAATTTAATTTTCATAACCACTTCTCTCAGGCTTTGAACCCGGGAGCTCGGAGTTGCAGAGCCAATACGCTACCTATTGTGCTACGCTAGCCGAGTTGGCTGTTGTGTTTATTTCATCTTCCTTACACAAACCAACTACAAACAAGAGCAACTGATCTGCCGCTATTTAACTTGTTTGTGTGGTCGTTGTTTGTGTTTTTATTTTGCAAATTCTGATTTTACTTTACATTATATGAATTTTTTTTTTATGGCGTGCTCATCCTTGTCTACAATGTTTGTTCATTTTTCTGTTGGCCTAGTAAATGTTAATATTTTTATAATTTTATTGAGCTCAAGACCAGTTTATGGAAGATTTGTTTGTGAAAAAACAACAGCAGTTTTTAATGGTTTAAGTTATAGTACTATTTCGGAAATCACCACATTTCCTCATCAGACTTCTTTTTGATTATAGCCACTTGTCTCAGGCTTTGAACCCGGGAGCTCGGAGTTGCAGAGCCAATACGCTACCTATTGTGCTACGCTAGCCGAGTTGGCTGTTGTGTTTATTTCATCTTCCTTAAACAAACCAACTACAAACAAGAGCAACTGATCTGCCGCTATTTAACTTGTTTGTGTGGTTGTTGTTTGTGTTTTTATTTTGCAAATTCTGTTTTTACTTTACATTATATGCATTTTTTAAGGCGTGCTCATCCTTGTCTACAATGTTTGTTCATTTTTCTGTTGGCCTAGTAAATGTTAATATTTTAATAATTTTATTGAGCTCAAGGCCAGTTTATGGAAGATTTGTTTGTGAAAAAACAACAACAGTTTTTAATGGTTGAAGTTATAGTACTATTTCGGAAATCTCCACATTTCCTCATCAGACTTCTTTTTGATTATTAAGTTAAATTATTTTTAATTTAATTTTCATAACCACTTCTCTCAGGCTTTGAACCCGGGAGCTCGGAGTTGCAGAGCCAATACGCTACCTATTGTGCTACGCTAGCCGAGTTGGCTGTTGTGTTTATTTCATCTTCCTTAAACAAACCAACTACAAACAAGAGCAACTGATCTGCCGCTATTTAACTTGTTTGTGTGGTTGTTGTTTGTGTTTTTATTTTGCAAATTCTGTTTTTACTTTACATTATATGCATTTTTTTTTAAGGCGTGCTCATTCTTGTCTACAATGTTTGTTAATTTTTCTGTTGGCCTAGTAAATGTTAATATTTTAATAATTTTATTGAGCTCAAGGCCAGTTTATGGAAGATTTGTTTGTGAAAAAACAACAACAGTTTTTAATGGTTGAAGTTATAGTACTATTTCGGAAATCACCACATTTCCTCATCAGACTTCTTTTTGATTATTAAATTAAATTATTTTTAATTTAATTTTCATAACCACTTCTCTCAGGCTTTGAACCCGGGAGCTCGGAGTTGCAGAGCCAATACGCTACCTATTGTGCTACGCTAGCCGAGTTGGCTGTTGTGTTTATTTCATCTTCCTTAAACAAACCAACTACAAACAAGAGCAACTGATCTGCCGTTATTTAACTTGTTTGTGTTTTTATTTTGCAAATTATGTTTTTACTTTACATTATATGCATTTTTTTTTTAAGGTGTGCTCATCCTTGTCTACAATGTTTGTTCATTTTTCTGTTGGCCTAGTAAATGTTAATATTTTTATAATTTTATTGAGCTCAAGGCCAGTTTATGGAAGATTTGTTTGTGAAAAAACAACAACAGTTTTTAATGGTTGAAGTTATAGTACTATTTCGGAAATCACCACATTTCCTCATCAGACTTCTTTTTGATTATTAAATTAAATTATTTTTAATTTAATTTTCATAACCACTTCTCTCAGGCTTTGAACCCGGGAGCTCGGAGTTGCAGAGCCAATACGCTACCTATTGTGCTACGCTAGCCGAGTTGGCTGTTGTGTTTATTTCATCTTCCTTAAACAAACCAACTACAAATAAGAGCAACTGATCTGCCGCTATTTAACTTGTTTGTGTGGTTGTTGTTTGTGTTTTTATTTTGCAAATTCTGTTTTTACTTTACATTATATGCATTTTTTAAGGCGTGCTCATCCTTGTCTACAATGTTTGTTCATTTTTCTGTTGGCCTAGTAAATGTTAATATTTTTATAATTTTATTGAGCTCAAGGCCAGTTTATGGAAGATTTGTTTGTGAAAAAACAACAACAGTTTTTAATGGTTGAAGTTATAGTACTATTTCGGAAATCACCACATTTCCTCATCAGACTTCTTTTTGATTATTAAATTAAATTATTTTTAATTTAATTTTCATAACCACTTCTCTCAGGCTTTGAACTCGGGAGCTCGGAGTTGCAGAGCCAATACGCTACCTATTGTGCTACGCTAGCCGAGTTGGCTGTTGTGTTTATTTCATCTTCCTTAAACAAACCAACTACAAACAAGAGCAACTGATCTGCCGCTATTTAACTTGTTTGTGTGGTTGTTGTTTGTGTTTTTATTTTGCAAATTCTGTTTTTACTTTACATTATATGCATTTTTTAAGGCGTGCTCATCCTTGTCTACAATGTTTGTTCATTTTTCTGTTGGCCTAGTAAACGTTAATATTTTTATAATTTTATTGAGCTCAAGGCCAGTTTATGGAAGATTTGTTTGTGAAAAAACAACAACAGTTTTTAATGGCTGAAGTTATAGTACTATTTCGGAAATCAATACATTTCCTCATCAGACTTCTTTTTGATTATTAAATTAAATTAATTTGTAATTTAATTTTTCATAACCACTTCTCTCAGGCTTTGTTGTTTTTTCACAAACAAATCTTCCATAAACTGGCCTTGAGCTCAATAAAATTATAAAAAAATATTAACATTTACTAGGCTAACAGAAAAATTAACAAACATTGTAGACAAGGATGAGCACGCCTTAAAAAATGCATATAATATAAGTAAAAACAGAATTTGCAAAATAAAAACACAAACAACAACCACACAAACAAGTTAAATAGCGGCAGATCAGTTGCTCTTGTTTGTAGTTGGTTTGTTTAAGGAAGATGAAATAAACACAACAGCCAACTCGGCTAGCGTAGCACAATAGGTAGCGTATTGGCTCTGCAACTCCGAACTCCCGGGTTCAAAGCCTGAGAGAAGTGGTTATGAAAATTAAATTAAAAATAATTAAATTTAATAATCAAAAAGAAGTCTGATGAGGAAATGTGGTGATTTCCGAAATAGTACTATAACTTCAACCATTAAAAACTGTTGTTGTTTTTTCACAAACAAATCTTCCATAAACTGGCCTTGAGCTCAATAAAATTATAAAAATATTAACATTTACTAGGCCAACAGAAAAATGAACAAACATTGTAGACAAGGATGAGCACGCCTTAAAAAATGCATATAATGTAAAGTAAAAACAGAATTTGCAAAATAAAAACACAAACAACAACCACACAAACAAGTTAAATAGCGGCAGATCAGTTGCTCTTGTTTGTAGTTGGTTTGTTTAAGGAAGATGAAATAAACACAACAGCCAACTCGGCTGGCGTAGCACAATAGGTAGCGTATTGGCTCTGCAACTCCGAGCTCCCGGGTTCAAAGCCTGAGAGAAGTGGTTATGAAAATTAAATTAAAAATAATTTAATTTAATAATCAAAAAGAAGTCTGATGAGGAAATGTGGTGATTTCCGATATAGTACTATAACTTCAACCATTAAAAACTGTTGTTGTTTTTTCACAAACAAATCTTCCATAAACTGGCCTTGAGCTCAATAAAATTATAAAAATATTAACATTTACTAGGCCAACAGAAAAATAATAATAATAATAATAATACACCTGAGGATTACGATCTATTAAAGACTATACTTAGAGGATAAATGAGAGAATCGCAACTTTTTATTAAGATTGAGGAAAGCCCATCAACATCAGTTTGATTTGAAGGTTTAAGCTGTGCAATGCCGTTAAGAATATCTAGTGCAGTCCCCTACCCTTGACTGCACTAGATATTCTTCCAAAGTTTAGAGACGATTCTAAGGTGCTAGAAAAGTTCTCACTAGGGTCATTACCTGATGTAAAATTGGAGTGGAAGAAATCAGCAAAAAATCAGCGGTCTCAGTTGGTGAAGTTGCCGACTTCGCATTGAAAAATAAGTGCCCAGCAACACTAGAGCACGCCTTCTTTGAATTAACAAATCTCAGAAAGCTTTGGGATTCGATTTTATGTTGGCTTCATAATTTATAACATAATTTCTGTATAAAAATTTATCAAGGCAATTATAGTTCTTGGCATTTTTTGTGTATTGAAGAAAAATATAATAGTTATTCGACTTTTTGAATTTCCGATAAAAGTTATGTTTTAGATTTTTAAGTTTTCGTAATTGTAAAGTATGCCAAGGCAGTTTGTATTTTTTCTTGCAATAGTTATGCTCACCAAAGCGAAAAAACCAGCTGGCGCCTCAACGCCACCCTATTGAATTCGCCTTGAATATGCGTGTACGTACACGGACGGAACCTGCATGTTCGTAAATTCGGTCAACGAGTTTTTATATTTTCGATTGGTATGTGTGTAGGACCACAAATTGGTGTCGAAGCGGGATAGACTCACGAAAATAGATTTTAAAGAAGCAAAGCGCGGTACGGTGAACATAAAAGCGCGGTGCGGTGCACATAAAGGCGATAATTTGTCAGTAGCAGAAATTACGAGGGGCTTTTGGGTAAAGCCCCATAAGTGGTTCCACGCCATTCAAAGGCCCATTACAACCGTGCATTTCTCACGTTAATCGCTATTGGGTAGCGCCGGTGATTGCGCAGCAGAGGAACCGTAAACAGCAATACCGACGGCAGAATCAACGCATACGACAGCGTAAGATCAACAACAGCGATAACACTTTCAACAGCATCAACAGTTGGTAGTGCATGCAAATGCGAGATTAATTGAGGTTCGTTGGCAACGCGTACACTTTGTCAAAGATGACATGATACGAAACTCTTTGCTTCGTGAGAGCGCTGTCAAAATCCGCATTTTTTATAACTTTCGTTGAAGTATGTAAATAGAATAAATGCAAATGCTACGAATATAAGAAGAAATACACGATATCTTCTACTTTCTTACCAAAAAATACAAAACTATTGAAATCAACATGAAAACAATATCAAATCACAGAAATTCATATACATATGTACAATGCGCTATCCTATAGCCATAAATATGAACTCAAAACAAGATGCGTATTTTTATATAAATATTTATGTATATTACGGCAATTTAAAATGCAATCATTGTCCAATTCTCCTTGAAAAAATATTTGTACTTATAAGTACTTTTTTATCACTAAACTATGAAATTTATCTCTTTACTTAAAGATTTTAACACCCATTTCGTTAAATAATAACATCAATTTTATTTTTTATCCAATTTTATTTATCTGGAAAAAGCTATCAATTCCAAGCATTTGCCTCTGGTAGCGCTTTTTTTTACGTATCAGATGTTCGCTCCTGCAGTGCATAATTTTTAGTATATATGTACATAAATCAATGTTTTGGTCAGGACTCTAGATTTTATATATGGGAGTCCAGCTTCAATTGGGGATGTGGGAAAAGTGTGGATACTTCTCCTAGGGGCTATGTGATATGGTGCGTGCAGAAGAGCCAGATGACTTTTGGCGCAGAGACCCTATATACATATACGTTTTTGTAACATTAATTAGGGTTTATATACTAGGTGGAGTTTGGACGACAGATATTTTATAATATTTAACTGAGATAAAAAGTTTATTTTGATATATTAAAAATGCATTATAAGGAAGTCTTCTATCAAAAACAATCACCAGCATCTTTAAAATTTTAGGATGGGGGATTAATATGGTAGAAATAAAAAGGAAATGAGAGACACATTTTAGTTTTCTGCAGATGCGTTGGCAGAGCTACGAATACCTGCACTACATTTTTGTCTTAGTATGCGTGCACTAGCAGAGCTGGGGGAAAATTATTTGTTCATGTGAGTAAATTGAAAGAGGAAAAGTGTTTTTTTGTAAGTTTTTGAGCTGACAGAAGCGCTTAATTGAAATAATAATACTACCGCAAATAATTCAAAGGTTTCAAATTGCACAAGATGTGGTTCTTTGGTTGGTAATTTTATAATACTATTATAAAAATTAAGAAAATAAAATCGAATGAAAAAAGAATATGTATGTAAATTAAACAACGAAACACCGACATTTGGTAATTGTGCGACATTTGCCTCGCATATAAAAAATTAACTTTCGCAGACCATACGTTTATTACAACGTGCCAAAGCGAACTGACTCGCTGCCAACGTCGCGACAGTTCGTTAGCTGCGCACACACGACCTGTATATGAACACCAGCAACCCCATACAGCTCCGGTGGGCATCTTTAATTTAAAGCATAGCTGACTGTTCGAGGACAAGGACCAATCGGAGATCTGACATAAAATATTTAAAATCTGTATTTTTATCTGAGAGGGGTCGGATTGATCACAGAAAATTAATAGGTCATAAGCGTGAGGAATATGATTAATAGAAGAGAATGGGGAAACTTTGGAGCTAATTTCATTAAATGCTATGGATTTTCGGTACATTTTACTGATGACTCTTCAGCGTCTTAACAGCCGCAGAACAATGTGCGGACCAATTCAGTTGAAAGCCTTTTCAAAGTCGAGGTTGAGAACTGAAACGTGTTTTCCAGAGGACAGAGCAGTAGAGGCAAAGTGCTAAAAATATAGGAGGGGTGAATCACACCACGAACACTTTGAAACGCAACTTGAAATAGTAGGGTATAGTGGCATTAGGTTTCTTGGATTTGGGGATTGGTATAATGTTTGAATGACTGTAATCGGTGTTCCCTGAGGGATTCCATTAAATAAGCGGTATGTTTCTGAAGTTTGCTCTGTAATGCGTGTAAGTGTTCTTCTGTTGGAAATAAGTTAGCTACGTAGGTTATTATTTTTGGTCCTGTTCTGAATATTTTACGTTAGTCTATAATTGCATTAGCGCCAACTCTATCAGACAATCATTAACCGATATCCCTATTTTAAATCTAAGTTGATTGGGGTGTATGTAATTGTTTTTAATTACGTACCACCATAGCATATTAGCTATTATTTTGTTTTAAATTTTCCCTAAGCACGGGATAATAATAATAATAATAATAATTATAATTTGGCGCTTACACTATATAGCTGTGTTTGGCCAAGCTTCTACTAACACTTGTGGTGTGCGTCTTTTGTGCTGACTCCGTACGGCAGATTTTTTTTATAAGAAGCTTTTTCATGGCAGAAATACTCTCGGAGCTTTGGCATTGCCTCGGAGGGTGACCGCTATTAGAAAATAACGTTTTCTATGATTTAGATTGTACTTGCCCTGGATGAGTTTCGAACCTTGAACTCAGTGGCATACCTACACGTTCGGGAGCTGCCCCCGCCGCGATATAAAAATCGTGCTGGACGATTTTAATGCCAAGGTGGGCAAGGAAGGCATTTTCGGTCCCACAGTCAGAAACTTCAATCTCCTCAAAACGTCCGGTGACGGATTGAGACTGGTCGCATCCGCCGGGCCCCGAAACATGGTAGTTTATAGCACCAGATTACAGCATAAGAAGATACGAGCTACGTGATTGTCTTCACATGGTAAAACACGAAACCAAATCGACCATGCTGTGATAAACGGAAAGCATGCTTCCAGTGATCTTCTGCACTCTGTTGTAAACGAACGTACCTATTATTTGTGTATTTGTAAAAAAAAGTCTATGAATACATAATTTATTCTTACAGACTAAAAACGAATTGTACAAAATTATTCAAAAATAGAATATAGCGAATTCCCCAAGTAGTTTTTGCAGACTGAGAAATCTATATATCTACTGCTTGAAATGCGATTAAGATCAATTAAAGCTCTTGTGATGAAACTATAAAGTTAATAATGACTGACGAAAGTAAATTTGCTATCAAAACTTACTCCTAAGTCCTTTATCTCATGGACGGATTTAAGATAGATGTGTGAAATATTATACGACGTTTGTAAGACAGTTTTACGCTTACTAAAAGTAACATGATAGCACTTTTCTATATTCAGCGATAAGCGATTTGTCTCACACCAGGTGTGAAGATTATTAAGTTCCGCTTGAAGCATCTGTGAATCCTGCGGGTTTTTTATTGTAGAGCAAATTTTTGAGTCGTCAGCATATAGGACAAATTTTGCGAAGGAGAAGCAACTACGTATATCATTAATGAATAAAATAAAAAATAGAAGCAACTACTTATATCATTAATGAATAAAATAAAAAATAGAGGTCCCAATACATTTCCTTGGGGCACCCCTTTGTCAACATTAACAGCACACTGGCGGGTAATTAGAAAGGATTTTATCCATTTCAGAAAGGTAGAGTGAAAACCAATAGCTGCAAGTTTGTTGACTAAAATTGAGTGAGACACAGTCGAAAGCTTTAGAGAAATCGGTATAAACAACATCTACCTGAAGACCATCATGGAATTCAGATATGCATAAATCTGTAAAGACGGCTATGTTAGACACATTCGAACGATTTGGAATAAACCCATGCTGATTTTGGCAAATAACGCTTTTAACTGCAAAATATAATTTATCATAGGCAATACATTCGAACAATTTCGAAATAGTAGAGAGCTAAGAAATGGGCCTATAATTTTTTACATCGTTTTTGTTACCACTTTTGAAAATAGGGGTGTATAAGCAATTTTCAGTCGTCAAGAAATACACCTGAGGATTGCGATCTATTAAAGACTATACTTAGAGGATAAATGAGAGAATCGCAACTTTTTATTAAGATTGAGGAAAGCCCATCAACATCAGTTTGATTTGAAGGTTTAAGCTTTGCAATGCCGTTAAGAATATCTAGTGCAGTCCCCTACCCTTGACTGCACTAGATATTCTTCCAAAGTTTAGAGACGATTCTAAGGTGCTAGAAAAGTTCTCACTAGGGTCATTACCTGATGTAAAATTGGAGTGGAAGAAATCAGCAAAAAAATTAGCGGTCTCAGTTGGTGAAGTTGCCGACTTCGCATTCAAAAATAAGTGCCCAGCAACACTAGAGCACGCCTTCTTTGAATTAACAAATCTCCAGAAAGCTTTGGGATTCGATTTTATGTTGGCTTCATAATTTATAACATAATTTCTGTATAAAAATTTATCAAGGCAATTATAGTTCTTGGCATTTTTTGTGTATTGAAGAAAAATATAATAGTTATTCGACTTTTTGAATTTCCGATAAAAGTTATTTTTTAGATTTTTAAGTTTTCGTAATTGTAAAGTATGCCAAGGCAGTTTGTATTTTTTCTTGCAATAATTATGCTCACCAAAGCGAAAAAACCAGCTGGCGCCTCAACGCCACCTTATTGAATTCGCCTTGAATATGCGTGTACGTACACGGACGGAGCCTGCATGTTCGTAAACTCGGTCAACGAGTTTTTATATTTTCGATTGGTATGTATGTAGGACCACAAATTGGTGTCGAAGCGGGATAGACTCACGAAAATAGATTTTAAAGAAGCAAAGCGCGGTACGGTGAACATAAAAGCGCGGTGCGGTGCACATAAAGGCGATAATTTGTCAGTAGCAGAAATTACGAGGGGCTTTTGGGTAAAGCCCCATAAGTGGTTCCACGCCATTCAAAGGCCCATTACAACCGTGCATTTCTCACGTTAATCGCTATTGGGCAGCGCCGGTGATTGCGCAGCAGAGGAACCGTGAACAGCAATACCGACGGCAGAATCAACGCATACGACAGCGTAAGATCAACAACAGCGATAACACTTTCAACAGCACCAACAGTTGGTAGTGCATGCAAATGCGAGATTAATTGAGGTTCGTTGGCAACGCGTACACTTTGTCAAAGATGACATGATACGAAACTCTTTGCTTCGTGAGAGCGCTGCCAAAATCCGCATTTTTTATAACTTTCGTTGAAGTATGTAAATAGAATAAATGCAAATGCTACGAATATAAGAAGAAATACACGATATCTTCTACTTTCTTACCAAAAAATACAAAGCTATTGAAATCAACATGAAAACAATATCAAATCACAGAAATTCATATACATATGTACAATGCGCTATCCTATAGCCATAAATATGAACTCAAAACAAGATGCGTATTTTTATATAAATATTTATGTATATTACGGCAATTTAAAATGCAATCATTGTCCAATTCTCCTTGAAAAAATATTTGTACTTATAAGTACTTTTTTATCACTAAACTATGAAATTTATCTCTTTACTTAAAGATTTTAACACCCATTTCGTTAAATAATAACATCAATTTTATTTTTTATCCAATTTTATTTATCTGGAAAAAGCTATCAATTCCAAGCATTTGCCTCTGGTAGCGCTTTTTTTTACGTATCAGATGTTCGCTCCTGCAGTGCATAATTTTTAGTATATATGTACATAAATCAATGTTTTGGTCAGGACTCTAGATTTTATATATGGGAGTCCAGCTTCAATTGGGGATGTGGGAAAAGTGTGGATACTTCTCCTAGGGGCTATGTGATATGGTGCGTGCAGAAGAGCCAGATGACTTTTGGCGCAGAGACCCTATATACATACATATACATACGTTTTTGTAACATTAATTAGGGTTTATATACTAGGTGGAGTTTGGACGACAGATATTTTATAATATTTAACTGAGATAAAAAGTTTATTTTGATATATTAAAAATGCACCAATCACCAGCATCTTTAAAATTTTAGGATGGGGGATTAATATGGTAGAAATAAAAAGGAAATGAGAGACACATTTTAGTTTTCTGCAGATGCGTTGGCAGAGCTACGAATACCAGCACTACATTTTTGTCTTAGTATGCGTGCACTAGCAGAGCTGGGGGAAAATTATTTGTTCATGTGAGTAAATTGAAAGAGGAAAAGTGTTTTTTTGTAAGTTTTTGAGCTGACAGAAGCGCTTAATTGAAATAATAATACTACCGCAAATAATTCAAAGGTTTCAAATTGCACAAGATGTGGTTCTTTGGTTGGTAATTTTATAATACTATTATAAAAATTAAGAAAATAAAATCGAATGAAAAAAGAATATGTATGTAAATTAAACAACGAAACACCGACATTTGGTAATTGTGCGACATTTGCCTCGCATATAAAAAATTAACTTTCGCAGACCATACGTTTATTACAACGTGCCAAAGCGAACTGACTCGCTGCCAACGTCGCGACAGTTCGTTAGCTGCGCACACACGACCTGTATATGAACACCAGCAACCCCATACAGCTCCGGTGGGCATCTTTAATTTAAAGCATAGCTGACTGTTCGAGGACAAGGACCAATCGGAGATCTGACATAAAATATTTAAAATCTGTATTTTTATCTGAGAGGGGTCGGATTGATCACAGAAAATTAATAGGTCATAAGCGTGAGGAATATGATTAATAGAAGAGAATGGGGAAACTTTGGAGCTAATTTTATTAAATGCTATGGATTTTCGGTACATTTTACTGATGACTCTTCAGCGTCTTAACAGCCGCAGAACAATGTGCGGACCAATTCAGTTGAAAGCCTTTTCAAAGTCGAGGTTGAGAACTGAAACGTGTTTTCCAGAGGACAGAGCAGTAGAGGCAAAGTGCTAAAAATATAGGAGGGGTGAATCACACCACGAACACTTTGAAACGCAACTTGAAATAGTAGGGTATAGTGGCATTAGGTTTCTTGGATTTGGGGATTGGTATAATGTTTGAATGACTGTAATCGGTGTTCCCTGAGGGATTCCATTAAATAAGCGGTATGTTTCTGAAGTTTGCTCTGTAATGCGTGTAAGTGTTCTTCTGTTGGAAATAAGTTAGCTACGTAGGTTATTATTTTTGGTCCTGTTCTGAATATTTTACGTTAGTCTATAATTGCATTAGCGCCAACTCTATCAGACAATCATTAACCGATATCCCTATTTTAAATCTAAGTTGATTGGGGTGTATGTAATTGTTTTTAATTACGTACCACCATAGCATATTAGCTATTATTTTGTTTTAAATTTTCCCTAAGCACGGGATAATAATAATAATAATAATAATTATAATTTGGCGCTTACACTATATAGCTGTGTTTGGCCAAGCTTCTACTAACACTTGTGGTGTGCGTCTTTTGTGCTGACTCCGTACGGCAGATTTTTTTTATAAGAAGCTTTTTCATGGCAGAAATACCCTCGGAGCTTTGGCATTGCCTCGGAGGGTGACCGCTATTAGAAAATAACGTTTTCTATGATTTAGATTGTACTTGCCCTGGATGAGTTTCGAACCTTGAACTCAGTGGCATACCTACACGTTCGGGAGCTGCCCCCGCCGCGATATAAAAATCGTGCTGGACGATTTTAATGCCAAGGTGGGCAAGGAAGGCATTTTCGGTCCCACAGTCAGAAACTTCAATCTCCTCAAAACGTCCGGTGACGGATTGAGACTGGTCGCATCCGCCGGGCCCCGAAACATGGTAGTTTATAGCACCAGATTACAGCATAAGAAGATACGAGCTACGTGATTGTCTTCACATGGTAAAACACGAAACCAAATCGACCATGCTGTGATAAACGGAAAGCATGCTTCCAGTGATCTTCTGCACTCTGTTGTAAACGAACGTACCTATTATTTGTGTATTTGTAAAAAAAAGTCTATGAATACATAATTTATTCTTACAGACTAAAAACGAATTGTACAAAATTATTCAAAAATAGAATATAGCGAATTCCCCAAGTAGTTTTTGCAGACTGAGAAATCTATATATCTACTGCTTGAAATGCGATTAAGATCAATTAAAGCTCTTGTGATGAAACTATAAAGTTAATAATGACTGACGAAAGTAAATTTGCTATCAAAACTTACTCCTAAGTCCTTTATCTCATGGACGGATTTAAGATAGATGTGTGAAATATTATACGACGTTTGTAAGACAGTTTTACGCTTACTAAAAGTAACATGATAGCACTTTTCTATATTCAGCGATAAGCGATTTGTCTCACACCAGGTGTGAAGATTATTAAGTTCCGCTTGAAGCATCTGTGAATCCTGCGGGTTTTTTATTGTAGAGCAAATTTTTGAGTCGTCAGCATATAGGACAAATTTTGCGAAGGAGAAGCAACTACGTATATCATTAATGAATAAAATAAAAAATAGAAGCAACTACTTATATCATTAATGAATAAAATAAAAAATAGAGGTCCCAATACATTTCCTTGGGGCACCCCTTTGTCAACATTAACAGCACACTGGCGGGTAATTAGAAAGGATTTTATCCATTTCAGAAAGGTAGAGTGAAAACCAATAGCTGCAAGTTTGTTGACTAAAATTGAGTGAGACACAGTCGAAAGCTTTAGAGAAATCGGTATAAACAACATCTACCTGAAGACCATCATGGAATTCAGATATGCATAAATCTGTAAAGACGGCTATGTTAGACACATTCGAACGATTTGGAATAAACCCATGCTGATTTTGGCAAATAACGCTTTTAACTGCAAAATATAATTTATCATAGGCAATACATTCGAACAATTTCGAAATAGTAGAGAGCTAAGAAATGGGCCTATAATTTTTTACATCGTTTTTGTTACCACTTTTGAAAATAGGGGTGTATAAGCAATTTTTCAGTCGTCAAGAAATACACCTGAGGATTGCGATCTATTAAAGACTATACTTAGAGGATAAATGAGAGAATCGCAACTTTTTATTAAGGTTGAGGAAAGCCCATCAACATCAGATTGATTTGAAGGTTTAAGCTTTGCAATGCCGTTAAGAATATCTAGTGCAGTCCCCTACCCTTGACTGCACTAGATATTCTTCCAAAGTTTAGAGACGATTCTAAGGTGCTAGAAAAGTTCTCACTAGGGTCATTACCTGATGTAAAATTGGAGTGGAAGAAATCAGCAAAAAAATTAGCGGTCTCAGTTGGTGAAGTTGCCGACTTCGCATTCAAAAATAAGTGCCCAGCAACACTAGAGCACGCCTTCTTTGAATTAACAAATCTCCAGAAAGCTTTGGGATTCGATTTTATGTTGGCTTCATAGTTTATAACATAATTTCTGTATAAAAATTTATCAAGGCAATTATAGTTCTTGGCATTTTTTGTGTATTGAAGAAAAATATAATAGTTATTCGACTTTTTGAATTTCCGATAAAAGTTATTTTTTAGATTTTTAAGTTTTCGTAATTGTAAAGTATGCCAAGGCAGTTTGTATTTTTTCTTGCAATAATTATGCTCACCAAAGCGAAAAAACCAGCTGGCGCCTCAACGCCACCTTATTGAATTCGCCTTGAATATGCGTGTACGTACACGGACGGAGCCTGCATGTTCGTAAACTCGGTCAACGAGTTTTTATATTTTCGATTGGTATGTATGTAGGACCACAAATTGGTGTCGAAGCGGGATAGACTCACGAAAATAGATTTTAAAGAAGCAAAGCGCGGTACGGTGAACATAAAAGCGCGGTGCGGTGCACATAAAGGCGATAATTTGTCAGTAGCAGAAATTACGAGGGGCTTTTGGGTAAAGCCCCATAAGTGGTTCCACGCCATTCAAAGGCCCATTACAACCGTGCATTTCTCACGTTAATCGCTATTGGGCAGCGCCGGTGATTGCGCAGCAGAGGAACCGTGAACAGCAATACCGACGGCAGAATCAACGCATACGACAGCGTAAGATTAACAACAGCGATAACACTTTCAACAGCATCAACAGTTGGTAGTGCAAGCAAATGCGAGATTAATTGAGGTTCGTTGGCAACGCGTACACTTTGTCAAAGATGACATGATACGAAACTCTTTGCTTCGTGAGAGCGCTGCCAAAATCCGCATTTTTTATAACTTTCGTTGAAGTATGTAAATAGAAGAAATGCAAATGCTACGAATATAAGAAGAAATACACGATATCTTCTACTTTCTTACCAAAAAATACAAAACTATTGAAATCAACATGAAAACAATATCAAATCACAGAAATTCATATACATATGTACAATACGCTATCCTATAGCCATAAATATGAACTCAAAACAAGATGCGTATTTTTATATAAATATTTATGTATATTACGGCAATTTAAAATGCAATCATTGTCCAATTCTCCTTGAAAAAATATTTGTACTTATAAGTACTTTTTTATCACTAAACTATGAAATTTATCTCTTTACTTAAAGATTTTAACACCCATTTCGTTAAATAATAACATCAATTTTATTTTTTATCCAATTTTATTTATCTGGAAAAAGCTATCAATTCCAAGCATTTGCCTCTGGTAGCGCTTTTTTTTACGTATCAGATGTTCGCTCCTGCAGTGCATAATTTTTAGTATATATGTACATAAATCAATGTTTTGGTCAGGACTCTAGATTTTATATATGGGAGTCCAGCTTCAATTGGGGATGTGGGAAAAGTGTGGATACTTCTCCTAGGGGCTATGTGATATGGTGCGTGCAGAAGAGCCAGATGACTTTTGGCGCAGAGACCCTATATACATATACATACGTTTTTGTAACATTAATTAGGGTTTATATACTAGGTGGAGTTTGGACGACAGATATTTTATAATATTTAACTGAGATAAAAAAATTATTTTGATATATTAAAAATGCACCAATCACCAGCATCTTTAAAATTTTAGGATGGGGGATTAATATGGTAGAAACAAAAAGGAAATGAGAGACACATTTTAGTTTTCTGCAGATGCGTTGGCAGAGCTACGAATACCAGCACTACATTTTTGTCTTAGTATGCGTGCACTAGCAGAGCTGGGGGAAAATTATTTGTTCATGTGAGTAAATTGAAAGAGGAAAAGTGTTTTTTTGTAAGTTTTTGAGCTGACAGAAGCGCTTAATTGAAATAATAATACTACCGCAAATAATTCAAAGGTTTCAAATTGCACAAGATGTGGTTCTTTGGTTGGTAATTTTATAATACTATTATAAAAATTAAGAAAATAAAATCGAATGAAAAAAGAATATGTATGTAAATTAAACAACGAAACACCGACATTTGGTAATTGTGCGACATTTGCCTCGCATATAAAAAATTAACTTTCGCAGACCATACGTTTATTACAACGTGCCAAAGCGAACTGACTCGCTGCCAACGTCGCGACAGTTCGTTAGCTGCGCACACACGACCTGTATATGAACACCAGCAACCCCATACAGCTCCGGTGGGCATCTTTAATTTAAAGCATAGCTGACTGTTCGAGGACAAGGACCAATCGGAGATCTGACATAAAATATTTAAAATCTGTATTTTTATCTGAGAGGGGTCGGATTGATCACAGAAAATTAATAGGTCATAAGCGTGAGGAATATGATTAATAGAAGAGAATGGGGAAACTTTGGAGCTAATTTCATTAAATGCTATGGATTTTCGGTACATTTTACTGATGACTCTTCAGCGTCTTAACAGCCGCAGAACAATGTGCGGACCAATTCAGTTGAAAGCCTTTTCAAAGTCGAGGTTGAGAACTGAAACGTGTTTTCCAGAGGACAGAGCAGTAGAGGCAAAGTGCTAAAAATATAGGAGGGGTGAATCACACCACGAACACTTTGAAACGCAACTTGAAATAGTAGGGTATAGTGGCATTAGGTTTGTTGGATTTGGGGATTGGTATAATGTTTGAATGACTGTAATCGGTGTTCCCTGAGGGATTCCATTAAATAAGCGGTATGTTTCTGAAGTTTGCTCTGTAATGCGTGTAAGTGTTCTTCTGTTGGAAATAAGTTAGCTACGTAGGTTATTATTTTTGGTCCTGTTCTGAATATTTTACGTTAGTCTATAATTGCATTAGCGCCAACTCTATCAGACAATCATTAACCGATATCCCTATTTTAAATCTAAGTTGATTGGGGTGTATGTAATTGTTTTTAATTACGTACCACCATAGCATATTAGCTATTATTTTGTTTTAAATTTTCCCTAAGCACGGGATAATAATAATAATAATAATAATTATAATTTGGCGCTTACACTATATAGCTGTGTTTGGCCATGCTTCTACTAACACTTGTGGTGTGCGTCTTTTGTGCTGACTCCGTACGGCAGATTTTTTTTATAAGAAGCTTTTTCATGGCAGAAATACCCTCGGAGCTTTGGCATTGCCTCGGAGGGTGACCGCTATTAGAAAATAACGTTTTCTATGATTTAGATTGTACTTGCCCTGTATGAGTTTCGAACCTTGAACTCAGTGGCATACCTAAACGTTCGGGAGCTGCCCCCGCCGCGATATAAAAATCGTGCTGGACGATTTTAATGCCAAGGTGGGCAAGGAAGGCATTTTCGGTCCCACAGTCAGAAACTTCAATCTCCTCAAAACGTCCGGTGACGGATTGAGACTGGTCGCATCCGCCGGGCCCCGAAACATGGTAGTTTATAGCACCAGATTACAGCATAAGAAGATACGAGCTACGTGATTGTCTTCACATGGTAAAACACGAAACCAAATCGACCATGCTGTGATAAACGGAAAGCATGCTTCCAGTGATCTTCTGCACTCTGTTGTAAACGAATGTACCTATTATTTGTGTATTTGTAAAAAAAAGTCTATGAATACATAATTTATTCTTACAGACTAAAAACGAATTGTACAAAATTATTCAAAAATAGAATATAGCGAATTCCCCAAGTAGTTTTTGCAGACTGAGAAATCTATATATCTACTGCTTGAAATGCGATTAAGATCAATTAAAGCTCTTGTGATGAAACTATAAAGTTAATAACACAGTGTTACAAAATGGAAAAAATTGAATGAACTTTTAAAGTGACATATTGGAAATTGTTCACCTGGTCGAATATAACTCAAAACGGTTTTTGGAAAATTTGTAACACCCTCAAAATCTTGCTTTACCATTAAAAAACCGTTCTTCGGAAGTGTACGCGCTAATCTTTTCATTACTTGGCCATTTATTTACCGATTTTCAATATGAAATATGTTTTGGAAAGGTAAGGATTATACCTTTAAATATAATATAAAGATTTATTTTTTTGAGCTAGCGTGTTGTAAGTTTTCATCGGGTAAACTTGGAAAATTTGTTTTTTCTTCAAATTTTTCTACTTTGACCGCATTTTATTGCAGTAGTTTACTAAAAATATATCAAGTATGAGGAATTATTTTGAAAGTACATTCATGTCCAAAAATTTTGAGTGCTCATGCAATGAAATCGGACAAAAATTTACGAAGCTATTAAATTTTTTCTGCTATTAAATAAATTTACCTTGCGAAAAGTTTTTTTTTTTTAATTTTTCTACTTTGACCGCATTTCTTTGCTTTATTTTACTAGAAACATAGCAAGTATGAGGAATTATTTTAAACACATTCATTTCCAAAAATTTTGAGTGGTCATCTAATAAATTTACGCCGTCAATTCAACCTTGCGACCGCTTCGCAATTATATTGTGTAATAAGTGTGGTAAAATGTGTGATAGGCGCAACAAATTTTGTTACGCCTGCGGTCTATTTGTTGATAAGAAATATCGGTTCGATTTAAGAACAAATAAAGCTGTGGTTGAAGCGTTCAACCTCTTTTTCAGTTGCTCATACGTGGAAAGTGCTTGGTATGAACCCGAATATATTTGTTCGATGTGCTGTACAACATTAAAACAATGAAAAACCGGTAAATGCGATGACCAGCGTCTGCCGTTTGTGACTCCTATGGCTTGGCATTATCAAATATATCACAAGCCGGAGGATTGCTACTTTTGCCAAACAAAAATCACTGGTCACCACTATAAAAGTCGCCACCTCATAGAATATGCCAATGTGTTGACTGTATCGAAACCGATTCCAAGAGGAAAACAAGATCAGCGAACTAAAGACAAAAATCCAGCTACATTTCCTGATTCAAGCCACAAATCTTCTAATGAGGTAAATGACGAACCGTACCTTCCAACCAAAGCAATAGAAACGGAACGTCATTTCGTGTCAAATCACGATTATTGTGATCTTGTGCGGGATATGGATCTGTCTATAAGACAGACAGAGATTCTGGCCTCCAGATTAAAGCAGTGGAATATAGTAGACAGTAACTTTAAAGTAACGTCTGCACGAGACAGAGACCTATCTTCGTTCGAACACATTTTCAAAGCTGATGACACCAATAACAAACTAGTTTATTGCGTTGATGTGGATGAATTGTTTGCTGCACTCGATCACGTGCACTGTCCACAAGATTGGCGATTATTTCTAGACGGTTCTTGCAAAAGTAAGTATTTAATGTGTTATGAGTGTGAGAGAACTAAACTTGAATACAATTTATCAATTCATTTTCAATTGACTAACATCGTAGGTCTGAAAGCAGTATTGCTGCACAACAGAAATGAATTGCCATCAGTTCCAGTGGCATACGCTACTGATATGAAAGAGACTTATCAAACGATGGAAAAAATTCTACGATTGCTTAAATACAATAAATTTCGCTGGCAGATTGTCTCGGACCTTAAAGTCCTGACAATTCTACTTGGAATGCAAGGTGGCTTCACTAAATATCCTTGTTACTTTTGTGAATGGGACAGTCGTGCCAAAAATGATTACAAGTGTAACATATGGCCACCGAGAAAGTTTCAAATTGGCAAAAATAATGTTCTCAATATTGCATTAGTTAAGCCTGATGATATAATTTTGCCGCCATTGCATTTAAAATTGGGGTACATGAAACAGTTTGTTAAACGACTCGAAAAAACAGCGAGGCTTTTCTACACCTGAAACTTGTATTCCCCAAGTTGAGTGACGCCAAGATTAAAGAAGGTACTTATAAAAATTTCCCAACAAGAATTCTTCAAAAAGAATGCATCCTAATTTATTTTTACATTTTGATCATGAATTACAGGCGTTTTCGTTGGACCGCAGATTCGTAAGATTATGACTGATGATGACTTCATAAAAAAATTGAACCCAGTAGAGAAAAGAGCATGGCTGAGTTTCATTTCTTTGTGCCAAACTTTCTTGGAAACACGAGAAGTTCAAATTACGTTGAGGTGGTCCATGAATTTTTGGAAGCTTATGGAGAAATGGGATGCAACATGTCTAAAAAAATTCACTTTTTGCATTCTCATTTGGAATTTTTCCCGGATAATCTTGGTCAATTCAGCGACGAACAAGGTGAAAGATTTCACCAAGAAATCTCCAACATTGAAAAACGGTTTACAGGAAAGAACCAAGTTAGGATGATAGCTAATTACTGCTGGTCACTCAAACGTGAAACAAATGACTCGTCTTATAAACGCAGAAGATCAAGCAAACATTTTTAGCTATAAAGTTATTTAGCATTTTAATGATTAATTTTTTTTTATTTTCAGGCACAATAAAAATTTGAAGTTGAAAGATAATCAAAATGTATGAATTTTTAAATATGGTCATCATCTAAAATAATTTAAATAGTAATAACTCTGTCAATTTCCAACCGATTTTCGATTGAAATAGCTTAATCGACGCAGTACTATATTTACTTTAATAATATTGTCTTTGATAGGTACCTTTCTGAATTAACACTATCGTAAAATCGTAGTCAAAGTTTCAAAATTAATTTTTTTTTATTAAGTTACGATTTTTTTTCTCTGTAGCTTCGTCAGTTCTCGTTTGATTTTGATGAGTTATACGCCATTAAAATATTCATTTGTCACCTTTCAAAATATATAAACAACTTTTGAATCGGATGAAAATTCGCAAAGATATTGATGATTGACTAGCGAATGACCTCAAAAACAGTTTTTTGGCCCTAAAATGAGATTTTGGGGGTGTTTCGCAAATTTCAAGTATACAGTTTTTCTTAGTTTTATAAGGCCTAACGCCTAGGCTAGGTCTCTTTCAAAGTTCATTTTCAGTGTTACACAGTGTAATGACTGACGAAAGTAAATTTGCTATCAAAACTTACTCCTAAGTCCTTTATCTCATGGACGGATTTAAGATAGATGTGTGAAATATTATACGACGTTTGTAAGACAGTTTTACGCTTACTAAAAGTAACATGATAGCTTTTTTCTATATTCAGCGATAAGCGATTTGTCTCACACCAGGTGTGAAGATTATTAAGTTCCGCTTGAAGCATCTGTGAATCCTGCGGGTTTTTTATTGTAGAGCAAATTTTTGAGTCGTCAGCATATAGGACAAATTTTGCGAAGGAGAAGCAACTACGTATATCATTAATGAATAAAATAAAAAATAGAAGCAACTACTTATATCATTAATGAATAAAATAAAAAATAGAGGTCCCAATACACTTCCTTGGGGCACCCCTTTGTCAACATTAACAGCACACTGGCGGGTAATTAGAAAGGATTTTATCCATTTCAGAAAGGTAGAGTGAAAACCAATAGCAAGTTTGTTGACTAAAATTGAGTGAGACACAGTCGAAAGCTTTAGAGAAATCGGTATAAACAACATCTACCTGAAGACCATCATGGAATTCAGATATGCATAAATCTGTAAAGACGGCTATGTTAGACACATTCGAACGATTTGGAATAAACCCATGCTGATTTTGGCAAATAACGCTTTTAACTGCAAAATATAATTTATCATAGGCAATACATTCGAACAATTTCGTAATAGTAGAGAGCTAAGAAATGGGCCTATAATTTTTTACATCGTTTTTGTTACCACTTTTGAAAATAGGGGTGTATAAGCAATTTTTCAGTCGTCAAGAAATACACCTGAGGATTGCGATCTATTAAAGACTATACTTAGAGGATAAATGAGAGAATCGCAACTTTTTATTAAGATTGAGGAAAGCCCATCAACATCAGTTTGATTTGAAGGTTTAAGCTGTGCAATGCCGTTAAGAATATCTAGTGCAGTCCCCTACCCTTGACTGCACTAGATATTCTTCCAAAGTTTAGAGACGATTCTAAGGTGCTAGAAAAGTTCTCACTAGGGTCATTACCTGATGTAAAATTGGAGTGGAAGAAATCAGCAAAAAAATTAGCGGTCTCAGTTGGTGAAGTTGCCGACTTCGCATTCAAAAATAAGTGCCCAGCAACACTAGAGCACGCCTTCTTTGAATTAACACATCTCCAGAAAGCTTTGGGATTCGATTTTATGTTGGCTTCATAATTTATAACATAATTTCTGTATAAAAATTTATCAAGGCAATTATAGTTTTTGGCATTTTTTGTGTATTGAAGAAAAATATAATAGTTATTCGACTTTTTGAATTTCCGATAAAAGTTATTTTTTAGATTTTTAAGTTTTCGTAATTGTAAAGTATGCCAAGGCAGTTTGTATTTTTTCTTGCAAATAATTATGCTCACCAAAGCGAAAAAACCAGCTGGCGCCTCAACGCCACCTTATTGAATTCGCCTTGAATATGCGTGTACGTACACGGACGGAACCTGCATGTTCATAAATTCGGTCAACGAGTTTTATATTTTCGATTGGTATGTATGTAGGACCACAAATTGGTGTCGAAGCGGGATAGACTCACGAAAATAGATTTTAAAGAAGCAAAGCGCGGTACGGTGAACATAAAAGCGCGGTGCGGTGCACATAAAGGCGATAATTTGTCAGTAGCAGAAATTACGAGGGGCTTTTGGGTAAAGCCCCATAAGTGGTTCCACGCCATTCAAAGGCCCAGTACAACCGTGCATTTCTCCCGTTAATCGCTATTGGGTAGCGCCGGTGATTGCGCAGCAGAGGAACCGTGAACAGCAATACCGACGGCAGAATCAACGCATACGACAGCGTAAGATCAACAACAGCGATAACACTTTCAACAGCATCAACAGTTGGTAGTGCAAGCAAATGCGAGATTAATTGAGGTTCGTTGGCAACGCGTACACTTTGTCAAAGATGACATGATACGAAACTCTTTGCTTCGTGAGAGCGCTGCCAAAATCCGCATTTTTTATAACTTTCGTTGAAGTATGTAAATAGAAGAAATGCAAATGCTACGAATATAAGAAGAAATACACGATATCTTCTACTTTCTTACCAAAAAATACAAAACTATTGAAATCAACATGAAAACAATATCAAATCACAGAAATTCATATACATATACATATGTACAATGCGCTATCCTATAGCCAAAAATATGAACTCAAAACAAGATGCGTATTTTTATATAAATATTTATGTATATTACGGCAATTTAAAATGAATGTCCAATTCTCCTTGAAAAAATATTTTTATGATATGTTTTTTATTAAAAAACCATATTTTCAAGTAAAGCTAAAACCTAAGTACTTTTTTATCACTAAACTATGAAATTTATCTCTTTACTTAAAGATTTTAATACCCATTTCGTTAAATAATAACATCAATTTTATTTTTTATCCAAATAAAATTGCACTGAATTGATAGCTTTTTTCAAGCATTTGCCTCTGGTAGCGCGTCTTTTTACGTATATGATGTTCGGCGTCCCCTGATTCGGTATTGTTGCCAGTTCAAACCGTGAGTTCAGGGGACCAATTCAGTAGCAGCGAAAAAGAGTTTCGTATCATATTATCTATGACATTGTTAAGGCGTAGACTTCGCAGTCGATGCAGCGTGTACGCTGGCGAAAGGCGAAGCAGAGGCAGGGGCGTAGGATATCAACAACAGCATTAGCAGCACAGCATTAAGCATCGCAAAGGGCACAGCGTATTCAGCCGACATAGCGGTGGGTATTTGTATATTCCTATACACCAAGGTGTGAGAACAAATACACATTTACATACACGTAGTTGTGCATGCTAATAAGATTTTGCTTTGTATGAGAGAGAATAAATGACAACTTAAATTTAAGTTCAAAACAAATAGGGCGATAACCCAATAAGAATGTAGAACTAAAATAGCAATAAGAAATTAAAGTAAGTTTCACTAAACAAATAACATTTGACAAATATATATTTGTAGCTAAAGTGCGGTACCAAATCAATGCGATTTTTATGTTCACATTTTGATTATAATTTTGCGATCAGCGTTTGGTGAAAATATTCATTGTCATAATTTATAACATGAAATTTTGTTAAAATATCCTGAAATCAAAAAAAGATTGACGTAAGGCTGCATTGCAGGATAGGTTGTTGGAACACTTCGGCCTGAATGTTAGCGATAATGAGGCAGACGATTTCGAGGACTCGGCTAGCCAGGGTAGTGCGTCTGGGCCGGTAGAGAAGCGTTCAGTATTCACCCTCCGCGACATTGAAGAATCTTTACCGAAGTTCAGCGGATCCAGTCAGCCAAGTTTTAAGAAATGGTTGAAAGATTTTTAAGAGAATGCCATGGTCGTCCAAAAGAGCGAGCAGCAAAGGTTTATATACGAGAAGCAGCTATTAGTAGGCGCAGCTAAGTTATTCGCCCGTAGCGTAGAGGAGTTTGGTACCACCGTGTCTTCAGCCGAAGTAAATCGAACGCTAAGGAACCGTTGCGCCCACAGGAAAGCTTCGCGAATACTTATACATCATAATAAAAATTGGGAAAGCAATAAAGCTGTATGACTCTAGGGTATTTGAGTATTTCGTCAAGGGGATACCGGACTCCAGAGTGAACAAGAGCAACTTGTACCAGGCCAAAATCGTTAAGGATTTGAATAAGCAGACAAAAGTATATGAAAGAAAACGGGTCAATGAACCCATGTCGTCGAATTCATATCAGGTCCAGCCGGGGTCTTCAAACAAGGGCTTAACAAGTTTAGGTAAAACACATAAAAGTTGTTTTAACTGTGGAGATATTTCACATTTTGCAAGAAACTGTCCAAGTAAGCGCAAATTACGTACTTTAAATGCGGCATGGAAGTGTAGGCATCGGTATTTGGGAATCCAGCGCGTATAATCACCGATAGGGGCACGGCCTTTACCTCAAATATCTTCAAAGGTTACAGCGAAATCGAAAAGATTCAACATTTGCAGATAGCAACGGGTGTTCCGCAGGGCAACGGTTAAGTGGAACGTATACATCTTACACATGGGCACTATATGTTATCCAAGCATGTGGATCGTGTGCAGCAGATCCTAAATAACACGCCTCCGAGTTGCAGAATTTACTCGAAGATGAGATCGTCGATGAACTTGACTGAGAGAGAGCATCATTCAGCAAGAGAACTGGCGGACATTCAATGCTCGGGTAAGGCGGAAGCCAACTACGGCGTCAACGAACTGGTAGCCATACAACGGACTCAGTATGGAACAAACTTGAGACAGAGGCCAAAGTTCTTCGGGCCGTATACAATTGTTAAGAAACTGGAGCACGATCGTTATGAAGTCGAGAAGGTAAAGGACCATGAAGGACCTGGACGTACTGCTACGGTTGCCGAGTTCATGAAAAAGTGGAATCCTCCATTCGAGGCCGAATAAACGTAGGATGGCCGAATGTAGGACGAAATTTATTTCTCAGTTTTACAGGAAAGGTGAAAATAGTGACGCGACACCTGAAGGATATTAACAATAACGTAGAACAAATCGAACATACCTAAAAACATACGCTTAACGACTAACGGACGATACGAAGTATGTCATTGCATTGTAAACCGTCGTCAAGCGCACATCACCTATTTTCATTCGTATAAGCTGCCACTAAGCGCACTGTGAATTTTGTAATTTTGTAAATAAAGTATATACAGGTGTAAATAAATGTTAAAATAATAAAAAGTTGCATATTTATTTCTAGCGAATAAATCGGCCTCATCCCAACTTGTGTATGAACTTTGAAGTTTTGATTTCGTACGATTCCTATGCATTGTCGTGTATGGCGTTGTGTATACACAATTGGTTAAACAAAATCTTGATTAAGTTTTTGTATAAATATAGGCGTCAACTTAACTTGGACTAATGCATTTTTATTTGTTTTTTTATTCGCTGAAAGTGGGAGATTTACGCCGATATTTTATACGAGATCGTTTTTATGAGAAGCTTTTTCATGACATTTCAGGTCTTTATGAAATTTCTTTAAATCTGGGTTTTAGATAATCCGATAAAGTTTTCAAATGTGGGGCCTTTCCCTTAATACGTTAAAGAATCCATAAATTGAGAAAATAATTATTTTTTTCTATGTTGTTAGGAAGTAAATTAAAATGAGAAAAAATCTATAGTTTACCTAAAGTAATAAACCGCTTGAGCACTAAATAAAGTTCAAAAAGTGTTGTTCCCATATTTAGTGATTCTGTATCCAATAAATTTGAATAATCAACTGTTTCTTCAGGTATATCCAGTCTTTTAATGTGTGAACACACTTCCTCAACGTGGCTTTTACAAATATCCATTATATTTGAATCATAACACTTGAAAACAATAGCAGAATAGTTTATTTTAATTTTTCTGCAAGGAAAACGTATTAAATAAGCATACTTTATTTAGGGTTTTACTTACTGATAGAAGTGTTTATCAAAATACTCCATCGCTCTTTGTAAATCCGACCGTACCATTTGTATCAACTTTATTACGAACTGTAAGCTTTCCTCGTCTGTTTGCTCTTCGTGCATATTCGATTTACTCCCCTCTATTATGTATTCTAACCATTCCTTAGTACCAGTACTTATTACTGCCATTAATACTTTATCAATATCGTTTGTTGTTTGGCAGCTTGGTGATATGAAACCATATGTATCGTGAGTAAATATTTCGCAAGCAGGGTGCCCAATTGTTTTAATTTTTGAAATTATATCCAATACTTCACATAAAGTGGTTACTATATGCTTATCACTTACATTCTTTGCCCGAACTTTTCGAACAATTGAAAAACATGACGGCAACATACGTTTTGCTCCATCCCAAAATGTTTTGATATCTTCTGAATCCGTTTGAAGAACTTTAAGAACCGAAATAGTATTATCAAGAAGATTATTAAATAGATTAAAAGAGAGCTTATGATTTTCATGGATTTTCGAATACACAGCCCATTGATTAAGGGCACAATCGAAGTTTGTAAGCCCACTTTGAACTGCATGCTGCGATCGAATTGATTCTGCATTAGAACTAAATACCCCGTTCCACCAGTATTCAGCTACTTGGGACGTTTCCAATTCCTGAATCAGTAAAAGATTCAACAGGTGTCTGTGTTCTTGATTAGCAACGCGTTTATTTTTTTCAGCACTTAAAGTCACACTAACTAAAATCGAGCCCCGACTCTTTGTTTTAGAGCCCTTTCCTAAATGGTGCCATTCCGTTGTACCTGCAGCGGGTATTGACTAAAATAAAGAGTAAACTAGTTAGTATGTTTCACGTTTTTGTTAAGAGTACGGCATATTCCAAAAATTTAGAAGTTGAGAATGTTCAATGCAGATACTACACTGTTCATAAATTAGAGCACAAACACATATTGACATATTTGAGCAATTTATTTATTAACAAATTATTTAAAATCATTTTTCAATTAAAACTTCTCTATCAAACACCATTAAAAACAACTTTCTAAATTTGATAAAAAATGTATCAAAGGTCATTAAAATTTCGAAGTTAAAAAAATCGTTCAATAAGTGGTTGTGCTTTAATTTGTAAACAGAGTATATTATTAGAAATTGTAGCGGTCTTTGCTAGTTACTGCCTTAATACAAATATATATATTTTTGAAATATGACGATCTTCCATCAGTTGCGCTAATTAATATTAATACTTTTAAAGTAATTGCTACACGCCCAATTAATTCGTTGTCATGTTTTCCGGTAGATGCGGTTTGTGCGATTTCCTTCATAAGTTTACTGAGTCCTTTTACACCTTTAACATTAAAGAGTTTATTTACTTTATCCTTAACAGTTTCGGCAGCATCAAAATCCCTGAAATACATTTGATATATTATAAATTTCTATGACTTAGAATCAGGATTCGAAAACATTAATTTGCGTTCGTACTGAAACACATAAAATTTTTGTTGCATTAACTTTCAAGGAGATGGAAACCAAATCAGATCGTTCGCGAATGTTGGGTAAACAAGTTTTGCGGTTGTTTTTATGCATATAATTTAGTCGCAAGTGGCTACGGTACATCCACTGCGATAGTTCATCTTTATAAGTAAATTCATACATATGTTGCGTCAAATATTCGCAAAAGGTTGATGTAGTAAGCAATATGGAGAAATATTATTTATAAGCATTTGTGAAAAAATACATACTTATTTGGTATTTTTTTTACTATAAGCAAAAGAAAGCAGTTCAATACTGAATTTCCCTAAAGATTTCTGCAATATACCCAAAGTTATTATTTAACGAACACGCAATCAATAGGGGTGTAAACATTATTACAAATATATACATATTTACGACTTTCCACTTAATACACGTTTTTAAGTTGCTTTCAAACATCCTCCTTTTTCATATTTCGTAATGTTTCGCTTTTTTCTAAATCAAACTTTCTTTTACCCGTGTAGTTGCTTTTAATTTAAATATTATAATTTTTGGGCAATTTAAGATTTTGCTTACTAAACTAACGTTTTCGCATATACGACATAAATTTGCAATCACTCAGGAAGATATATGACAGCAGTGAACGTTCGCACGAACGCACGAAGTTGGATTAGCTAATTCATACGCGTACGAATAACATCGACATTTTTTATACCTACATACTATAGCTTAAACATAATTCTAACGAATTTCGAATTTTCGCCAAGCAAAGCGATGTTCGCACTGAAATTTCGCTCACCAATGGACAATTATGACGACATCGTAAACAGCTTGAATTTCAGCTGATGGAGTGACCAGCTTAACAAAATCATAACAAAAAGTTCGCAATCGCGATCTGAACTGCTTCGCATCTTCTCGTTTGCGAAAATGAATACAAGAAATGTTCACGTACGCGAATCAACACATATATGTATGTACGAACGTGAATTTTCTTAAATTAATATTTCTGAACTCTGCTTAGTATCATCAAACATATCACTGTTTTTTTTCTTACCAGATCTCAATTATAAGTGTCTCCTCGTTAGGGTTGTCAGTAATAGGTCTATAAAAAGATGTATATACGAGTGTTAAAATAAAACGATACAAGTATAAAAAACTTACAATGAAAAATGTTCTTCCCAAATTGGGTTCAGTGTAGAATGCTTTACAGATGAATTATATCGATGTGATGCATTGGATTCCAAAAAAAGAGTGGCAAAAGGATCAGATAATCCATTAGCGTCTTTTGGCATCAAACTTTCCGCTTTAATAATTTCCACGTTAAGACGCAATTTGGGAGGCTCCTTTAGCTTAGCCAATTTTAAAATTTCATAATGCTTCTTATCAGGTATCTTAAATACTTCTTGAACAAATTTCAAAAGGTCTTCTGAACACACACTTTTAGTTTCACATCCAAACTGATTACATATTTCAAATAGAATTTCTTCATAAAGGTCTTCAACCTGGTTAAAGAATTGTAAGTATATGATTATGATTATTTGTGCTTATCTAATACATACATATATAAAATACATAAAAGTAGGTGTTGGAGTTAAATTTGTTTAATATTTAACGATTCGTACCACTGTGCCTGTACATACATACGTATATACATAAATACATAAAGCATTCCAGGCGACGATTGCTCCTACCTTTCTTACTTATATAAAAACAATTATGTTACTTTAAAAAGGAATGTATTGCATTGCGTATTTACTCACATACTTAACTAGAAAAGCAAAGCCGGACTGTATATATAAACATACTAGGTACATACTTATGTGATTTCTTTTATATGTGCATTCGTATATTGATAACTACATAAGCACATTTCTTTGCCTACCATAACAGCACATTAAATGGTTATTAATTTTTGTTTCTCTCAAAAATCATTCGATGTCAGGGTAACTGTTTGTTTTCCAACATTTTTTAACTATATAAGTTCATACCGCAGATGTAAAAGGTGGTTGTTGAAATAAAGCATTGAAGCAGAACAGTTGCGTTTTTCTTTAATAAGTCGACATAGATACTATCCATTAAGGAATCCAAACTAACCATAAATGCATTTTAAACAAACATAGGGATACTGCACTATGTTTATAGTGCGCTAAGCATTTCACTACCACTCACCATAGTTGTCGTGGAGCTGGTTAATATGATAGTTAGTGAGTAATATTAAGTAGAAAAAACCAAAGTACCACTTCACCTTTTCATTACTTGAAGCAATGACAGGAACCTTGTCACAATACTAATAAATCGCACTGTATTTCATTGGTTTGGGATGCTTTTCATACGATGACCAGGCTCTGCAAGGTTGGAGCTTTCCATATCTTGCAGTGCGTCTTGAAAAAAGGTGGATGCTGGGAAAAATACCTCCTTGGCAATATGGATAAAATGCATAACACGATGTAGCCTAAACTACGTTATTCTGTACGGGTATCCAGCTAACTTTTCGGCGGCCTGGGCAACTAGAGACTACAACAGATACGCCAGAAAAGTAGCTGTTTACTGCTGCGCTCTGTTAAGCCAGGCGTGATTTGATGCTGGTTATCCAATCAATGACTACGAATTAGTGGTTTGTATTGCAATCAAATCCTTGATTCAATTCAAACAAAAATTTTAATTATATAATATAATATAATTTTGCCGCTTACACTATATAGCTCAGTGTTTGGCCGAGCTTCTCCTACCATTTGTGGTGTACGTCTTTAAGTAGGGACCTACCGTTTTGTGCCGACTCCGAATAGCAGATGTTTTTAATCAGCCGCGCTCCCAGTTTCACATTTCAATTCCACAATGTGATTTTAAAAATTTCCTGTGAAAGTTAATTAGTGTGCTTCCAATTTCACACTTTTTTTTTTTTTGATATTTCAATGTATTGGCTGTGGCACAGAGACCATATTGCCAGATCAGTCAACGGATGGTTGTCAAAAGTACGTGGTAATGTTCTCAGTTAATGTCGTCAAATTGTCCATGTCAAAAACAAAGCAAAATTAAAAATTATTAATTTTTTTTTTTTTTTTTTTTTTTTTTCCAAATTAAACATTAATTTCAGCTTTTTTAAGAAATCTTACGAGCTGAACTATAATAGATATATCCCTCGTTAACAAGATATCTTTAATTGATCAAATTTCACACATATCGGTTATCGTTGTGGCAATTCACAAACAGCTGTTGTTGAAATTTTTCTTTCGGATTCATCTATGTATGCTTTTTAGAGGAGTCATCAGCAAAACATTTAAAAATACGCATATTATGTACAATGCATAACTAATACAGAAATTTCATAAATGGCTTCTACAAACATCAAGGAATATTTTAAAAATTATTCCAATGGAAAATAATTAAACATTCACACACTTTTTGTCATTTACTTTTTATTTCCCATACAACCAAGCAATCGGATTTAATTCACAAAAATTTATGTGAATCTGAAATTGGGAGCACCAAACATGTGATTTCGAACCGAATCCACAGGGAAATTTGTGAATGAGAAAATGGGAGCTTAGCTGATAGCGAAGCTTTTTCAAGGCAGAAATACCCTGGGAGGTTTGCCATTGCCGGCCGACCGCTATTAGAAAAAACGTTTTCTATAATTAAGATTTTGCTTGCCCTGACTGAGACTCGAACCTGAGAACTCACCGGCATATCAAGCACGCACGCTACCAACTCGACCACAGCGGCCATTTTTAATTTTAATTGGAATATCAAAAAAGCAATAATTTGTTTAGGTTTTTTTTTAAAGAGCAATTGAATTGAGTAGCTCTGTGAATTTGGCACCACCTTATGCGAATTTTAGAAAAACAAATAAATCGTTCGTTTCTCCACTAAAAATTTTCGTTTGTCCACCCTTTGCTTAAAAGTTTATTTATTTATTTATTACGACTACGTAGAGTCTAGTTCAAAAAAAATCACTTAAGAGATATTTTTACATTTCATTAGCAATATGTACAATATTTGAATACGAAATATTGAAATATTAATATATGCATCTCAAATCAACACAAACTACAAACTCTATTTTATATTCAATGATTTTGTGTAATCATATAATAATTTTTTGAACAAATGAGTGTCACAATTTTTAATGTATTCTGGCAATTCATTGAAGCATTTTAAACCCTTATAAAAAAGACTGTTTTTTTCAGATTCTGTTTTATAATTAGGCAATTTGAAATCATTTTTCCGTCTGGTATTTTTGTCATGAACCTCGTAGCTAAACTTAATACTTGTTCTCAAATAATCGGGCAAATTTCTGTTCTTTATATTGTATATAAATTTCATTGTGTAAAAAAATATTTGTTGTTTTACGCTAAACCAATTCAAACTGAGTAGCATTTCCCTTATTGGAGTATCATAAGGTTTGTTTAATATAAAACGCATAGCTTTATTTTGCATTTTTTGCAGTTTATCAATTTGCGGAACTTTCCCAGCACCAGCAAGCGGGTCCGCCGAGAGGTGGCCCTCACAGGGAAAGGTACTAAAGCTGACAGCGGACGTAGTTTGAGCGTTACTAATGTGGACGCCGGAGAACATCGGTTGCAAGACCGACCCGGCAATATTCTTCCCACTTCAAGGTCCGACAGAGCGAACGAAGACAGCACGGGCGAGACCTCCTCCACTCCTTTCGGGTGCCCTCCACGACAAAAACTGAAAAGGACTTAGCGGTTCGGGGCCCAAATGGTACGTCCGCTACCTTGAGCAGGGGAAAACCCAAGAAGAGGCTCGAGCCATGGCAGGTGTGCGGATTGAGGTGGAGAAAGAGTATCGTGAGCGCAGGAAGCGAAAGCGCATCTTTGAACCGGCCGCACCCGCTCCTGAGTGGAGAAGCGGGCACAGCCACCACCTCCGCTTCACACCGTCATGGTGTTCCTACCGAGAAGCGCTGATGAACACGCGAAGTACGCGCTGCAACTGCTAAGAACGCAGAACGAGGGCATCCACTCCTCGGTGTGGAGACTCATCTCAATCAGCACGGAGAACGACAGCCTTAGACTAAACTATAGAGGCATAGATGAGAAGTCTTACCTGGCGATCAAGAGAACAGGCTTCCTGCTGCACTTTAGGGTCGGAATGGACGTGGTGAGACCGTGGAGGCGCGGGCCTGTCAGCACCAAAGAGCCAGCGGAGCAGTGTCCCTGACGAACGCGCAGCCTGAGATACTGTCCGCTGCCCGATTAAGTGAGACGGGCCCACCAGCAGACAGCAGCCAAGTGGACGAGGGTCCCAACACCGAATAGCTCCTAGACGAGCTTGACTTGAGGCGGCATGAGCTTGACAGAGAAAGCGAGGGCTATTAGCTCCCCACGGCTGTCAGTAGCCCAGGTCAACCTTCACCATGCAGTGGCCGCTTCGGGTGTCATTGCTAGAAGGTTTGCCACGGACGACATGGGCAAAGTACCGTTGCACAGCCGTGGGTGTACAGTGCTTAGGTAAGAGGCCTGAACCAAAGCAATTATAAAGTAATTTGGGAACTCTCCTATGAGATGCCTAGAGCATGTGTAGTGCTTAAGAATAACATTAAACAGTTCTGCATTACAGAGTTTCTAACGCAAGATTTGGTAGCTGTGGTAGGCGACGATGGTGGTAGACAACGCCAAAATCAAGGCCGTCTTCGCAGCGGCCTATTTCCTAGGGGACAACACGAGCGTGGGGCGTACTCCGACGTACGTTAATAGGGCAAGACAGGAGGTACTGGACGTCAATATCGGCAATGAGTTGGCTAGTCCTCTGATCCTGGGATGGAGGGTCTCATCCGAACCTTCTCTCTCGGATCACATGATCGCTTTGAGCTGGGAGTGACGACAACAGTAGAGGAGAGCAGGAGGAACTCCAGGAAAACGAACTGGGATCTATACTTCGAGATTCTGGAATCAAATTTAGCGGGCTCAGAGCATATCCACAAAAGAACAAGCTGTATGGAATTAGAAGACAGAGTCTATAGGCTGAATGGCAGCATTATGGATGCCTTCAACTCCTGTTGTCCCGAGACAAAGTCTAAGGGTACGACTCAACCCAACTGGTGGTCTAGGGAGCTCACGGCCTTCTGCGAGAGCATAAGCTCCACTCCTGCGGCTGCTCACTGCCCTGATGCCGTTACGATATCGCCGGAAGACGTGTGCTGCAAGACCGCTCCGACTCCGGCCGACTGGAGGACAGGGATCTGTTACTACTGCATCTCGTAAGCATTATGAGGGACAGTCTAGCGCTGGCCCACATACCAGCAGTATGGCAGATGGCTCGGGTTAATTTTATCCCGAAAGTAGGCAGGAGAGATATTTTCTTCAGTAAAACCTTTAAGCCGATCTTCCTACTAAAGGCAATGGAGAAAGTTATAGACCAGGATATCAGATCCAACGCTCTCAGTGTGTCACCACTGCACCCGGATCAGTATGCGTACAGGGTGGGCCGTTCTACTGAAACTGCCCTTTATGCGCTGACCACGGTCATTCAAGATGCCGTTGAGAGTGGAGAGACAATAATGCTCTGCGCCTTCATCGATATCGAGGAAGCCTTTGACAAGACCTCTCATGTAGCGGTAGACAAAGCATTAGAGCTTAGAAATGTGCAGCCAACTATCCGTAAGTGGATAAGGAGGCTGCTGCAGAGCATAATAGCTGAAGTAGACAATGGCGATGGCTCAATGCAGCTCCAAATGTTGCCTACAATCCCCGCCATTGTGGTGCTTAGTGGTGAACGAACTCCTGCAAATACTCACAAGCAATGGAATCCGCTGTCAGGGATACGCGGATGACATTGTGATAATCTCCCGGGGCAAATTCGTAAGCACACTCTTTGAGATTGTGCAAAGAAGGCTGAATCTGGCAAGGAAATCGTGCTCGGAGGAGGGCCTCAGTATCAATCCTTCCAAAACAGCTATCGTTCCCACACCAGGAAGAGGAAACTACAGGGTGGTAGAGACCAAGTTCTCGGGGGGGGGGGAGGGTCCGTAAGGCTACAAGAGCATTAATACTGTGCAGGCGTCTTGCAGGTAAGTCTTGGGCTGTGTTTTATTTATTTTTTATTTATTTAATTATTTAATTCCTTATTACGGTCTGCTGACCTAAAATTTCATAATATACATGTATAACAAACAGATACATTTGTATTCAAAAATTACTTATTAGGTACAATATTTACTGTAGAAACTAAAACGTATTTCAAGTAAGTAGCGTATTTTACACTCACACATTCATTGAGATAGTTCACATTTATATTCTATAGCAATATAATTTGTAATTTCTGTCGATGCGTATTTTATTATTGACGATGTCGGAATGGACGAGATTCCAAGCATCATCGTATCTGCCCTTTGGCGGCGACAGGTGGTCTGAGTTGAATTTAAGAGTTCCAGAGCCATACTGATTCTACAATTCTTCTTCAGGTATAACATACTTTTCGATAAGCTATGTACATATTATTTCTGCTGTCGGAATGGAAGAGATTCCAAGCACCATCGCATCATCCCCGCTCTATGCTCGACAGGCGGTTTATTTCTCAGACGTGACAGGCTTTATGAGCAACACCTTATATAAGCTGCCGGATTGGACGAGATTCCGAGCAGCATCACATCTTCCGATGCAGGTGGCTTATTTCGCAGGTATAACAGGCTTTTTAATGAGTAATATCTTATTTAAGCTGTCGGAATGGACGAGATTCCAAGCAGCTTACGTGTTTAAATAGGTCGGTTGGAAAGGACTAGTTTCCAAGCCAACATTTTATTGGGTTCCTTTGGCATAGGTGATCTGACTGATTTAGTTCCAGAATTGCTCAGGTGGAACGGATGGAAAGGACTTGTTTCCATGCCAAACCTTTTTTATTTAATAGTTAATGTCCTGCAGAGATGAGCTAGTAGCCTCTTGAAGGTAGTAATGTTATTACAATTTTTTATTGAATTTTTTTTGCAATTTTATTAACTGTGTATTCAATGTGACCCACAAATTTTAAATTGTAATTTAATTTTTCATAACCACTTCTCTCAGGCTTTAAACCCGGAAAATTAATTTAATTTAATAATCAAAAAGAAGTCTGATGAGAAAATGTGGTGATTTCCGAAATAGTACTATAACTTCAACCATTAAAAACTGTTGTTGTTTTTTCACAAAAAAATCTTCCATAAACTGGCCTTGAGCTCAATTAAATTGTAAAATATTAACATTTACTAGGCTAACAGAAATATGAAAAAACATTTGTATACAAGGATGAGCACACCTTAAAAATGCATTATAATATAAAGTAAAATACTTATACAGAATTTGCAAAAATAAAAAAACACAAACAACAACCACACAAACAAGTTAAATAGCGGCAGATCAGTTGCTCTTGTTTGTAGTTGGTTTGCTTAAGGAAGATGAAATAAACACAACAGCCAACTCGGCTAGCGTAGCACAATAGATAGCGTATAATAATAATAATTTGGTGTTTGCACTATATAGCTCAGTGTTTGGCCGAGCTTCTCCTACTAATTGCAGTGTGCGTCTCTATATTCTACCACAAATGGAGGGACCTACAGTTTTTTTGCCGACTCCCAACGGCAAATGTACTTTATGAGAAGCTTTTCCATGACAGAAATGCCCTCGGAGGTTTACCATTACCTGCCGAGGGGTGACGGCGATTAGAAAAAAACTTTTATATGTTTAAGATTATACTTGCCTTGGCTGAGATTCGAACCTCGAACCTTGAACCCAGTGGCATATCGAGTAATAGCACGCACCGCTACGACCTCATATAATAAATTTGTTCCACCTTTTTTGCTCTTAAATTTCCTAACAATATGGACAATATTATCTGCACAAATTTTATCAAATTTAAACGTGCCTTCATAAGATTCCTGCCTTGCATAATCATAGCAAACGTTTTCAATATTTTTATATAAATCGATGACACTATCCACAAAGAAATTATTTAAATTGTCAGCAATTTCATTACTATTCCTGAAAACTTTGTCATTGATGCGAACTTCTTTGATGATTTCTTTATTATCCGTATTATTCACAACGCTCTTGAGATACTTCCACTTTAAACGACTACCGCTTCTGTTTGTGTCAATCTTGTGTTGCATATATTTTATTTTTTTAATTTAATCATTTTCTTGTAATTGTTCTATAATTGATTATATTCTACCCAGTTACCTGTCATAATAGCCTTTTGGTACAACTTTAACTTTTTTTTATTAGTTTCTGCTAATTGATTATCATACCACTTATTCCTAATTTGAATGGTAGTTTGCGTTTGAAAAGTTAACTTATTCATAATAGACATCAGACAACGGTCAATGTGTTCTAAGATTACATCAGTACTCGAACTATTAAGGTCCGTGAAGTTATAATGTCTTAAGTAATGTATAAGGTTTTCGGCGCTGTACCCATTCCAAGAAGTTATTTCTAAGAACTTCGTATTTGGACACTTTTCTGTTGTAAGGGGAACTACTTATGTATTTAGACAATGGTACTACTAGTATTGCCAGATGCAAACCGACATGACATTCGAAAAGTTTGACATTTTTTATTATAAGTCTCTTCAGGCAATTCGCATTACACATTGTTTTTTGTCAAGTTGAAAAATTCAATTCATTGAAAAAATGAAATTATCTCGTGAAAATTTTCGTGCCATGTTTTTTTATGACTTCCGAAAGGGGCTAACTCAACAACAGTGTTTCGTATCACTTCATTGAACTTTTGGCGATGAAGCACCATCCAAAGCAAGTGTTTACAACTGGTACAATGAGATCAAGCGCGGACGACATTCGCTCAAAGACGATGAGAAACCAGGTCGTCCAAAATCGGTTGTTGTGTCAGAGAAAATCGATGCGGTGAGAAAACTGATTGAGCAAGATCGTCATGTGACATATCTCGAGATAGAGGCAACCCAATAGTCCCAAGGTACGTTAAGCATCATTCTCAGGAGCTTATTTTGCCGTATTTGTAAAGTGTTTATATGTGTTTTTGCACTTGTACCCAATACAGGACATGCATACAGTATAATAGACTGGAAAATTACTTTACTGATAACAAGTTTGTTATTGGTACTTAGCTCTAATTTCTTGTTGATTAAAGGATACAACATTCTAACGACAACATTATTTGCTGTTTATATGGTGAATGTGGTATTTAACGCTTTCAGACCAATTTATATAATGTCTATAGATATTGAGGTTTGTACTGGGGAAGTTGCATAAACTTCTTTTTTTAGTAAAAAAGATAGCTCGCGTTTTACCAACATTAAGTTTTATTTTCCATTTATGAAAATAATTTCCGACACGATCTAGTGCATTCTGCATGTTGCTAACTATATCTTGAGCAGACTTATACGAGTAAAAAATACCGATATCGTCAGCGTAGATGGCGTAGTGACAGTTGTCGAACTTTGGGACGTCAGACACGTGTATATTGAACAGAATAGGTCCTATAACTGACCCTTGTGACCAGCTGGAACTTCGGTTAGGTCTGAAAATTCATTATTGATGCAAACACAAAAATATCTATTACTAAGAAAACTTTGAACAATCTTTATAAGATGGGTAGGAAATTTTAAATCTACAAGTTTAGATATTAGCCCTTTATGCCAAACGGAGTCAAAAGCTTTTTCAACATCGAAAAGAACTAAAGCGGTGGATTTTTTTATATAAAAACTTGATTTTACGTGGTTGCATATTCTTTTGATTTGGTGTGTCGTTCCGTGAAATTTCCTAAAGCCAAACTGTTCGTCAGGCAGCACGTCATTCTCGTCAATAAAATTAGTTAATTTATTTTTTAGTACTTGCTCAAATATTTTTCCGAGGCTACTTAAGAGACTTATTGGTTGATAGCTTCCAATTTCGCTTGGGGTTTTTCCAGGGGGATTCCTTGAGGATTTTCGTAAAGGTGCTTGTTGAATTAATAATTCACGAACTCACATTTAACATATTTGGTTTGAGGGGTATTATCAGATAAAGCATTCAGCTTAGCAATATTTATATTAACCACATCTTCATGTAAATGAGAGCTTAGGTGCTCCGAGACTTTGTGATTGCTTTGGGAAGTTTCAGCAAATGCCTTTGCTTTCTCGTAGTTTAGGACAATAATTTTGTTTTGGTTAAGCATAGGTGGGTATTGTATATGCTTCTTTTATAAAACTTTGCATATATTCCAGAAGGGCTTACTTCTTTTATCTAGTTCTTCCAATTTTCTATTCCATTCTTTATTCCTATATAGCAGAATTTCCTTACGTATAAGTCCAGACAGCCTAGATACCTCCAAATGATCCTCCTCCTGCCGATAGTGGCTCCATTGCTTTCAAAAATAATTTCGCGTTTTAATTAAATTTAAAATATGATGTGGAAGTTTAAAAACATTTATTTTGGGTGCTTTCTTAGGGACTGAAATTCTGACTGCATTCATTATTTCTCTACCTAAAAATTTTCTATGGAATTGATCTCATCTAAATTTGAAGATGCGTTTTGAAAGGCATTTTTTTTAAGTTTTTTATATACACTCCAGTTAGTGTTTGAATAATCCCAGTTAAAATTAGAAACGTATGGCTCATCTATGGTAGGATTAAATTTGACGGACAAATGATCAGAATTTAAATCGTTAATTTCTATCGGCTGAGAGATATAAGTAGGAATGTTAGACAGCATGATATCAATCTTTGACGGCGCGGATTTTGCAGCAGATGGAATGTAGGTAGGGTTAGTCAAATATGAGATAGTAATTGGAAAAAATGTTATGAATTCTTTGAGGATATTACCCCAAGCGTTTGCTCTTACACAACCCCAGTTACGATGCTTGCTATTAAAATCCCCACAGTATATCACATTTTCTTTTACATTAAAGAGTAGTCTTAAATCTTTTTTATACAGATTACGGAGATCATATGTTGGTGAACCTCCGGGAAAATATACACTAAATATCCTAATTGTATTATTATTTTTACCAACAATTTCAATTTGTATGTTTTCCATTACTTTAGTTTTGACATTGTCTATTTCATAGTAATTAATTGTTTTCTTCTGTTACGTACACAAGAGTAAAGCGGATGATAAAATTTGCTAGTACTTTTGAGCCATGTTTCACTCAGCAAACAAATGTCGATGTCAGTTCGACAAAGAAAATCAAAAAGTTCATAGTACTTATTACGGACACTTCTACAGTTCCAAAAAATTATAGATAATTGGGAAATCACTTATTTTCGGAGTACAAATACTTTTTAGCTAGTTGAGTGATAACATTAAACTGTTGGTCTTTACTAGTACATGCTTTAAGTTTAGAAACAATTTCGAACGTAAGTTGAGTGATTTCCTCGTATGTGAACAAACAATCTTTCGGCGCACTATCAGCAGCTACGTTATTTAGAAAGCGCCAGCCTTGTGTAGTTGTTGTGGGAGTCGGCAGCTTTTCGTTGAGCTGCGAGCGTTGTACAGGTAGCTTCGGAAAATGCTCATCGTTCAACTGCAATTTAAATTGTGTATGTATACATATGTGCTGGATCATGCGCCGATGACTTTTTTCTAAACTTTTGCTTGATTTGCATATATGCAGCGCGATTTTGACAACTTGGATCAGTAGACTTGTGGCTATTGTTGCAGTTAGCGCAGCGCACTTTGTCATTAATTGTACAGTCTACGGTTTTGTGTTTACCGGCGCAATTTGAACATTTTGATTTAACAAAACAGCCACGTTCTCAATGGCCAAACATTTGACCATTTCGACACTGTATTGGCTTGTGTTTAATTTTGCGTTGGTAATCCCAACGTATGATGGTTTGAAATATACACTTCACATTTTGACGAAGGTCATGAAGCCTTACTGTTCCATTTTCAAAATACACTGTGTAAAAAGTGTCAATATACATAGTTTTCATTGTACTTCTTTACGATTGATTTTACTTCTTTGCACTTCAATCTGAGAGAAGTTAATTCCGCTTTTACGTCTTCGGCACTTTTGTTTTCTAAGCCGTACATAACAGCTTTAAACGCACGATCACTTTTTGAGTCATGTGTAAAAAATTGCATTTTGTATTCTCGAAGTTCGTTCTTAATTTTTTCATATATATACATACGTCATTATTTTCACAAATAATTTTTACACCTATTGATATTTTTTTAATAAGGAATTGTTTAATACTTTTAGCAGTCAAAAGTTTAAGTATATAGTCACTACTAATTGCCAGCACTTTAATAGGTGGTATAAATATTTTTATCCTTTGCGGTGTTTGCATCCTCCTCCATGTCTGATTCGCAGTCAGAAAGGGCTTGAAGAGGATTCCAAAAGTTTTGATTTTTAAGTTTTATAAAATTGGCCTTAGCCATTGTTTTACTTTGTTTGGATGGAGACATTTCGTCTTCATCATAGCACTTTGCGACACGTTTCGCTATTTTGCTTTCTCACGCCTCTTCAGTGGCTCCGTAATATTAAGAAAACACGTCATACACTAATGAGCGCACGATACTCACTGAACTTTAATTTTATGTACTAAGTCGTCTTCTTCGTACTCAGCGTTCATTTGAGTTACCAATAATTTGCGGCTAAACATTTTTGGATCTGAAATATCGTATACATTTTTATTAAGGTTGCTTTCTAACGTCGATATAATTTTATCTTTTTCTGTGACACTATCGGCATTTATTATTACCACCCCATTATGTTTGTTTGACACTCTTGTTCTTAGGCTTAACAATAATAGGAGGTACAGCTTTTAGTGTGCTAGCGTACGATACTCCCATACCACTTTGACTTTTTTCTGTTTTTGTTAGTAGCCTGGTCATTTGCTCTTTATTTATTTTGCAAAAATTTTCTACTCTCTTTATAATTCTAGTTTCTCTTGATTGGTTTTTTGATGTTTTACATCATCATTTTAATCTCTTTGTTGTGCTCGTTCAACAATTTCTCTGTGGCACCTTTTTGCTCTCTAATGTTCACTTTATTTGTTTGTGCGATGCTCATCAATTCTTTAAGAGCATCGTCCACATTGGATACCTACGTCATGCAGTCGTCACACATAAAACGCACAAGTGCACAGCCATCCATCATTTTCAGGCTGTAATCGTCAATACCAGCTCAAGCTGTTGGTTTGTGGTACACTTTACCACATACACCTTCACACCTTATTCCCGATTCTCCTCTAATGCCTTTTCGACATCTCCCGCACTCTGTTATTTTCGCTTAGCGATCGACCGCTATGTTTTAGCTAAGTAAGCAACAACAAATTTTTTTTTTTGTTTACATTTATATGTTTGTATTTAGAAACGTATTAGCGCTTAGAATTTTAGCTTTCATTTATGCGATATTAATTTTCGTTTATTTGTAAATATCTTTTGTATTTAGATTCTGGAGCTGGAAACGCTTCATTTAACCAATGAACATGTAGCTAAAGGAACTCTACGAAATTTCTCTAAGGAGGGAGTTGACAGAAACAAGGTGCTGTCATTTAAGGCTGGGGAGACGCTAGCCTCTCTGCTCCCACTGACGTGCTTCCCCCGAGATGACTAACACAAAGTAATAACTTTCAACAGAAAGTTTGAGGTAGAGGTACACAACAAGGCCACCTGAAACGTTTCAATTCTGGATTATCACATCCAGAGGAAAACTCTACGGTGGTAAACGGATGGTTCAAACACTCCGGAGGGTGTTGGTACTGGCGCCATGGGCCCAGATCAAATGTCTCGGTTCTACTGGGAACCTACCCAAGCACATTCCTAGCGGAGGTATTTGCCATCAGCTTGTACGCCGAGATAAACCTGGGTAGAAACTACAGCAGTAAGGGATTTTTAATTTTAAGCGATAGTCAGGCGGTGCTCCTACGAAGTAAAATCGGTGCTAGTTCTTCGGTGCGTATAGACTGAACGCCCTGTCTGAGAGAAACCAGATCCTACTTTTTTGGGTACCGCCCGGCTTGCCAGGAAATCGGCAGCCTCTATTCCTATTGGACCCGAGCAGTTCCTTGCGGTAGGACCTGGTGCTATAAGAGAGGAGCTCAGAAAAGAGACAAAGCGGCTGAGGAATCTATACTGGCACAATGTCGCCGGCCTTAGTCTGGCAAAGAGCCTCCTTGGGGGTACAGCCAAAAAAGATAGAGTCTTATGATTGACCTTCCCAGGGATAAACTGAGAATTGTTACAGGCTTTCTGACTGGTCAGTGTAGACTAAATGGTTACCTGCACAAGCTAGAAATCTGGTCGGGCGATTTCTGTCGCTTTTGTGACTGGACCACCCTGAGACGGCCTTTGCCGGAAGACCAATCGGTCGCAGTGCATACCTCTAATTGTGTCTATCTATCTATCTAGAGTTCGAATCCCGCAGAAGCCAAGAAGAAAGAATTCTGATAAGGAGACGCGGTGACCTCCGAAATATTAATATAACTGATACCGATTTGAGTACTTTTGGTTTTCTTTATAATTTTTACCAAAAACCCAATCAGCCTTAAAACTCATAAACAATTAAAAATTAAATACATATGTAGTTGTATGGCCAAACATTAACAAAAATAGCATGAAGAGTAAAAATTGTTGGTCGAGAATCAAAATTGGATTGCTTCTAATAAATTTCTTTGCACAACAGCCGATAAGACATCAACAATGCATACACGCTTTTTAGGGTATATGCATTTTAGGATTGATTAATCGTTAACTCGGCAAGCAGTGGCCTTGCGTGTAAGCGATTTTTCTTACATATTACCACTTTCTTCTTTAATTATTCTTGCTTCAATTAAATTAAATTTTTCTGAATAATGCAAAAATGTTCTCGTCCATGGTAAAAAGTGAATAGTAAAAAGTAAAAACTAAAAGACGTAGTGTGATGACAATTGAAATTTCCTGTGGCTACATGATTGAACTTCATGCACGATTCAATAAAGGAGTATAAATTTAAAGTGAATGACTTTATGCAGATCTTTCCCGAAGAAGCCATTGATTTTCGGCAAAGAAGTAAAGGACCTTAGCCAGAACATACGTAAAGTACGCGCATAACATAGCAAATCAAAGTTGTTCGGATTTGGCTGTCACTGTCGCGAGGACCAACAGGAATAGGTTTTCGAATTATTTTACCTTGACTGAAAGTGTACACGATGCCATTTTAGCATTAGTGGTCTGTCCACAAGCGAAAACAATGTGGATATCAGCTTTGAACCTAAGCTTTGTTGAGATAAGATGCCGTAGCTAGAGAACGCGGCGTTAATTGCGCATTGCAGCCTATCGTCAAAGAAATACGAGATTAATAAAATGTATAATATAAAAAAGTTTCACATTTTTCAGCTAATTTAACGTCGAAATTTTCGGCAAATTAGCAGATTCGAATACATCTATTAGCATAAAAAATACGCCCAATTGAATTTTATTTTTATAAAGTATAAAGCACCATCTTCTGCTGCAGTTCGAGACTTGGATCGCTTTCAGATAATAATTTTTTAAACTTAAACCTTCTGCTTTTTTATTGGATCAAAACGAGATAAGTAACTAAATTCATAGCTTGAAGCTAAAAGGGATTTCCTAGCTCTGAACTGTTAATAATAAAATAAAAATCAACTTCAGTTTAATATAAATACATGTCCTAAATTATTTTAATGAGCTTCTGTTTGGCAAAAGCATTAGCGAGGGCACATATAGTTTGAATGGTCGAATCTATATGCATTGCATCAGTACGAGTATACCAATAACGACGTGCTGCTTGTTTATTGAAATAAACTTATTTATTAAAATAATTTTTATTTACAAACTTATAAAAAGTGTTAATTGAAGCAGATTGCAATTAGCATTTTTCAAATTCCATCGTTAAATATATAAATATATTTTTTAATTTTTTAATCCAATTAAAATACGAAAAAAAAACCTTTAAAAGACATTTTGGAAACCCAATTTCGGTTGACATCAAGGTTGTTCTTGTTCTTCTTTTTTTATGGCGCTACAACCGTTTGTCGGTTTGGGCCGAGATCAAAAAGCTTCGCCAGTTCCCTCTCTCCTTCGCGAGGTTACGCCAATTACTCATACCAAGCGTAGACAGGTCCTTCTGCACTTGGTCCTTCCAGTGTGTTCTTGGGCGTCCTTGCCGTCGTTGCCCACCCATGGGTGCCGTTTCGAAGGATTTTTTCACTGGAGCATCATCATCCATGCGAACGACATGGCCAAGCCATCGCAATCGTTGAATTTTTATGCGCTTGACTATGTCCACATCATTATACAGCTCATACAGCTCGTCATTCCATCTTCTTCGGTACCCGTCGCTTTCGCGAACAGGGCCATAAATCTTGCGAAGAACTTTTCTCTCGAAAGCCCCCAAGGCTTGCTCATCGCTGGTCAACATCGTCCATGTTTCTGCGCCATATGCAAGGACGGGCACGATGAGAGATTTGTAGAGCGAGATTTTCGTTCGTCGAGAAAGGGCTCTGCTTTTCAACTGCCTACCGAGCCCAAAGTAGCATCTGTTGGCAAGTGTTATTCTTCGTTTGATTTCAAGGCTGACATTATTGGTGGTGTTTATGCTGCATCCAAGGTATACAAAATCCTTGACTACTTCAAAATTGTAGCTGCCAACAGTGACGTGGGTCCCAATACGCGAGGATTTTTTGTTTGTTGCCACAAGGTACTTTGTTTTGTCCTCATTCACTAATAGACCAACCTCCTTTGCTTCCTTCTCTAGACTGGAAAATGCTGCACTGACGGCCCTGTTGTTAAGGCCAACGATGTCAATATCATCCGCATATGCAAGCAGCATCGTACTTTTGTTATATATAGTACCACTGCGATTCAGATTGGCAGCTCTTATTACAGTTTCCAGCATTAGGTTGAAGAAATTGGACGAAAGTGAGTCACCTTGTCTAAAACCTCGTTTGGTCTCAAACGGCTCGGAGAGGTTCTTCCCAACTTTGACGGAGCTAAATGTTGTGCTCAACGTCACTCTACATAGCCGTATTAGTTTTGCGGGGATCCCAAATTTAGACATGGCGTCGTACAGGCAGCTTCTATTCGTGCTATCAAAAGCGGCTTTGAAGTCGACAAAAAGGTGGTGTGTGTCGATTTGCTTATCTAAGGTCTTTTCCAGGATTTGACGTGCTGTGAATATCTGGTCGATGGTGGATTTACCAGGTCTAAAACCACACTGATAAGGTCCAATCAGCTGGTTCATATATGGCTTCAGTCTTTCACACAGTATCGTCGATAGAACCTTATATGCGATATTTAGAAGGCTTATCCCACGGTAGTTGGCGCAAACAGCAGGATCACCCTTCTTATGGATTAGGCAAAGAACACTAAGGTTCCAATCTTCTGGCATGTACTCGTCAGACCAAATTGTGCTTAACAGCTGGTACATGCTTCCTACCAGCTCTTCGCCGCCGGCTTTGAAAAGCTCAGCCGATATACCGTCTGCCCCAGGCGCTTTGTTATTCTTTAGCCGCCTAAGTGCTGTTCTCACCTCGCCTTGGTCGAGTGGAGGGATTTGTTGTTCATCCCTAAAGATTGTTCTGGGCTCCTCTTCTTCAAACTCCTCACCAGAGTTCGCATTCAGTAGCGTTGAGAAGTGGTCCCTCCATACCTCAAGTGTGCTCTGTACGTCCGTCACCAGGTTTCCATACTCGTCTTTGCAGGAATTAGCCCCGGTCTTGAAACCACTTGTTTGCTGCCTTATTTTCTGATAGAATTTTCGGGCCGCATTCCTGCTTGCTAGCATCTCAAGCTCTTCGCACTCACGCCTTTCCGCCTATCGTTTCTTGCTCTTGAAAAGACGTCTCTCTTCCCTCCTTCTCTCCCGGTATCGCTCAATTGTTGCACGCGTAGTAATTGGCTGCAGGGTGGCTTTGTATGCTGCGTATTTCTCTGCAGCAGCGACGCGGCATTCGTCATCGTACCAATTATTTCTGCGAGGCTGGTAGTAGCCAACCACTTCCTCCGCAGCGGTGCGAAGAGATTGGGAGATGTTATCCCATTGCTCGTTAATGTCGGGGCGATGAGAAGTTGCTTGCCTTAGCAGGATCGAGAGTCGAGATTGAAAATTCTCAGCTGTCCGTTGCGATTGCAGCTTTTCGACGTCGAACTTTCGTTGCGTTACTTTGTGAGCGTTCTTCATTGCAGAGAGGCGCATGCGGACCTTAGCTGCAACAAGGTAATGATCCGAGTCAACGCTTGCTCCTCGGATAGAACGAACATCAAGCACGCTCGAAGCGTATCTCGCGTCTATCACAACGTGATCAATTTGGTTTCGCGTTTTTTGATCAGGGGACACCCAAGTTGCTTGGTGGATGCTTCGGTGTTGGAACCTGGTGCTACTTACTACCATGTTTCGCGCCGCGGCGAAGTCGATCAGCCTCTCTCCGTTGCCGGAGGTATTTTTATGAAGGCTGAAGTTTCCGACTGTTGGACCAAAAATTCCTTCTTTGCCCACCTTAGCGTTAAAATCACAAATCACAATTTTTACATCGTGGCGGGGGCAGCGCTCGTATGCTTCCTCCAAGCGCTCGTAAAATTCATCCTTGGTCCCATCATCCTTCTCCTCCGTCGGGGCGTGCGCACAAATCAAGCTGACCTTATTAAATTTAGCTTTGATGCGGATTGTGGCAATTCGTTCACTGATGGGGGTGAACCTGGAGACAAGATCTCGCAGTCTCCGCCCAACCACAAATCCAACACCAAATTTGCGCGCCGTCTCATGGCAGCTGTAGTAAACGTCGCACGATGCATATTTTTTGCATCCATGTCCCGTCCATCGCATTTCCTGGACTGCAGTGATGTCAGCCTTATACTTATTTAGTACATCCAGCAGTTGGATAGAGGCACCTTCCCTATAAAGGGTCCGGACATTCCAGGTGCATATCCGTAAATCGTAGTCCTTGTTTCGTTTGCGTGGGTCGTCAACGTGTGGGGAGGTCATTATCCGAGGCTGTTTCGATCTTTTCATTGGACTTGTATTTTACATGGTGGGTCCCAAACCCAACGCATAACCCATTGCTGGGGGTAAAAAGTTTGGGTTCATTTATATAGCGAGCCGCTTGCTTCAAGACAGACGCCCGCTTGCAGCCGCAAGCGAAATTAGCGTGCCCTTATTTAGTTAAGTACCAAACTTCATTAAATTAAGGTCGCTATTTCTCCCCACCATTTCTATTGCGACATCAAGACATAGATATCTTTGGTAGAGGAATCACTTTCTGATCACCGATGGATTGAGTTCTGGCTAGGCACTGACAGGGTTGCTTCTTGAAGCATGAATACCAGATTTTCAGAACTCAAAAGTTTGAAACAATCGAAGAGAAGAAAGCTAAAGAGCCTTATAATCTTCATGATAGGTTCAGGAAGCTTCAGAATCAGCCTTTAAAAACTCGAAGGGAAGATAATTGATCCTAATATCGAATTAAGCAAAATTAAAATCTTATATAGACTCCTGCAGTGATATTGATAAAACGAAGATATCGAAGATCCAGTGTGCCCATTCTGCCACAGAACGCTGTTTTATCCGTTTTGGACTTAGGTAGCGCATCGTTGGGTCGGATGTACTGAGAATAGACCGACTTCATCATCCCTTCCTTCTTTATCTCTTCTATAGGATTCAAACACAATAGGAAACAATCAGGCCTATCATGAATTCCGTCGGAGCTCCCGATGGATTCACGAATTTCTTACGAAATTTCGAAACTCGGAAGATTGCCTTCACGGATTCCGAGTGAAACGCAATTTTGACAATTATTCGTGAAAATAATCTACGAATGCTTTCCTTTATCGGGAGAAGTGAAAGTAATAATTAAAACGAACCAAAAAAATACAAGTTAACTTGAAACTAAGTAGATATTTTTCACTGAAGTAATTAAAAATAAAATAAGGGTTTTATAAATGGCTGTAGTGCAGAGAAGTGAAAGTAATAATTAAAACGAACCTAAAAAATACAAGTTAGATAGTAGATATTTTTCACTGAAGTAATTAAAAATGAAATAAGGGTTTTATAAATGGCTGTAGTGCATAAATTTAAATATATTATTTTTAACAGGTCAATACCATCTACTAACCGGAGTTAGAATGAGAGACTGGTGAATATGATGGAGGAGTGACCAGACATTGCGCACGGTTTCCCAAAAACCCCTAAAGAAAAAGTGCCTAGTTTTTGTGAGGAAGATTCCGTGCAGCTGAACAGCCTTGGGCCTCCAGTAAAGGAAACGACTTTCGTAGTGAGCTTATTGAATAGATATGTGCACAAGGAAGTGCTCTTTATTTAAATTGAATATTTCGAACTACAAAATATTAGAAACATTTCAATAGTATTATAGGAATAGCTGAATTATTAAAAACAAGTATAAAGTGCCAAGGTACAGTCAACTACGTATATAATATAACATAAAACTTCAATAGCGACCACCTGAAAACAAGTAAGTATGCAAAAATGTTTGCTAATTTGTTGAATTATTGTAAAAAGTAAAGCTATATGTTGAGTTTTGATTAGATTCAAAGAGTACGTTTTAAACCGAGTTCAACGAATGTTTCTTTTAAAAAATCGGCCAAAAATTGACTGAGTTATTTTACTTTTTATAAGAACGAAATTTTTGCAAAAATTTGCTTCTGTTGTTCCCAAGGAAATTATCACTTAATTTTTGAGTTTTTACTCAATTTTGAAGTCTTTATAAATTTCCGTTATACTGAAGTGCACGTGTTGTTTATCCTTTGTTGTGTTTGCTGTTAAATTGGATAAAAATCGGGGTTAAGTAAAACTAAAATGTGCGACAAGCGTAATAAGTTTTGCTACATTTGTGGCTTATTTACGGATACAAGTCATCGGCGTGATTTTAAAAATAGTATTGGTGTTGTAAAAATATATGTACATATATCAAGATTTTCTAAAGGTTTTATAGTGCGAGTCGCTGGTACGAGCCAGAATTTATTTGTGAATATTGCTGCACAACATTAAAAAAATTTAAAGTTCAACAATCAATTGCTTTTTCTGTGCCTATGACTTGGCATCATCAGGCATATCATAAACAAGACGATTGCTATTCTTGCAAAACAAACGTTTCAGGTCACAATTTTAAATCGCGGAAAAACGTAAAGCATGCGAATGTTGTTACGGTTACAAAACCAAAATGCTTAAATGCCAAAGTTCCTACAAAAAGTGATTCAATTGATGCTAGTGAAACATATTTAGTAGAGGAAGAATTCCTTTCTTGTAAATCAAAATCAACGGAAAGGCATTTGGTTTCAAATTCTGATTTCGCCGATCTCGTGCGTGATTTGCATTTATCGAAACGAAAATCTGAAGTCCTCGGTTCACGACTAAAGCAGTGGAATTTAGTGGAAAAATATTTTCAAATAACATCGGGTTGAAAAAGCGACCGCACTGTGACACTTAGAGAAAGTTTTAAAACTGATGGCAATGACTGTGATCTAGTACATTGTGTAAATGGACCCAAATTATTTTCGGCTTTAAATTATAATTATAATGCAGGTGAATGGCGACTTTTCATTGATGGATCGTGTAAAAGTATGTACCCTAAAAAAAAAATACATTCGTGTTCCATTAAAGTCTGTATTGTCACCCTAAGGTTTAAAAGCTGTGTTATTACACAATGAAAATCTCTTACCATCATTTCCAATCGCGTATGGGGTTGACAAGAAAGAAACGTATGAAATGATGGAAAAAATGTTACGGTTGATCGACTATGCCACGCATAAATGGAAAGTCATCGCTGACTTAAAAGTGTTGACAATTTTATTTGGCATGCAAGGTGGCTACACTAAATATCCTTGCTACCTTTGTGAATGTGATAGTCGAACATCCAATCGCTATGATCGCAAAGCATGGCCATCTCGAGAGTCACATCAGATAGGTAGTAAAAACGTTTTAAGCCTCCCATTGGTAAAATCTGAGGATGTTATCTTACCACCACTACACTTAAAGCTGGGATACATGAAACAATTTGTAAAGAAATTGGATGTTAATAGCGAAGCTTTTCTTCATCTTAAAACTGTCTTCCCAAAATTAAGTGAAGCTAAAATAAAAGCCGGTATTTATCAATTTGTTTTAATACCTACTTGTTTTTTATTTTTTTTATAATATGTGTATATAGGTATTTTCATTGGACCTCAAATTCGCAAAATTATGTGCGACGTTACCTTTATGAACAAGTTAAGCTGTGTTGAGAAACGTGCAAGTTAATTTATTTATTCATTTATTTCAATATATTAGTTGATACATTAATACACTTAACATAGTTGTTTAACATACTTCTTATGTGATCATTAATCAACTCCCCGACTCAAACCGGTAACAAGCATTATATAAGCTTGTTGTCACGTTGCGCTTTCATTCCATTCTCAAGTCACGTTGTGGGAAATCCGAAATATGGTTTCTTGTTACCAATATTTTCGGTAGCAATTAATTTGCAGACGCTTGCGTTAGCAATAATTGTTGCGCGTGGAGCGCTGAAGTCGTAATTCACATTGCAGCGAAGAATATTAGCGAATGCAATATGATTCTTTTGTTTGTTTAAATTAAAATACATATTGCTTTGTCAACGTAATAGTACGTTGCCTTAACTCCCCCCTGTGTAAAATCAATCGTCCCGATTGTTTAACAAATTTGGAGATCGTTGATGCTGCGGAACTCGCAACGTTGGTCTAATGAACCAGAGTTCTCTCTGTGACTCGGTGTTTGTGGCAGAATGCTTTCGTTAATTATGTTATTTACAGTAAGCCCCTTTTTTGTTTTAGACCAAAACTTTAAGGAAATTGCCAGTAAGGAAATAATAAGTATAATTGAAATGATTAAATTGATTGAGAAGACAACCTTTCCTTTGGTTGATATCAGATTTAGACTATCAATATTATTTGCTTGCAAGTCTTTAATTAGTTCTAATGAGAGAACTTCTTCCATTCGTTTGTTGTTATTGTTTGGCTGTAGTAATGCAGGAAGTGGTTTCCACCCTGAAATTTTTTTGGAGACGAAAGTTTGATTGTTAATGATAACTGTATCATTGTGGAACTGTAACAAATAGGTTCCAGACAATTCATTAGTCTTGTTGCTTGAGAATTTAATGAAACCTTCAAATTGGTTCAGCAATATTGTTCCAGGATATAATGCTTGAATTGAGGCAATATGCTGATTATTTATGACCACACAATCATGAGTTTTACTTGATAAAAGTGGTGGTATACAATTTGATTCACTTATGTTAACTAGATTCTGTTTTGGGCAAATACATAACTTATTATATTCTTTACAATCTTCTTTGATTTCATAAATTTCATTGTCACATTTAATTACATTTTCGGTATTTAGTTTAATAATTCTATCATTTTTCTTAATTGGTTTAATAAGTAATCTTTCACAATTTTTATTGTCTATTGCTGGTAAGTTAATTATGTAAATCATGTCAAAATTATTTGTTGCTATCTTAATGGTAGCGAAGCTTAAGGCTTGCTCAATATCATTATATGGAAATTTTTCTAAATCCAAAAAGGTTCTAGCCTCTTCAATTTCTTTTTCTGATAAGATAAATGAATTTATTACTCCTACCTTTGCCCATTGTAAAGCATATTCTACATTAATTATTTCTTCCTTTAAGATTCTTAACTTATTAACAATAGCATCTTTTTGAATTTTCGTAACTTCTTCAATTGTTTGGATCGCTTTGATTATTGTATTTGTACTATTTGTGATCGAATTAATGCGGTTTACTGTATTCTTATTTATTATTCTTTGTTTCTCATTGTTTTCTAAAAGTCCTTTGATTCTATCTAACGCTATTTCATGGTCTTCGTGGTCAGGGGTTCCAGCTAACCATTTCCATGCTGTACCAAGTATGTCCAGCGAGCGTTTTTTTCGGGGTTTAATGATCTCTAGCTGTTGTTTCATTTGGGTCATATCGTGAAGAAGGAATGGCAGTATGGTACTGTTTCTCATAATTTTCGTATATACTTCAGTTTCTAGTTGGTTGATGGCGGATTCATAGTTGGTTAGGTTTAGTACGTGTATCAGTTGAAAGTTTCCGTTTTGTAGTTTAGCTTGTCCCAAATGTACAGGGATTAGCTGTGAGTTTGAGTAGTCAAATATATGTACTTCAGATTGACAAATTTTAAAAATCGTCCGTAATATTAATAGCACGGGCGTCATTGTCTATAAAGAAGAATGTTTTTATGATTTAATATTTTCTTTATGTATAATTCTATTCCTACTATGAACTTTAACTTTATTTCCTAGATCTACTTGTATTTTTTGTTTTTTGTATCTATGATCTAGTTTATCTCTTTTGCCTATTAGTTTTTCATATACCTCTTGGTCGGGTTGGTAAGTTTTAATCTTGGTGTTTTGGGTTCTTTCTAACATTTTTATTTGAGCTTTGCGCATTTCATCCTTTACGTCAGCATGTGGAATTTTATTATGAAATATGTCAAAAGGTTTTTAATTGGTCACAGAGTGAATAGTTAAATTATACTGTTGTGCAGCTCTGTAAAATATTTCTATAGTATCTATTAAATGAAATTCCTCTTTTATGCAACGTGCAATTTCTATAAGGGTTGAGTGTACCCTTTCTACCTGTCCGTTGGTTGAACTATAGCGTGGGTCACAGTAAAAAAGTTGAATTTGAAGTCTTTGCATTAGTGTCTTAAATTGATGAGTCGAAAAACCTGGTTCATTGTCTAGTGTCAGTTTCTTTACTGCCGGAAATGTTTGTAAGATTTCTTGAACCTTCCGGTCGAGGTTAAGTTTGTCTTCCGTGTGCCTTATGACAAGAAATTTTGAGTAAGCATCTACGCAAGTAATAAACTTTTGATTTTGCGCGTAAAAAATGTCTAAATGAAGGAACTCTCCCTCTTTTTCGGGAATTGGAGCCACTCCAATTGGAAGTTTATTTGGTTTCCCATCGTATTTTGCTTTATTGCATATATTACATTGTCTAGCATATTCCTTAAAAGATTTTAACATTGATGGCCAGTAGTATTGGGTAAGTACCTGCTTATGATTTTCCTTGCAGCTCCTGTGAACGCGGATATGTGTTTGCTCTACTATAGCATGTCGATCGTCGGGATTGATCACATCAATGGCGAGTATTCTTGTGTAGACAAATTTAATCCTAAATGCGCCTTTAACTGTTTCTTTAAATTCGTATAAATCTTCAGCTGAGCAATGGATTGCGGTTACTACATCAGGCCTAAGAAATTCCAATAAAATTCTTTTCAGGTTTTCTTTAGTGTCGAACTCTATTATGTGTCGAGTCCTGCTAAAGGTTGTGATTTGCTAATGAATAGAGAATGTTGCTCTGTTGAGCAAAATTTGCTGTTTGAATTCATTAAGGGGTTTCGATACTTCTGGAATATAAAAATCGTCACTACTTTCTTTTGAATGTTGAGTACTGTGTAAGGACTCATCACAGGAAATATTGTTTAAAACTTGCCTGGACAGTGCATCGGCGACGACATTTGTTGCGCCGGGTTTGTATAGAAACTTTGGGGCGTACTCTTCTATAAAGGACATCTATCTTTTTAATTTGGCATTTGAATTTTTGTTGGAGATTGAAAATGTAAGCGGTTGGTGATCGGTATGTATTTCTAGATCGGAAACGCCATATAAATAGTTTCTGAGCGTTTTTAGTGCCCAAACTATGGCATACAGCTCTTTCTCGTTAGTGGCGTAATTTAGTTTGTAGAGTTAAGTGTTTTAGATATAAATATAAGAGGTTTATTATCCTGAGTTAAAACTGCGCCTATTGCGGTATTTGACGCACCTGTTGTTAAAACAAATTTCTTTTGGAAATCAGGTTAAGCTAGTTCTACTTGTCCAGCTAAAAGAGTTTTAAGCTTGTTGAATGCTGCGATACCGTCTGTATCGAGTTCAATGATGACCTTTTTTGATTGGTTTGTGGATATTTTTCCATTGTCTCCTGCGAGAAATTTGGTTAAAGGTTTCGCCACTTTGGCGTAATTTTGAATAAATTTACGGTAATAGCCTGGCATTCCTAAAAAGCTTCTACGTTGTCTAAGAGTTCGCGGTTGAGGGTAATTATTAATAGTTTCTATTTTTCCTGGATCTGTTTTGATGACTTCGTTCGCAATAACGTAGCCAAGAAATTCGACTTCTTTCTTAAAAAATTTTGACTTTTCCACTGAAATCTTCATGTTTGCTTGTTTAAGAGTGTTAATTACTATGTTTAAATGTTCAATATGTTCTTTTAGTGTGTTGGAATAAACAATGATGTCATCGATATATACGTGACAGAATTTTCCAACAAAATTTCTTAGAATATCATCCATGGCATTTTGAAATATGCTAGGAGCATTCTTCAGGCCAAAGGGCATACGGACAAACTCATATTTCCCATTATTGACCGAGAAAGCAGTTTTACAAATATCTGCCTCCTTCATAAGTATTTGGTGGAATCCTGACTCGAGGTCTATAGTGGAAAAGAATCTCGCTTTTCCAAGGTTTGATAGTATTACATTACAGTCAGGAATTGGATACCTGTAGGCAATTGTTTTCTCATTCAATTTTTTATAGTCGCAATTTTTGCGTGCCATCGTCATTAATACCCTTTTTTGGGACAACCCAAATTGGTGCATTATAAGGACCTTTACTTTCGCGAATAATACCCTCTTGTAATAATTTTTCAATTTCGGTATTTACAAAGGAGTTAGCGGAGAGAGGATAGGGGTGTTGTTTACTCCACACAGGGTCATTAGTTGTTGTTGTTATCTCGGGCCTTACATCGGTTCTAAAGGGTAAATTTGTGTCAATATCTGCGTGTAATTTTGATATATTATTCACTATATTTTGACGTAACTTCTGTAATGCCACATCATTTTCGGTATATTTTTCATTATACAGATTATTCAAAATATTTTCTTCGATAGTTTTTTATTGAAGAATTTTTTTTTAACGTTTTCTTTTTCATTACTTGATTTTTTTTTGTACCTTTCCTTTATCGAGCGTACTTTCTTTGGTTTGCTGATTATTATCTTCATCAGCTACCTCGCTTGTTTTTTGAAATTTAAAAATTTTTCTGTACGGTTTCCGCACGTTATTGTCCCTGCTTCAAAGTCTAAAATAATATTTGCCCTTCTCAGGAAATTATACCCTATTAAAATATCTGATTCGAGATTTAGTATTTCGTAAAATCTTTGTAAGATACCAAATAATTTTATTTCATAATAATGGCTTATGATAGTAAAATCATTAATAGTTCTCACTCTTTTCTTAATAATTAATTCTTTCCGATTTTTAAATAAGTTCGGGCTGCAGTAACAACTAGTAGCGCCACTGTCTATTAAAATTGTATATCTGCGTCCTGAGTCTCCTGATTTGATAATGTAGGGGAGACCCGACTTGTATTTAAAAAAGCATCTTCTTCTATATTATTAATTCTTTGCTCTTTTTGGTTTGGCTGATAGCTCAATTGAGCACTTTCATAATGCCTTTTGAACCCTTGTTGGTTATAATTGTTATTTTTGTTATTAAAGGCAGTAGTGTTTTGCTGATATGTTCCAGAATTAGGATAATTTGGACGATTATTGAAATTTGGCTTCTGGTTAACATGTTGCTGTGGTTTTCGCACAACATTGGAAGAGCTACCCAGTTCCATTGGTTCTGGTTTGGGTTGATGGTGATTTTGGGAATTATGGTTTTGAAGATTATGATTGCGTTGCGGAAAACGCAAAGAATTATTATATTTTTGCGTATTATAATTATTCCGACTATATTGTTGAGCAAAGGTTGCTCGAAGGTTGTTCGACTCAAGTTCTTGTGCCTTGGCCAATGCGTTTGGCAAGTCGCTTGGGGATAGAGAAACGAGTATATTGGCTAATGGCGGGTTTAGCCCAGTTATAAATACCCTTAAGGCGTACTGCCTGTTCTTTTTATTTAATTCATTTGTTAGTACAATATTAGGACCATGTGTCATTATTGTCTTATTGATCAATGCTGTTAACTTTTTGTTGATTTCATTATAATAATCAATGATGGTTAAGGAGCCTTGGCGCATTACGCTGAGCTCTTGTTCGATTATATGAGGAGGGCGCTTATCAGCGTAAGCGAAATCTAATCGGCTTAAAATCGCGTCCAAGTTTAGTACAGTGCCGTGGTTAGTTAAAATGTCGTTGGCGTCCTCAGTCACTTTAATTCTCAAGATTGTCATGGAATTATTCGCGGCTTCACGCCAACTTACATATGAAATTTTTCCGTTAAAAGACGGTAAGGATTTAATAACGTCTAGTGGTTCGTCGCATCTAACATTGTCGTCGACTCTTTGGGCGGTATACTCTTGTACATCATTTGTACTTGTTAATTGGGTCAGTTGGCGTGTTAAGCGCTCTATTGTTTCTCTTAAGGGAGCCGTATGGGTCTGAATCAGTTCTGTCACTTGTGCGGCTGTAGCCATTGTTACAGTTGGTGGCCTCAATTTGCTAAATAATTCTGACAATGATTCTACAGACGAGCCTAGTCTTTCTCCTTGCAAAAGCTCTATTTCTCCCTCTAATTCACTAATTCGATCCAGTTTTCTTTTGTTTTTTTATTTAGTTTTCACCCACTTATATAAATTTTATATTAATTACTTTCTACTCACATAAACCTTATATAAATATTGATCTAAAGCAGGAATCAGATGTCTGGAAACAGCAATTAGTTGACTGGAATCAGGAATCAGTTGACTGGAATCAGGAATCAGTTGACTGGAATCAGGAATCTATTTATCGCCTTTTGAAGGATGCTTTTTGCTAGTTTAATGTTTTTTGTTTTTCTTTTTTTCGAAGGATGCTTATTTTCACTTTAATTTTTCCTTCTTTTTTTCCTTTTGGAAGGATACTTTTTGTCAGTTTAATGTTTTTTGTTTGGGTTTTTATTTTTTTCTCCTTTTTGAAGGATACTTTTTGTCAGTTGAATGTTTTTGTTGGTTTTTAAATTTTTTCTCCTTTTTTTTTTTTTTGAAGGATACTTATTTACACTTTTAATTTTTTTCTCCTTTCTCAAGGATACTTTTTGTCAGTAGAATGTTTTTTGTTGGTTTTTTAAATTTTTTCTCCTTTTTTTGAAGGATACTTATTTACACTTTTAATTTTTTTCTCTTTTCTCAAGGATACTTTTTGTCAGTTGAATGTTTTTTGTTGGTTTTTTTAAATTTTTTCTCCTTTTTTTAAAGGATACTTATTTACACTTTTAATTTTTTCCTCCTTTCTCAAGGATACTTTTTGTCAGTCGAATATTTTTGTTGGTTTTTTAAATTTTTTCTCCTTTTTTTGAAGGATACTTATTTTTACTTTGGCGGATGCTTGCTATCGAGTCATTACTTTTTCTTTTCACGACGTTACACGATAGGGCATCCCGGTTGAGCCCCCAGTTAATTTATTTATTCATTTATTTCAATATATTAGTTGATACATTAATACACTTAACATAGTTGTTTAACATACTTCTTATGTGATCATTAATCAACTCCCCGACTCAAACCGGTAACAAGCATTATATAGGCTTGTTGTCACGTTGCGCTTTCATTCCATTCTCAAGTCACGTTGTGGGAAATCCGAAATATGGTTTCTTGTTACCAATATTTTCGGTAGCAATTAATTTGCAGACGCTTGCTTTAGCAATAATTGTTGCGCGTGTAGCGCTGAAGTCGTAATTCACATTGCAGCGAAGAATATTAGCGAATGCAATATGATTCTTTTGTTTGTTTAAATTAAAAGACATATTGCTTTGTCAACGTAATAGTACGTTGCCTTAACTCCCCCCTGTGTAAAATCAATCGTCCCGATTGTTTAACAAATTTGGAGATCGTTGATGCTGCGGAACTCGCAACGTTGGTCTAATGAACCAGAGTTCTCTCTGTGACTCGGTGTTTGTGGCAGAATGCTTTCGTTAATTATGTTATTTACAGTAATCCCCTTTTTTGTTTTAGACCAAAATTTTAAGAAAATTGCCAGTAAGGAAATAATAAGTATAATTGAAATGATTAAATTGATTGAGAAGACAACCTTTCCTTTGGTTGATATCAGATTTAGACTATCAATATTATTTGCTTGCAAGTCTTTAATTAGTTCTAATGAGAGAACTTCTTCCATTCGTTTTTTGTTATTGTTCGGCTTTAGTAATGCAGGAAGTGGTTTCCACCCTGAAATTTTTTTGGAGACGAAAGTTTGATTGTTAATGATAACTGTATCATTGTGGAACTGTAACAAATAGGTTCCAGACAATTCATTAGTCTTGTTGCTTGAGAATTTAATGAAACCTTCAAATTGGTTCAGCAATATTGTTCCAGGATATAATTCTTGAATTGAGGCAATATGCTGATTATTTATGATCACACAATCATGAGTTTTACTTGATAAAAGTGGTGGTATACAACTTGATTCACTTATGTTAACTAGATTCTGTTTTGGGCAAATACATAACTTATTATATTCTTTACAATCTTCTTTGATTTCATAAATTTCATTGTCACATTTAATTATATTTTCGGTATTTAGTTTAATAATTCTATCATTTTTCTTAATTGGTTTAATAAGTAATCTTTCACAATTTTTATTGTCTATTGCTGGTAAGTTAATTATGTAAATCATGTCAAAATTATTTGTTGCTATCTTAATGGTAGCGAAGCTTAAGGCTTGCTCAATATCATTATATGGAAATTTTTCTAAATCCAAAAAGGTTCTAGCCTCTTCAATTTCTTTTTCTGATAAGATAAATGAATTTATTACTCCTACCTTTGCCCATTGTAAAGCATATTCTACATTAATTATTTCTTCCTTTAAGATTCTTAACTTATTAACAATAGCATCTTTTTGAATTTTCGTAACTTCTTCAATTGTTTGGATCGCTTTGATTATTGTATTTGTACTATTTGTGATCGAATTAATGCGGTCTACTGTATTCTTATTTATTATTCTTTGTTTCTCATTGTTTTCTAAAAGTCCTTTGATTCTATCTAACGCTATTTCATGGTCTTCGTGGTCAGGGGTTCCAGCTAACCATTTCCATGCTGTACCAAGTATGTCCAGCGAGCGTTTTTTTCGGGGTTTAATGATCTCTAGCTGTTGTTTCATTTGGGTCATATCGTGAAGAAGGAATGGCAGTATGGTACTGTTTCTCATAATTTTCGTATATACTTCAGTTTCTAGTTGGTTGATGGCGGATTCATAGTTGGTAAGGTTTAGTACGTGTATCAGTTTAAAGTTTCCGTTTTGTAGTTTAGCTTGTCCCAAATGTACAGGGATTAGCTGTGAGTTTGAGTAGTCAAATATATGTACTTCAGATTGACAAATTTTAAAAATCGTCCGTAATATTAATAGCACGGGCGTAATTGTCTATAAAGAAGAATGTTTTTATGATTTAATATTTTCTTTATGTATAATTCTATTCCTACTATGAACTTTAACTTTATTTCCTAGATCTACTTGTATTTTTTGTTTTTTGTATCTATGATCTAGTTTATCTCTTTTGCCTATTAGTTTTTCATATACCTCTTGGTCGGGTTGGTAAGCTTTAATCTTGGTGTTTTGGGTTCTTTCTAACATTTTTATTTGAGCTTTGCGCATTTCATCCTTTACGTCAGCATGTGGAATTTTATTATGAAATATGTCAAAAGGTTTTTAATTGGTCACAGAGTGAATAGTTAAATTATACTGTTGTGCAGCTCTGTAAAATATTTCTATAGTATCTATTAAATGAAATTCCTCTTTTATGCAACGTGCAATTTCTATAAGGGTTGGGTGTACCCTTTCTACCTGTCCGTTGGTTGAACTATAGCGTGGGTCACAGTAAAAAAGTTGAATTTGAAGTCTTTGCATTAGTGTCTTAAATTGATGAGTCGAAAAACCTGGTTCATTGTCTAGTGTCAGTTTCTTTACTGCCGGAAATGTTTGTAAGATTTCTTGAACCTTCCGGTCGAGGTTAAGTTTGTCTTCCGTGTGCCTTATGGCAAGAAATTTTGAGTAAGCATCTACGCAAGTAATAAACTTTTGATTTTGCGCGTAAAAAATGTCTAAATGAAGGAACTCTCCCTCTTTTTCGGGAATTGGAGCCACTCCAATTGGAAGTTTATTTGGTTTCCTATCGTATTTTGCTTTATTGCATATATTACATTGTCTAGCATATTCCTTAAAAGATTTTAACATTGATGGCCAGTAGTATTGGGTAAGTACCTGCTTATGATTTTCCTTGCAGCTCCTGTGAACGCGGATATGTGTTTGCTCTACTATAGCATGTCGATCGTCGGGATTGATCACATCAATGGCGAGTATTCTTGTGTAGACAAATTTAATCCTAAATGCGCCTTTAACTGTTTCTTTAAATTCGTATAAATCTTCAGCTGAGCAATGGATTGCGGTTACTACATCAGGCCTAAGAAATTCCAATAAAATTCTTTTCAGGTTTTCTTTAGTGTCGAACTCTATTATGTGTCGAGTCCTGCTAAAGGTTGTGATTTGCTAATGAATAGAGAATGTTGCTCTGTTGAGCAAAATTTGCTGTTTGAATTCATTAAGGGGTTTCGATACTTCTGGAATATAAAAATCGTCACTACTTTCTTTTGAATGTTGAGTACTGTATAAGGACTCATCACAGGAAATATTGTTTAAAACTTGCCTGGACAGTGCATCGGCGACGACATTTGTTGCGCCGGGTTTGTATAGAAACTTTGGGGCGTACTCTTCTATAAAGGACATCTATCTTTTTAATTTGGCATTTGAATTTTTGTTGGAGATTGAAAATGTAAGCGGTTGGTGATCGGTATGTATTTCTAGATCGGAAACGCCATATAAATAGTTTCTGAGCGTTTTTAGTGCCCAAACTATGGCATACAGCTCTTTCTCGTTAGTGGCGTAATTTAGTTTGTAGAGTTAAGTGTTTTAGATATAAATATAAGAGGTTTATTATCCTGAGTTAAAACTGCGCCTATTGCGGTATTTGACGCATCTGTTGTTAAAACAAATTTCTTTTGGAAATCAGGTTGAGCTAGTTCTACTTGTCCAGCTAAAAGAGTTTTAAGCTTGTTGAATGCTGCGATACCGTCTGTATCGAGTTCAATGATGACCTTCTTTGATTGGTTTGTGGATATTTTTCCATTGTCTCCTGCGAGAAATTTGGTTAAAGGTTTCGCCACTTTGGCGTAATTTTGAATAAATTTACGGTAATAGCCTGGCATTCCTAAAAAGCTTCTAAGTTGTCTAAGAGTTCGCGGTTGAGGGTAATTATTAATAGTTTCTATTTTTCCTGGATCTGTTTTGATGACTTCGTTCGCAATAACGTAGCCAAGAAATTCGACTTCTTTCTTAAAAATTTTTGACTTTTCCACTGAAATCTTCACGTTTGCTTGTTTAAGAGTGTTAATTACTATGTTTAAATGTTCAATATGTTCTTTTAGTGTGTTGGAATAAACAATGATGTCATCGATATATACGTGACAGAATTTTCCAACAAAATTTCTTAGAATATCATCCATGGCATTTTGAAATATGCTAGGAGCATTCTTCAGGCCAAAGGGCATACGGACAAACTCATATTTCCCATTATTGACCGAGAAAGCAGTTTTACAAATATCTGCCTCCTTCATAAGTATTTGGTGGAATCCTGACTCGAGGTCTATAGTGGAAAAGAATCTCGCTTTTCCAAGGTTTGATAGTATTACATTACAGTCAGGAATTGGATACCTGTAGGCAATTGTTTTCTCATTCAATTTTTTATAGTCGCAATTTTTGCGTGCCATCGTCATTAATACCCTTTTTTGGGACAACCCAAATTGGTGCATTATAAGGACCTTTACTTTCGCGAATAATACCCTCTTGTAATAATTTTTCAATTTCGGTATTTACAAAGGAGTTAGCGGAGAGAGGATAGGGGTATTGTTTACTCCACACAGGGTCATTAGTTGTTGTTGTTATCTCGGCCCTTTAATTCGGTTCTAAAGGGTAAATTTGTGTCAATATCTGCGTGTAATTTTGATATATTATTCACTATATTTTGACGTAACTTCTGTAATGCCACATCATTTTCGGTATATTTTTCATTATACAGATTATTCAAAATATTTTCTTCGATAGTTTCTTATTGAAGAATTTTTTTTTAACGTTTTCTTTTTCATTACTTGATTTTTTTTTTGTACCTTTCCTTTATCGAGCGTACTTTCTTTGGTTTGCTGATTATTATCTTCATCAGCTACCTCGCTTGTTTTTTGAAATTTAAAAATTTTTCTGTACGGTTTCCGCACGTTATTGTCCCTGCTTCAAAGTCTAAAATAATATTTGCCCTTCTCAGGAAATTATACCCTATCCAAATATCTGATTCGAGATTTAGTATTTCGTAAAATCTTTGTAAGATACCAAATAATTTTATTTCATAATAATGGCTTATGATAGTAAAACCATTAATAGTTCTCACTCTTTTCTTAATAATTAATTCTTTCCGATTTTTAAATAAGTTCGGGCTGCAGTAATAACTAGTAGCGCCACTGTCTATTAAAATTGTTTATCTGCGTCCTGAGTCTCCTGATTTGATAATGTAGGGGAGACCCGACTTGTATTTAAAAAAGCATCTTCTTCTATATTATTAATTCTTTGCTCTTTTTGGTTTGGCTGATAGCTCAATTGAGCGCTTTCATACTGCCTTTTGAACCCTTGTTGGTTATAATTGTTATTTTTGTTATTAAAGGCAGTAGTGTTTTGCTGATATGTTCCAGAATTAGGATAATTTGGACGATTATTGAAATTTGGCTTCTGGTTAACATGTTGCTGTGGTTTTCGCACAACATTGGAAGAGCTACCCAGTTCCATTGGTTCTGGTTTGGGTTGATGGTGATTTTGGGAATTATGGTTTTGAAGATTATGATTGCGTTGCGGAAAACGCAAAGAATTATTATATTTTTGCGTATTATAATTATTCCGACTATATTGTTGAGCAAAGGTTGCTCGAAGGTTGTTCGACTCAAGTTCTTGTGCCTTGGCCAATGCGTTTGGCAAGTCGCTTGGGGATAGAGAAAAGAGTATATTGGCTAATGGCGGGTTTAGCCCAGTTATAAATACCCTTAAGGCGTACTGCCTGTTCTTTTTATTTAATTCATTTGTTAGTACAATATTAGGACCATGTGTCATTATTGTCTTATTGATCAATGCTGTTAACTTTTTGTTGATTTCATTATAATAATCAATGATGGTTAAGGAGCATTGGCGCATTACGCTGAGCTATTGTTCGATTATATGAGGAGGGCGCTTATCAGCGTAAGCGAAATCTAATCGGCTTAAAATCGCGTCCAAGTTTAGTACAGTGCCGTGGTTAGTTAAAATGTCGTTGGCGTTCTCAGTCACTTTATTTCTCAAGATTGTCATGGAATTATTCGCGGCTTCACGCCAACTTACATATGAAATTTTTCCGTTAAAAGACGGTAAGGATTTAATAACGTCTAGTGGTTCGTCGCATCTAACATTGTCGTCTGTAGGGTTTATAATATATGTATCTACTTTATTAATTTGAACTTGTTTTAATATTTTTATTTTCATATATAAATTTGTCTTTCAATATTTTTCATTTTGATTTTTTGAATAATTAATTTTCTGGATGTATAAAATAAAAGTTGTATAAATAAATATTTTAAATAGAATAAAAACATATTCTATATTGGCGATCCTGCATTTATAAATACTCATTTTAAAAATTCATCAATAACCATCATTGAAACAATAATAACAATTGTGAACCCGTTCGTGTTTTCACTTTGGTCACTTACTCCCGTTTTTACATATAACGCTACAAACCGACGCACCATATCTTGCAGTAATATTTCACAAGAATTTTTAATAAAAGGAAATCATCGATTCAACGTGTTATTAATTGTTAGAAGCTGGCTTAACATTAACCCAGGACATTTTGTGCACTCACAAAGTTAGCATTTCCGAGCGTTGCAAACAAACCAAGAGTGCGAATACTCGAATACCGAAAGCACAAACCATACTTGTGAAATAAAAACAAAGACGTCCTTCTGTGCGATTTGTTATAAATTTGACTACTTTCCTGAATTAAAACATTGCGAAATAAACAATCTCAACATTCAACATCAAATTCAACACCACCAATCCGCACAACATCACTTCAAATATTCACATTTAACGTCGCTACAACCATCACAGTGTCTACAACAACGCAATAACACTCCAGATCATCTATAATCTCTTTTATAATTACAAATACTACAACCATTTTTTGCTGAACATTTTGTGTGCAATCAAGTTCATATCTTAAATCTTTTATTAAAATAAAATTATTACAAATATTAAATATTAATTCTTAATATTAATATTATTTAAATTATTATTATTACTTATATTTAATTTACTTTTGTAAACTTTCTCTCCAATTATTTTTTTTTTTATATGCCACTATCACGTTCACCTATACGTACACGCAACTTCACAACAATGGAAAACCAAAATAACAATCCAACTTACACTTCAGACTTAAACACTACACAAAATATACACAATGATAATTTAACTCAAAACACTAATAACTTAAGAACAAATTTTTCAAAATCAATTAAATTACCTCCATTTTGGGAAGAATGTCCTGAAGCTTGGTTTCTTCTTGTTGAAGGACAATTTGAAATCAATAATATTCAAGACGATAATATAAAATTTCAAAACATACTTATTGTTTTACAACGTGAAACAATTTCCAAAATTTTGGATGTTATCAATCCACCTCCTTTTATGAATAAGTACGCTACTATTAAGAAAGCGTTGTGTGAAAGATTTTCTCTTAGCGAAGAAAAAAGATTAGAAAAGTTATTTTCAAATACAGAACTAGGCGATCGTTCTCCATCAGAACTTTTTAGATATATGAAGTCTCTAATAGGTTCTGATTCTATCGTCAGTAAGGAATTACTTTTCAAATTGTGGATCCGAAAATTACCACAACAGATACAAATTCATTTAACATCAAGTAATAATCAAAATAAAGATGAAAATGTTATTCTTGCAGATAAACTTTTTGATTTATTAAATCAATCTCAATCTTCTAAATCTTTGTCAATAGCAAGTGTTGAAAATAACATCCTCGAACAATATATTAAAAATTTAACGAATTAACTACTGCAATTTATCAAAATTTAAACAAAATTACTTCTGATATTAATGAATTACAAATTAGATCAAGATCTAGAAATAGAAATAGAAGTGATTCTAATTCAAGAAGATTTTCTAGATCAAAAGATAATATTATTCAAACCATTTGTTGGTATCATAGAAAATTTAAAAATAATGATTTAAAATGTATTAAACCCTGTAGTTTTAATACAAATGAAAAACAATCAAATCAAAACTGTTTAAACTGAAACGTTCCATTATGACGGTGGCTAATAATGGAAATAACATTAAATCATCACGCCGCCTATTTATTTATGATAAATTAAATAAACTAAATTTTTTAATAGATACTGGCGCTATAGTTTCTGTAATTCCTTCTTCCAAATTCAAATCATTTAAAAGAAATTCCGATCTTAATTTGACTGCAGCTAACGGTTCCTCTATTAAAACATTTGGAACCAAACTTTTAAAAATTGACTTAGGTCTTAGACGTGATTTCGAATTTCCTTTCATTTTAACAGATATTTCAACTCCAATTATAGGTGCTAACTTTTTAGAGAAATTCGGGATATTAGTGGATATCAGAAATAAAGAAATTACTGATTTAACAACAAAATTAAAAGTTTCTGGATCTTCTGGATTTTGCGATATATTTTCACTCAAAATACCAATTTCTGAAAATAAATTTACAACCCTTTTAAATAATTTTCCTTTAACAACCTGTGAACCAGATTACACTAAACCAGTGCAACACCATACGGTTCACAGGATTGAAACCAAAGGAGTTCTACCTTTTTCAAAACCTCGTCGTCTAGATCAAATTAAATTTAAAATAGCAAAAACTGAATTCGAATTTTTAATAAAAACTGGTATATGCAGACCTTCAAACTCTCACATTGCATCTCCTTTACATTTAGTTCCAAAAAAAGAACCAAATGATTGGAGACCTTGTGGCGATTACAGAAGACTCAATTTTATAACGATACCTGATCGTTATCCATTACCACATATTCATGATTTAGCTATAAATTTACATAATAAACAAATATTTTCGAAAATTGATCTTGTTCGTGCATATCACCAAATTCCAATGGCTGAAGAAGACATTCATAAAACAGCAATAACCACACCTTTTGGAATGTTTGAGTTCGTACGGATGCCTTTTGGTTTACGAAACAGTGCCCAAACATTTCAACGTTTTAGTAACGAAGTATTTTCCGGTTTAGAATTTGTATTTGTTTATATTGATGATATTCTTGTTGCTAGTGATAATGAAGAACAACATTTAGAACATTTAAAACTAATATTTAAAAGACTTGAGAAATATAATTTAAATATTAAACCTTCTAAATGCATTTTCGGAACTAATAAACTAGATTTTCTCAGTTATGAAATTTCTAATGAAGGCATTAGACCATCTTCCGATCGAATTGAAACCATTACAAATTTTGAAAAACCACTTTCAATAAATAAATTACAAAAGTTCTTAGGTATGGTAAATTATTACCATAGATATGTGAAAATGTTAGCAGCAGAACTTAGTCCTCTGCATGAAATGTTAACATTTGCAACTAAACAAAAACTCAAACAGCTTATTTGGACAGAAAAGACAACCACTGCTTTTGAAAACGTTAAACAACTCTTTGCTCAACAAACTTTACTTACTCATTTTGATAAAAATGGTAAATTATCACTTGCTGTAGATGCATCAAATGTAGCAATTGGTGCAGTTTTACAACAATTTAGTAACAACACTTTAGAACCACTTGCTTATTTTTCACGAAAATTATCTTCTACAGAAATGAATTACTCAACATTTGACAGAGAACTTTTAGCCATATACAATTCAATTAAACATTTTAAACATTTTCTTGAAGGTAGAATTTTCACAATATACACTGATCATAAACCTTTAACACATGTTCTAAATTCAAAAACAGATAGATCACCTCGACAAATTAGACATCTTGAGTACATTGCACAATTTACAAATGATATTCAATACATTTCTGGAAAAGAAAACATTGTTGCTGACACACTTTCACGTATTTCAGATATTAACACAATTTTAACTCAAGATATTAATTTTCAAACTTTGTATAAAGAACAACAAAAAGACCAAACTCTTCATGACTTAATTTCTGACAAAAATTGTAACAATAATTTAAAAGAAATTAATATTCCAGTTCTTAATCTCAATATTTGGTGTGATATTTCTCAACAACCTTTTAGACCTTTTGTTCCAAATTCTATGAAGAATATAATTTTTGATAAAATCCATTCTTTATCACATCCTAGTGTTCGTACTACTAGACGTTTAATTCAATCAAAATATTTTTGGCCTAACATGCGTAAAGAAATTAATAGTTGGACTTCCGCATGTATTAACTGCCAGAAATCAAAAATTTCTAAATATACTAAAACACCAGTACAAAAAATTAATATACCATCTGGACGATTTGAACACATACATATGGATCTTGTTGGTCCATTACCTGTTTCAAAAGAAAATCGTTACATTTTAACTATAATTGACAGACATACACGTTGGCCGGAAGCTTATCCACTTAAAGATATTTCAGCGAATACAATTGCCAAAACATTTGTACAAAATTATATTCCCCGTTTCGGCGTTCCACTTAATATAACAGTAGATCAAGGATCACAATTTACATCAAAATTATTTACTGAATTAACAAAATTATTAGGATCTCACAAAATTCATACATCTCCTTATCATCCTCAATCAAATGGAATGATTGAAAGATTTCATAGAACCTTAAAAACTGCTATTACAGCATCAAACGATTCAATTCACTGGTCTGAAATTCTTCCTTGGATTTTATTGGGACTTCGTATATCTATTAAAGATGATTTAAAATGTTCTTCTGCAGAATTAGTTTACGGACAAACACTCAGATTACCTGGAGAATTAATCGTTTCAAATAATAATAACAATAATGAATTTGATAATACAATTGAAACACTTTCCAAACTGAGAGAACATTTTTCACACGTTCGTTCAAAAATTGTACATCATAATAAAGAAGATTTTTTTGTTCCCAAAAATTTGGATACTTGCGAATATGTGTTTGTTAAAGTTATTCATAGGTCAAATCTACAACCACCTTATGAAGGCCCATTTAAAGTTATCTCTAAACACAATAAAGTATTCAAAATTCAAAAAGGTAACTTAATCAAAACAATTTCCATAGACTTATTAAAACCTGCACATACAATTTCTAATTCCAGTTCACTAACACTTCCAAAGAAAACCAAAAAAATTACATTTAATATTAATTAATTTTTTTTTTTTTTAATTGGAGGGGGAGTATATGTAGGGTTTATAATATATGTATCTACTTTATTAATTTGAACTTGTTTTAATATTTTTATTTTCATATATAAATTTGTCTTTCAATATTTTTCATTTTGATTTTTTGAATAATTAATTTTCTGGATGTATAAAATAAAAGTTGTATAAATAAATATTTTAAATAGAATAAAAACATATTCTATATCGTCGACTCTTTGGGCGGTATACTCTTGTACATCATTTGTACTTGTTAATTGGGTCAGTTGGCGTGTTAAGCGCTCTATTGTTTCTCTTAAGGGAGCCGTATGGGTCTGAATCAGTTCTGTCACTTGTGCGGCTGTAGCCATTGTTACAGTTGGTGGCCTCAATTTGCTAAATAATTCTGACAATGATTCTACAGACGAGCCTAGTCTTTCTCCTTGCAAAAGCTCTATTTCTCCCTCTAATTCACTAATTCGATCCAGTTTTCTTTTGTTTTTTTATTTAGTTTTCACCCACTTATATAAATTTTATATTAATTACTTTCTACTCACATAAACCTTATATAAATATTGATCTAAAGCAGGAATCAGATGTCTGGAAACAGCAATTAGTTGACTGGAATCAGGAATCAGTTGACTGGAATCAGGAATCTATTTATCGCCTTTTGAAAGATGCTTTTTGCTAGTTTAATGTTTTTTGTTTTCCTTTTTTTCGAAGGATGCTTATTTTCACTTTAATTTTTCCTTCTTTTTTTCCTTTTGGAAGGATACTTTTTGTCAGTTTAATGTTTTTTGTTTGGGTTTTTATTTTTTTCTCCTTTTTGAAGGATACTTTTTGTCAGTTGAATGTTTTTGTTGGTTTTTAAATTTTTTCTCCTTTTTTTTTTTTTTGAAGGATACTTATTTACACTTTTAATTTTTTTCTCCTTTCTCAAGGATACTTTTTGTCAGTAGAATGTTTTTTGTTGGTTTTTTAAATTTTTTTGAAGGATACTTATTTACACTTTTAATTTTTTTCTCCTTTCTCAAGGATACTTTTTGTCAGTTGAATGTTTTTTGTTGGTTTTTTTAAATTTTTTCTCCTTTTTTTAAAGGATACTTATTTACACTTTTAATTTTTTCCTCCTTTCTCAAGGATACTTTTTGTCAGTCGAATATTTTTGTTGGTTTTTTAAATTTTTTTATCCTTTTTTTGAAGGATACTTATTTTTACTTTGGCGGATGCTTGCTATCGAGTCATTACTTTTTCTTTTCACGACGTTACACGATAGGGCATCCCGGTTGAGCCCCCAGTTAATTTATTTATTCATTTATTTCAATATATTAGTTGATACATTAATACACTTAACATAGTTGTTTAACATACTTCTTATGTGATCATTAATCAACTCCCCGACTCAAACCGGTAACAAGCATTATATAGGCTTGTTGTCACGTTGCGCTTTCATTCCATTCTCAAGTCACGTTGTGGGAAATCCGAAATATGGTTTCTTGTTACCAATATTTTCGGTAGCAATTAATTTGCAGACGCTTGCTTTAGCAATAATTGTTGCGCGTGTAGCGCTGAAGTCGTAATTCACATTGCAGCGAAGAATATTAGCGAATGCAATATGATTCTTTTGTTTGTTTAAATTAAAATACATATTGCTTTGTCAACGTAATAGTACGTTGCCTTAACTCCCCCCTGTGTAAAATCAATCGTTCCGATTGTTTAACAAATTTGGAGATCGTTGATGCTGCGGAACTCGCAACGTTGGTCTAATGAACCAGAGTTCTCTCTGTGACTCGGTGTTTGTGGCAGAATGCTTTCGTTAATTATGTTATTTACAGTAATCCCCTTTTTTGTTTTAGACCAAAATTTTAAGAAAATTGCCAGTAAGGAAATAATAAGTATAATTGAAATGATTAAATTGATTGAGAAGACAACCTTTCCTTTGGTTGATATCAGATTTAGACTATCAATATTATTTGCTTGCAAGTCTTTAATTAGTTCTAATGAGAGAACTTCTTCCATTCGTTTGTTGTTATTGTTTGGCTGTAGTAATGCAGGAAGTGGTTTCCACCCTGAAATTTTTTTGGAGACGAAAGTTTGATTGTTAATGATAACTGTATCATTGTGGAACTGTAACAAATAGGTTCCAGACAATTCATTAGTCTTGTTGCTTGAGAATTTAATGAAACCTTCAAATTACTTACTTACTTACTTACTTAATTGGCGCAACAACCGCCTAAGCGATTTTGGCCGAGGTCAACAAAGCACGCCAGCTGTCCCTATCTTTTGCTAACTGGCGCCAATTGGAAATCCCAAGTATAGCCAAGTCTTTTTCCACTTGGTCTTTCCAACGCAGAGGAGGTCTTCCTTTTCCTCGGCTACCACCCGCGGGTACCGCGTCAAAAACCTTCAGGGCTGGAGCTATTTCATCCATTCGAACGACGTGACCTAGCCAGCGGAGCCGCTGATTCTTAATCCGCTGCACTATATCTACGTCATTGTAAAGCTCGTACAGCTCATCGTTCCATCGTACACGGTATTCGCCGTCGCAAAGACGCAAAGGTCCATAAATCTTTCGAAGAATCTTTCTCTCGAACACCCCAAGAGCTCTCTCATCTGATGTTGTCATAGTCCATGATTCTGCGCCATACAATAGGACGGGCATGATGAGAGACTTATAGAGTATGGTTTTTGTCCGTCGAGAGAGGACTTTACTGTGCAATTGCCTACTCAGTCCGAAGTAGCACTTGTTGGCAAGAGAGATTCTCCGTTGGATTTCAAGGCTGACGCTGTTATTGGTGTTAATGCTGGTTCCTAAGTAAACGAAGTTCTCAACTTTTTCAAAGTTATAACTGTCAACAGTGATTTGTGATCCCAGTCGTGAATGTGCCGACTGTCTATTTGATGACAGGAGATACTTCGTCTTGCCCTCGTTCACCTCCAGACCCATTCGCTTCGCTTCTCTATCCAGTTTGGAGAAGGCAGAACTAACTGCGCGGTTGTTAAGGCCGATGATGTCAATGTCATCGGCGTACGCCAGCAATTGCACACTCTTATAAAAGATGGTGCCTGACCGATTAAGTTCTGCGGCTCGAATTATCTTCTCCAGCATCAGGTTAAAGAAATCGCACGACAAAGAGTCGCCTTGTCTGAAACCTCGTTTGGTATCAAACGGCTCGGAGAGGTCCTTCCCGATTCTGACGGAGCTGGTGGTGTTGCTCAACGTCATTTTACACAGCCGTATAAGTTTTGCCGGGATACCAAATTCAGACATTGCGGCATATAGGAAACTTCTTGTCGTGCTGTCGAAGGCGGCTTTGAAGTCGACAAAAAGATGGTGTGTGTCGATTCTTCTTTCTCGGGTCTTTTCCAAGATCTGGCGTATTGTGAATATCTGGTCGGTGGTAGATTTACCAGGTCTAAAGCCGCACTGATAAGGTCCAATCAGTTCATTGACGGTGGGCTTAAGTCTTTCACACAATACACTCGACAGAACCTTATATGCGATGTTAAGAAGACTAATCCCGCGATAGTTGGCGCAAACTGCAGGATCACCCTTTTTGTGGATTGGGCAGAGCACACTTAAGTTCCAATCAGTAGGCATGCGTTCTTCCGACCATATTCTAGAGATGAGCTCGTGCATGCACTTAACCAGCTCCTCTCCGCCGTACTTAAATAACTCAGCTGGTAACCCATCGGCCCCGGGGGCTTTGTTGTTCTTCAGCCGTGCTATCGCTTTCCGAATTTCGTCACAGTCGGGTGATGGTACATCGCGTCCATCATCATTGATTGGGGATTCGGGTTCAACATCTCCAGGGTTGCAGTTGCTTCCATTAAGCAGTGTGGAGAAGTGCTCCCTCCATAATTTAAGTATGCTGTGGACATCAGTCACCAGGTCGCCGTTTTCATTCTTACAGGAATTCGATTCTGTTTTGGGCAAATACATAACTTATTATATTCTTTACAATCTTCTTTGATTTCATAAATTTCATTGTCACATTTAATTACATTTTCGGTATTTAGTTTAATAATTCTATCATTTTTCTTAATTGGTTTAATAAGTAATCTTTCACAATTTTTATTGTCTATTGCTGGTAAGTTAATTATGTAAATCATGTCAAAATTATTTGTTGCTATCTTAATGGTAGCGAAGCTTAAGGCTTGCTCAATATCATTATATGGAAATTTTTCTAAATCCAAAAAGGTTCTAGCCTCTTCAATTTCTTTTTCTGATAAGATAAATGAATTTATTACTCCTACCTTTGCCCATTGTAAAGCATATTCTACATTAATTATTTCTTCCTTTAAGATTCTTAACTTATTAACAATAGCATCTTTTTGAATTTTCGTAACTTCTTCAATTGTTTGGATCGCTTTGATTATTGTATTTGTACTATTTGTGATCGAATTCTTATTAATTATTCTTATTAATTATTCTTTGTTTCTCATTGTTTTCTAAAAGTCCTTTGATTCTATCTAACGCTATTTCATGGTCTTCGTGGTCAGGGGTTCCAGCTAACCATTTCCATGCTGTACCAAGTATGTCCAGCGAGCGTTTTTTTCGGGGTTTAATGATCTCTAGCTGTTGTTTCATTTGGGTCATATCGTGAAGAAGGAATGGCAGTATGGTACTGTTTCTCATAATTTTCGTATATACTTCAGTTTCTAGTTGGTTGATGGCGGATTCATAGTTGGTAAGGTTTAGTACGTGTATCAGTTTAAAGTTTCCGTTTTGTAGTTTAGCTTGTCCCAAATGTACAGGGATTAGCTGTGAGTTTGAGTAGTCAAATATATGTACTTCAGATTGACAAATTTTAAAAATCGTCCGTAATATTAATAGCACGGGCGTCATTGTCTATAAAGAAGAATGTTTTTATGATTTAATATTTTCTTTATGTATAATTCTATTCCTACTATGAACTTTAACTTTATTTCCTAGATCTACTTGTATTTTTTGTTATTTGTATCTATGATCTAGTTTATCTCTTTTGCCTATTAGTTTTTCATATACCTCTTGGTCGGGTTGGTAAGTTTTAATCTTGGTGTTTTGGGTTCTTTCTAACATTTTTATTTGAGCTTTGCGCATTTCATCCTTTACGTCAGCATGTGGAATTTTATTATGAAATATGTCAAAAGGTTTTTAATTGGTCACAGAGTGAATAGTTAAATTATACTGTTGTGCAGCTCTGTAAAATATTTCTATAGTATCTATTAAATGAAATTCCTCTTTTATGCAACGTGCAATTTCTATAAGGGTTGAGTTCACCCTTTCTACCTGTCCGTTGGTTGAACTATAGCGTGGGTCACAGTAAAAAAGTTGAATTTGAAGTCTTTGCATTAGTGTCTTAAATTGATGAGTCGAAAAACCTGGTTCATTGTCTAGTGTCAGTTTCTTTACTGCCGGAAATGTTTGTAAGATTTCTTGAACCTTCCGGTCGAGGTTAAGTTTGTCTTCCGTGTGCCTTATGACAAGAAATATTGAGTAAGCATCTACGCAAGTAATAAACTTTTGATTTTGCGCGTAAAAAATGTCTAAATGAAGAAACTCTCCCTCTTTTTCGGGAATTGGAGCCACTCCAATTGGAAGTTTATTTGGTTTCCTATCGTATTTTGCTTTATTGCATATATTACATTGTCTAGCATATTCCTTAAAAGATTTTAACATTGATGGCCAGTAGTATTGGGTAAGTACCTGCTTATGATTTTCCTTGCAGCTCCTGTGAACGCGGATATGTGTTTGCTCTACTATAGCATGTCGATCGTCGGGATTGATCACATCAATGGCGAGTATTCTTGTGTAGACAAATTTAATCCTAAATGCGCCTTTAACTGTTTCTTTAAATTCGTATAAATCTTCAGCTGAGCAATGGATTGCGGTTACTACATCAGGCCTAAGAAATTCCAATAAAATTCTTTTCAGGTTTTCTTTAGTGTCGAACTCTATTATGTGTCGAGTCCTGCTAAAGGTTGTGATTTGCTAATGAATAGAGAATGTTGCTCTGTTGAGCAAAATTTGCTGTTTGAATTCATTAAGGGGTTTCGATACTTCTGGAATATAAAAATCGTCACTACTTTCTTTTGAATGTTGAGTACTGTGTAAGGACTCATCACAGGAAATATTGTTTAAAACTTGCCTGGACAGTGCATCGGCGACGACATTTGTTGCGCCGGGTTTGTATAGAAACTTTGGGGCGTACTCTTCTATAAAGGACATCTATCTTTTTAATTTGGCATTTGAATTTTTGTTGGAGATTGAAAATGTAAGCGGTTGGTGATCGGTATGTATTTCTAGATCGGAAACGCCATATAAATAGTTTCTGAGCGTTTTTAGTGCCCAAACTATGGCATACAGCTCTTTCTCGTTAGTGGCGTAATTTAGTTTGTAGAGTTAAGTGTTTTAGATATAAATATAAGAGGTTTATTATCCTGAGTTAAAACTGCGCCTATTGCGGTATTTGACGCATCTGTTGTTAAAACAAATTTCTTTTGGAAATCAGGTTGAGCTAGTTCTACTTGTCCAGCTAAAAGAGTTTTAAGCTTGTTGAATGCTGCGATACCGTCTGTATCGAGTTCAATGATGACCTTTTTTGATTGGTTTGTGGATATTTTTCCATTGTCTCCTGCGAGAAATTTGGTTAAAGGTTTCGCCACTTTGGCGTAATTTTGAATAAATTTACGGTAATAGCCTGGCATTCCTAAAAAGCTTCTACGTTGTCTAAGAGTTCGCGGTTGAGGGTAATTATTAATAGTTTCTATTTTTCCTGGATCTGTTTTGATGACTTCGTTCGCAATAAAGTAGCCAAGAAATTCGACTTCTTTCTTAAAAAATTTTGACTTTTCCACTGAAATCTTCATGTTTGCTTGTTTAAGAGTGTTAATTACTATGTTTAAATGTTCAATATGTTCTTTTAGTGTGTTGGAATAAACAATGATGTCCTCGATATATACGTGACAGAATTTTCCAACAAAATTTCTTAGAATATCATCCATGGTATTTTGAAATATGCTAGGAGCATTCTTCAGGCCAAAGGGCATACGGACAAACTCATATTTCCCATTATTGACCGAGAAAGCAGTTTTACAAATATCTGCCTCCTTCATAAGTATTTGGTGGAATCCTGACTCGAGGTCTATAGTGGAAAAGAATCTCGCTTTTCCAAGGTTTGATAGTATTACATTACAGTCAGGAATTGGATACCTGTAGGCAATTGTTTTCTCATTCAATTTTTTATAGTCGCAATTTTTGCGTGCCATCGTCATTAATACCCTTTTTTGGGACAACCCAAATTGGTGCATTATAAGGACCTTTACTTTCGCGAATAATACCCTCTTGTAATAATTTTTCAATTTCGGTATTTACAAAGGAGTTAGCGGAGAGAGGATAGGGGTATTGTTTACTCCACACAGGGTCATTAGTTGTTGTTGTTATCTCGGCCCTTACATCGGTTCTAAAGGGTAAATTTGTGTCAATATCTGCGTGTAATTTTGATATATTATTCACTATATTTTGACGTAACTTCTGTAATGCCACATCATTTTCGGTATATTTTTCATTATACAGATTATTCAAAATATTTGCTTCGATAGTTTCTTATTGAAGAATTTTTTTTTAACGTTTTCTTTTTCATTACTTGACTTTTTTTGTACCTTTCCTTTATCGAGCGTACTTTCTTTGGTTTGCTGATTATTATCTTCATCAGCTACCTCGCTTGTTTTTTGAAATTTACAAATTTTTCTGTACGGTTTCCGCACGTTATTGTCCCTGCTTCAAAGTCTAAAATAATATTTGCCCTTCTCAGGAAATTATACCCTATTAAAATATCTGATTCGAGATTTAGTATTTCGTAAAATCTTTGTAAGATACCAAATAATTTTATTTCATAATAATGGCTTATGATAGTAAAATCATTAATAGTTCTCACTCTTTTCTTAATAATTAATTCTTTCCGATTTTTAAATAAGTTCGGGCTGCAGTAACAACTAGTAGCGCCACTGTCTATTAAAATTGTATATCTGCGTCCTGAGTCTCCTGATTTGATAATGTAGGGGAGACCCGACTTGTAGTTAAAAAAGCATCTTCTTCTATATTATTAATTCTTTGCTCTTTTTGGTTTGGCTGATAGCTCAATTGAGCGCTTTCATACTGCCTTTTGAACCCTTGTTGGTTATAATTGTTATTTTTGTTATTAAAGGCAGTAGTGTTTTGCTGATATGTTCCAGAATTAGGATAATTTGGACGATTATTGAAATTTGGCTTCTGGTTAACATGTTGCTGTGGTTTTCGCACAACATTGGAAGAGCTACCCAGTTCCATTGGTTCTGGTTTGGGTTGATGGTGATTTTGGGAATTATGGTTTTGAAGATTATGATTGCGTTGCGGAAAACGCAAAGAATTATTATATTTTTGCGTATTATAATTATTCCGACGATATTGTTGAGCAAAGGTTGCTCGAAGGTTGTTCGACTCAAGTTCTTGTGCCTTGGCCAATGCGTTTGGTAAGTCGCTTGGGGATAGAGAAAAGAGTATATTGGCTAATGGCGGGTTTAGCCCAGTTATAAATACCCTTAAGGCGTACTGCCTGTTCTTTTTATTTAATTTATTTGTTAGTACAATATTAGGACCATGTGTCATTATTGTCTTATTGATCAATGCTGTTAACTTTTTGTTGATTTCATTATAATAATCAATGATGGTTAAGGAGCCTTGGCGCATTACGCTGAGCTCTTGTTCGATTATATGAGGAGGGCGCTTATCAGCGTAAGCGAAATCTAATCGGCTTAAAATCACGTCCAAGTTTAGTACAGTGCCGTGGTTAGTTAAAATGTCGTTGGCGTCCTCAGTCACTTTATTTCTCAAGATTGTCATGGAATTATTCGCGGCTTCACGCCAACTTACATATGAAATTTTTCCGTTAAAAGACGGTAAGGATTTATAACGTCTAGTGGTTCGTCGCATCTAACATTGTCGTCGACTCTTTGGGCGGTATACTCTTGTACATCATTTGTACTTGTTAATTGGGTCAGTTGGCGTGTTAAGAGCTCTATTGTTTCTCTTAAGGGAGCCGTATGGGTCTGAATCAGTTCTGTCACTTGTGCGGCTGTAGCCATTGTTACAGTTGGTGGCCTCAATTTGCTAAATAATTCTGACAATGATTCTACAGACGAGCCTAGTCTTTCTCCTTGCAAACGCTCTCTTTCTCCCTCTAATTCACTAATTCGATCCAGTTTTCTTTTGTTTTTTTATTTAGTTTTCACCCACTTATATAAATTTTATATTAATTACTTTCTACTCACATAAACCTTATATAAATATTGATCTAAAGCAGGAATCAGATGTCTGGAAACAGCAATTAGTTGACTGGAATCAGGAATCAGTTGACTGGAATCAGGAATCAGTTGACTGGAATCAGGAATCTATTTATCGCCTTTTGAAGGATGCTTTTTGCCAGTTTAATGTTTTTTGTTTGGGTTTTTATTTTTTCTCCTTTTTGAAGGATACTTTTTGTCAGTTGAATGTTTTTGTTGGTTTTTAAATTTTTTCTCCTTTTTTTTTTTTTGAAGGATACTTATTTACACTTTTAATTTTTTTCTCCTTTCTCAAGGATACTTTTTGTCAGTAGAATGTTTTTTGTTGGTTTTTTAAATTTTTTCTCCTTTTTTTGAAGGATACTTATTTACACTTTTAATTTTTTTCTCCTTTCTCAAGGATACTTTTTGTCAGTTGAATGTTTTTTGTTGGTTTTTTTAAATTTTTTCTCCTTTTTTTAAAGGATACTTATTTACACTTTTAATTTTTTCCTCCTTTCTCAAGGATACTTTTTGTCAGTCGAATATTTTTGTTGGTTTTTTAAATTTTTTTGAAGGATACTTATTTTTACTTTGGCGGATGCTTGCTATCGAGTCATTACTTTTTCTTTTCACGACGTTACACGATAGGGCATCCCGGTTGAGCCCCCAGTTAATTTATTTATTCATTTATTTCAATATATTAGTTGATACATTAATACACTTAACATAGTTGTTTAACATACTTCTTATGTGATCAATAATCAACTCCCCGACTCAAAACGGGTAACAAGCATTATATAGGCTTGTTGTCACGTTGCGCTTTCATTCCATTCTCAAGTCACGTTGTGGGAAATCCGAAATATGGTTTCTTGTTACCAATATTTTCGGTAGCAATTAATTTGCAGACGCTTGCTTTATCAATAATTGTTGCGCGTGTAGCGCTGAAGTCGTAATTCACATTGCAGCGAAGAATATTAGCGAATGCAATATGATTCTTTTGTTTGTTTAAATTAAAAGACATATTGCTTTGTCAACGTAATAGTACGTTGCCTTAACTCCCCCCTGTGTAAAATCAATCGTTCCGATTGTTTAACAAATTTGGAGATCGTTGATGCTGCGGAACTCGCAACGTTGGTCTAATGAACCAGAGTTCTCTCTGTGACTCGGTGTTTGTGGCAGAATGCTTTCGTTAATTATGTTATTTACAGTAATCCCCTTTTTTGTTTTAGACCAAAATTTTAAGAAAATTGCCAGTAAGGAAATAATAAGTATAATTGAAATGATTAAATTGATTGAGAAGACAACCTTTCCTTTGGTTGATATCAGATTTAGACTATCAATATTATTTGCTTGCAAGTCTTTAATTAGTTCTAATGAGAGAACTTCTTCCATTCGTTTTTTGTTATTGTTCGGCTGTAGTAATGCAGGAAGTGGTTTCCACCCTGAAATTTTTTTGGAGACGAAAGTTTGATTGTTAATGATAACTGTATCATTGTGGAACTGTAACAAATAGGTTCCAGACAATTCATTAGTCTTGTTGCTTGAGAATTTAATGAAACCTTCAAATTGGTTCAGCAATATTGTTCCAGGATATAATTCTTGAATTGAGGCAATATGCTGATTATTTATGATAAAAGTGGTGGTATACAATTTGATTCACTTATGTTAACTAGATTCTGTTTTGGGCAAATACATAACTTATTATATTCTTTACAATCTTCTTTGATTTCATAAATTTCATTGTCACATTTAATTACATTTTCGGTATTTAGTTTAATAATTCTATCATTTTTCTTAATTGGTTTAATAAGTAATCTTTCACAATTTTTATTGTCTATTGCTGGTAAGTTAATTATGTAAATCATGTCAAAATTATTTGTTGCTATCTTAATGGTAGCGAAGCTTAAGGCTTGCTCAATATCATTATATGGAAATTTTTCTAAATCCAAAAAGGTTCTAGCCTCTTCAATTTCTTTTTCTGATAAGATAAATGAATTTATTACTCCTACCTTTGCCCATTGTAAAGCATATTCTACATTAATTATTTCTTCCTTTAAGATTCTTAACTTATTAACAATAGCATCTTTTTGAATTTTCGTAACTTCTTCAATCGTATAAATCTTCAGCTGAGCAATGGATTGCGGTTACTACATCAGGCCTAAGAAATTCCAATAAAATTCTTTTCAGGTTTTCTTTAGTGTCGAACTCTAGTATGTGTCGAGTCCTGCTAAAGGTTGTGATTTGCTCATGAATAGAGAATGTTGCTCTGTTGAGCAAAATTTGCTGTTTGAATTCATTAAGGGGTTTCGATACTTCTGGAATATCAAAATCGTCACTACTTTCTTTTGAATGTTGAGTACTGTGTAAGGACTCATCACAGGAAATATTGTTTAAAACTTGCCTGGACAGTGCATCGGCGACGACATTTGTTGCGCCGGGTTTGTATAGAAACTTTGGGGCGTACTCTTCTATAAAGGACATCTATCTTTTTAATTTGGCATTTGGATTTTTGTTGGAGATTGAAAATGTAAGCGGTTGGTGATCGGTATGTATTTCTAGATCGGAAACGCCATATAAATATTTTCTGAGCGTTTTTAGTGCCCAAACTATGGCATACAGTGTTTTAGATATAAATATAAGAGGTTTATTATCCTGAGTTAAAACTGCGCCTATTGCGGTATTTGACGCATCTGTTGTTAAAACAAATTTCTTTTGGAAATCAGGTTGAGCTAGTTCTACTTGTCCAGCTAAAAGAGTTTTAAGCTTGTTGAATGCTGCGATACCGTCTGTATCGAGTTCAATGATGACCTTCTTTGATTGGTTTGTGGATATTTTTCCATTGTCTCCTGCGAGAAATTTGGTTAAAGGTTTCGCCACTTTGGCGTAATTTTGAATAAATTTACGGTAATAGCCTGGCATTCCTAAAAAGCTTCTAAGTTGTCTAAGAGTTCGCGGTTGAGGGTAATTATTAATAGTTTCTATTTTTCCTGGATCTGTTTTGATGACTTCGTTCGCAATAACGTAGCCAAGAAATTCGACTTCTTTCTTAAAAAATTTTGACTTTTCCACTGAAATCTTCATGTTTGCTTGTTTAAGAGTGTTAATTACTATGTTTAAATGTTCAATATGTTCTTTTAGTGTGTTGGAATAAACAATGATGTCATCGATATATACGTGACAGAATTTTCCAACAAAATTTCTTAGAATATCATCCATGGCATTTTGAAATATGCTAGGAGCATTCTTCAGGCCAAAGGGCATACGGACAAACTCATATTTCCCATTATTGACCGAGAAAGCAGTTTTACAAATATCTGCCTCCTTCATAAGTATTTGGTGGAATCCTGACTCGAGGTCTATAGTGGAAAAGAATCTCGCTTTTCCAAGGTTTGATAGTATTACATTACAGTCAGGAATTGGATACCTGTAGGCAATTGTTTTCTCATTCAATTTTTTATAGTCGCAATTTTTGCGTGCCATCGTCATTAACACCCTTTTTTGGGACAACCCAAATTGGTGCATTATAAGGACCTTTACTTTCGCGAATAATACCCTCTTGTACTAATTTTTCAATTTCGGTATTTACAAAGGAGTTAGCGGAGAGAGGATAGGGGTATTGTTTACTCCACACAGGGTCATTAGTTGTTGTTGTTATCTCGGCCCTTTAATTCGGTTCTAAAGGGTAAATTTGTGTCAATATCTGCGTGTAATTTTGATATATTATTCACTATATTTTGACGTAACTTCTGTAATGCCACATCATTTTCGGTATATTTTTCATTATACAGATTATTCAAAATATTTTCTTCGATAGTTTCTTATTGAAGAATTTTTTTTTAACGTTTTCTTTTTCATTACTTGATTTTTTTTTTTGTACCTTTCCTTTATCGAGCGTACTTTCTTTGGTTTGCTGATTATTATCTTCATCAGCTACCTCGCTTGTTTTTTGAAATTTAAAAATTTTTCTGTACGGTTTCCGCACGTTATTGTCCCTGCTTCAAAGTCTAAAATAATATTTGCCCTTCTCAGGAAATTATACCCTATCCAAATATCTGATTCGAGATTTAGTATTTCGTAAAATCTTTGTAAGATACCAAATAATTTTATTTCATAATAATGGCTTATGATAGTAAAACCATTAATAGTTCTCACTCTTTTCTTAATAATTAATTCTTTCCGATTTTTAAATAAGTTCGGGCTGCAGTAACAACTAGTAGCGCCACTGTCTATTAAAATTGTATATCTGCGTCCTGAGTCTCCTGATTTGATAATGTAGGGGAGACCCGACTTGTATTTAAAAAAGCATCTTCTTCTATATTATTAATTCTTTGCTCTTTTTGGTTTGGCTGATAGCTCAATTGAGCGCTTTCATACTGCCTTTTGAACCCTTGTTGGTTATAATTGTTGTTTTTGTTATTAAAGGCAGTAGTGTTTTGCTGATATGTTCCAGAATTAGGATAATTTGGACGATTATTGAAATTTGGCTTCTGGTTAACATGTTGCTGTGGTTTTCGCACAACATTGGAAGAGCTACCCAGTTCCATTGGTTCTGGTTTGGGTTGATGGTGATTTTGGGAATTATGGTTTTGAAGATTATGATTGCGTTGCGGAAAACGCAAAGAATTATTATATTTTTGCGTATTATAATTATTCCGACTATATTGTTGAGCAAAGGTTGCTCGAAGGTTGTTCGACTCAAGTTCTTGTGCCTTGGCCAATGCGTTTGGCAAGTCGCTTGGGGATAGAGAAAAGAGTATATTGGCTAATGGCGGGTTTAGCCCAGTTATAAATACCCTTAAGGCGTACTGCCTGTTCTTTTTATTTAATTCATTTGTTAGTACAATATTAGGACCATGTGTCATTATTGTCTTATTGATCAATGCTGTTAACTTTTTGTTGATTTCATTATAATAATCAATGATGGTTAAGGAGCATTGGCGCATTACGCTGAGCTCTTGTTCGATTATATGAGGAGGGCGCTTATCAGCGTAAGCGAAATCTAATCGGCTTAAAATCGCGTCCAAGTTTAGTACAGTGCCGTGGTTAGTTAAAATGTCGTTGGCGTTCTCAGTCACTTTATTTCTCAAGATTGTCATGGAATTATTCGCGGCTTCACGCCAACTTACATATGAAATTTTTCCGTTAAAAGACGGTAAGGATTTAATAACGTCTAGTGGTTCGTCGCATCTAACATTGTCGTCGACTCTTTGGGCGGTATACTCTTGTACATCATTTGTACTTGTTAATTGGGTCAGTTGGCGTGTTAAGCGCTCTATTGTTTCTCTTAAGGGAGCCGTATGGGTCTGAATCAGTACTGTCACTTGTGCGGCTGTAGCCATTGTTACAGTTGGTGGCCTCAATTTGCTAAATAATTCTGACAATGATTCTACAGACGAGCCTAGTCTTTCTCCTTGCAAAAGCTCTATTTCTCCCTCTAATTCACTAATTCGATCCAGTTTTCTTTTGTTTTTTTATTTAGTTTTCACCCACTTATATAAATTTTATATTAATTACTTTCTACTCACATAAACCTTATATAAATATTGATCTAAAGCAGGAATCAGATGTCTGGAAACAGCAATTAGTTGACTGGCATCAGGAATCAGTTGACTGGAATCAGGAATCTATTTATCGCCTTTTGAAGGATGCTTTTTGCTAGTTTAATGTTTTTTGTTTTCCTTTTTTTCGAAGGATGCTTATTTTCACTTTAATTTTTCCTTCTTTTTTTCCTTTTGGAAGGATACTTTTTGTCAGTTTAATGTTTTTTGTTTGGGTTTTTATTTTTTTCTCCTTTTTGAAGGATACTTTTTGTCAGTTGAATGTTTTTGTTGGTTTTTAAATTTTTTCTCCTTTTTTTTTTTTTTTGAAGGATACTTATTTACACTTTTAATTTTTTTCTCCTTTCTCAAGGATACTTTTTGTCAGTAGAATGTTTTTTGTTGGTTTTTTAAATTTTTTCTCCTTTTTTTGAAGGATACTTATTTACACTTTTAATTTTTTTCTCCTTTCTCAAGGATACTTTTTGTCAGTTGAATGTTTTTTGTTGGTTTTTTTTAAATTTTTTCTCCTTTTTTTAAAGGATACTTATTTACACTTTTAATTTTTTCCTCCTTTCTCAAGGATACTTTTTGTCAGTCGAATGTTTTTTGTTGGTTTTTTAAATTTTTTCTCCTTTTTTTGAAGGATACTTATTTTTACTTTGGCGGATGCTTGCTATCGAGTCATTACTTTTTCTTTTCACGACGTTACACGATAGGGCATCCCGGTTGAGCCCCCAGTTAATTTATTTATTCATTTATTTCAATATATTAGTTGATACATTAATACACTTAACATAGTTGTTTAACATACTTCTTATGTGATCATTAATCAACTCCCCGACTCAAACCGGTAACAAGCATTATATAGGCTTGTTGTCACGTTGCGCTTTCATTCCATTCTCAAGTCACGTTGTGGGAAATCCGAAATATGGTTTCTTGTTACCAATATTTTCGGTAGCAATTAATTTGCAGACGCTTGCGTTAGCAATAATTGTTGCGCGTGTAGCGCTGAAGTCGTAATTCACATTGCAGCGAAGAATATTAGCGAATGCAATATGATTCTTTTGTTTGTTTAAATTAAAATACATATTGCTTTGTCAACGTAATAGTACGTTGCCTTAACTCCCCCCTGTGTAAAATCAATCGTTCCGATTGTTTAACAAATTTGGAGATCGTTGATGCTGCGGAACTCGCAACGTTGGTCTAATGAACCAGAGTTCTCTCTGTGACTCGGTGTTTGTGGCAGAATGCTTTCGTTAATTATGTTATTTACAGTAAGCCCCTTTTTTGTTTTAGACCAAAATTTTAAGGAAATTGCCAGTAAGGAAATAATAAGTATAATTGAAATGATTAAATTGATTGAGAAGACAACCTTTCCTTTGGTTGATATCAGATTTAGACTATCAATATTATTTGCTTGCAAGTCTTTAATTAGTTCTAATGAGAGAACTTCTTCCATTCGTTTGTTGTTATTGTTTGGCTGTAGTAATGCAGGAAGTGGTTACCACCCTGAAATTTTTTTGGAGACGAAAGTTTGATTGTTAATGATAACTGTATCATTGTGGAACTGTAACAAATAGGTTCCAGACAATTCATTAGTCTTGTTGCTTGAGAATTTAATGAAACCTTCAAATTGGTTAAGCAATATTGTTCCAGGATATAATTCTTGAATTGAGGCAATATGCTGATTATTTATGATCACACAATCATGAGTTTTACTTGATAAAAGTGGTGGTATACAATTTGATTCACTTATGTTAACTAGATTCTGTTTTGGGCAAATACATAACTTATTATATTCTTTACAATCTTCTTTGATTTCATAAATTTCATTGCCACATTTAATTACATTTTCGGTATTTAGTTTAATAATTCCATCATTTTTCTTAATTGGTTTAATAAGTAATCTTTCACAATTTTTATTGTCTATTGCTGGTAAGTTAATTATGTAAATCATGTCAAAATTATTTGTTGCTATCTTAATGGTAGCGAAGCTTAAGGCTTGCTCAATATCATTATATGGAAATTTTTCTAAATCCAAAAAGGTTCTAGCCTCTTCAATTTCTTTTTCTGATAAGATAAATGAATTTATTACTCCTACCTTTGCCCATTGTAAAGCATATTCTACATTAATTATTTCTTCCTTTAAGATTCTTAACTTATTAACAATAGCATCTTTTTGAATTTTCGTAACTTCTTCAATTGTTTGGATCGCTTTGATTATTGTATTTGTACTATTTGTGATCGAATTAATGCGGTCTACTGTATTCTTATTAATTATTCTTTGTTTCTCATTGTTTTCTAAAAGTCCTTTGATTCTATCTAACGCTATTTCATGGTCTTCGTGGTCAGGGGTTCCAGCTAACCATTTCCATGCTGTACCAAGTATGTCCAGCGAGCGTTTTTTTTCGAGGTTTAATGATCTCTAGCTGTTGTTTCATTTGGGTCATATCGTGAAGAAGGAATGGCAGTATGGTACTGTTTCTCATAATTTTCGTATATACTTCAGTTTCTAGTTGGTTGATGGCGGATTCATAGTTGGTAAGGTTTAGTACGTGTATCAGTTTAAAGTTTCCGTTTTGTAGTTTAGCTTGTCCCAAATGTATAGGGATTAGCTGTGAGTTTGAGTAGTCAAATATCTGTACGTCAGATTGACAAATTTTAAAAATCGTCCGTAATATTAATAGCACGGGCGTCATTGTCTATAAAGAAGAATGTTTTTATGATTTAATATTTTCTTTATGTATAATTCTATTCCTACTATGAACTTTAACTTTATTTCCTAGATCTACTTGTATTTTTTGTTTTTTGTATCTATGATCTAGTTTATCTCTTTTGCCTATTAGTTTTTCATATACCTCTTGGTCGGGTTGGTAAGTTTTAATCTTGGTGTTTTGGTTTCTTTCTAACATTTTTATTTGAGCTTTGCGCATTTTATCCTTTACGTCAGCATGTGGAATTTTATTATGAAATATGTCAAAAGGTTTTTTATTGGTCACAGAGTGAATAGTTAAATTATACTGTTGTGCAGCTCTGTAAAATATTTCTATAGTATCTATTAAATGAAATTCCTCTTTTATGCAACGTGCAATTTCTATAAGGGTTGAGTGTACCCTTTCTACCTGTCCGTTGGTTGAACTATAGCGTGGGTCACAGTAAAAAAGTTGAATTTGAAGTCTTTGCATTAGTGTTTTAAATTGATGAGTCGAAAAACCTGGTTCATTGTCTAGTGTCAGTTTCTTTACTGCGGGAAATGTTTGTAAGATTTCTTGAACCTTCCGGTCGAGGTTAAGTTTATCTTCCGTGTGCCTTATGACAAGAAATTTTGAGTAAGCATCTTCGCAAGTAATAAACTTTTGATTTTGCGCGTAAAAAATGTCTAAATGAAGGAACTCTCCCTCTTTTTCGGGAATTGGAGCCACTCCAATTGGAAGTTTATTTGGTTTCCTATCGTATTTTGCTTTATTGCATATATTACAATGTCTAGCATATTCCTTAAAAGATTTTAACATTGATGGCCAGTAGTATTGGGCAAGTACCTGCTTATGATTTTCCTTGCAGCTCCTGTGAGCGCGGATATGTGTTTGCTCTACTATAGCATGTCGATCGTCGGGATTGATCACATCAATGGCGAGTATTCTTGTGTAGACAAATTTAATCCTAAATGCGCCTTTAACTGTTTCTTTAAATTCGTATAAATCTTCAGCTGAGCAATGGATTGCGGTTACTACATCAGGCCTAAGAAATTCCAATAAAATTATTTTCAGGTTTTCTTTAGTGTCGAACTCTATTATGTGTCGAGTCCTGCTAAAGGTTGTGATTTGCTCATGAATAGAGAATGTTGCTCTGTTGAGCAAAATTTGCTGTTTGAATTCATAAAGGGGTTTCGATACTTCTGGAATATCAAAATCGTCACTACTTTCTTTTGAATCTTGAGTACTGTGTAAGGACTCATCACAGGAAATATTGTTTAAAACTTGCCTGGACAGTGCATCGGCGACGACATTTGTTGCGCCGGGTTTGTATAGAAACTTTGGGGCGTACTCTTCTATAAAGGACATCTATCTTTTTAATTTGGCATTTGAATTTTTGTTGGAGATTGAAAATGTAAGCGGTTGGTGATCGGTATGTATTTCTAGATCGGAAACGCCATATAAATAGTTTCTGAGCGTTTTTAGTGCCCAAACTATGGCATACAGCTCTTTCTCGTTCACTTAGTTCTGTAGAGTTAAGTGTTTTAGATATAAATATAAGAGGTTTATTATCCTGAGTTAAAACTGCGCCTATTGCGGTATTTGACGCATCTGTTGTTAAAACAAATTTCTTTTGGAAATCAGGTTGAGCTAGTTCTACTTGTCCAGCTAAAAGAGTTTTAAGCTTGTTGAATGCTGCGATACCGTCTGTATCGAGTTCAATGATGACCTTTTTTGATTGGTTTGTGGATATTTTTCCATTGTCTCCTGCGAGAAATTTGGTTAAAGGTTTCGCCACTTTGGCGTAATTTTGAATAAATTTACGGTAATAGCCTGTCATTCCTAAAAAGCTTCTAAGTTGTCTAAGAGTTCGCGGTTGAGGGTAATTATTAATAGTTTCTATTTTTCCTGGATCTGTTTTGATGACTTCGTTCGCAATAACGTAGCCAAGAAATTCGACTTCTTTCTTAAAAAATTTTGACTTTTCCACTGAAATCTTCATGTTTGCTTGTTTAAGAGTGATAATTACTATGTTTAAATGTTCAATATGTTCTTTTAGTGTGTTGGAATAAACAATGATGTCATCGATATATACGTGACAGAATTTTCCAACAAAATTTCTTAGAATATCATACATGGCATTTTGAAATATGCTAGGAGCATTCTTCAGGCCAAAGGGCATACGGACAAACTCATATTTCCCATTATTGACCGAGAAAGCAGTTTTACAAATATCTGCCTCCTTCATAAGTATTTGGTGGAATCCTGACTCGCGGTCTATAGTGGAGAAGAATCTCGCTTTTCCAAGGTTTGATTGTATTACATTACAGTCAGGAATTGGATACCTGTAGGCAATTGTTTTCTCATTCAATTTTTTATAGTCGATGACCATACGCAATTTTTGCGTGCCATCGTCATTAATACCCTTTTTTGGGACAACCCAAATTGGTGCATTATAAGGACCTTTACTTTCGCGAATAATACCCTCTTGTAATAATTTTTCAATTTCGGTATTTACAAAGGAGTTAGCGGAGAGAGGATAGGGGTATTGTTTACTCCACACAGGGTCATTAGTTGTTGTTGTTATCTCGGCCCTTACATCGGTTCTAAAGGGTAAATTTGTGTCAATATCTGCGTGTAATTTTGATATATTATTCACTATATTTTGACGTAACTTCTGTAATGCCACATCATTTCCGGTATATTTTTCATTATACAGATTATTCAAAATATTTTCTTCGATAGTTTCTTATTGAAGAATTTTTTTTTAACGTTTTCTTTTTCATTACTTGATTTTTTTTTGTACCTTTCCTTTATCGAGCGTACTTTCTTTGGTTTCCTGATTATTATCTTCATCAGCTACCTCGCTTGTTTTTTGAAATTTAAAAATTTTTCTGTTTCGGTTTCCGCACGTTATTGTCCCTGCTTCAAAGTCTAAAATAATATTTGCCCTTCTCAGGAAATTATACCCTATTAAAATATCTGATTCGAGATTTAATATTTCGTAAAATCTTTGTAAGATACCAAATAATTTTATTTCATAATAATGGCTTATGATAGTAAAACCATTAATAGTTCTCACTCTTTTCTTAATAATTAATTCTTTCCGATTTTTAAATAAGTTCGGGCTGCAGTAACAACTAGTAGCGCCACTGTCTATTAAAATTGTATATCTGCGTCCTGAGTCTCCTGATTTGATAATGTAGGGGAGACCCGACTTGTATTTAAAAAAGCATCTTCTTCTATATTATTAATTCTTTGCTCTTTTTGGTTTGGCTGATAGCTCAATTGAGCGCTTTCATACTGCCTTTTGAACCCTTGTTGGTTATAATTGTTATTTTTGTTATTAAAGGCAGTAGTGTTTTGCTGATATGTTCCAGAATTAGGATAATTTGGACGATTATTGAAATTTGGCTTCTGGTTAACATGTTGCTGTGGTTTTCGCACAACATTGGAAGAGCTACCCAGTTCCATTGGTTCTGGTTTGGGTTGATGGTGATTTTGGGAATTATGGTTTTGAAGATTATGATTGCGTTGCGGAAAACGCAAAGAATTATTATATTTTTGCGTATTATAATTATTCCGACGATATTGTTGAGCAAAGGTTGTTCGACTCAAGTTCTTGTGCCTTGGCCAATGCGTTTGGTAAGTCGCTTGGGGATAGAGAAAAGAGTATATTGGCTAATGGCGGGTTTAGCCCAGTTATAAATACCCTTAAGGCGTACTGCCTGTTCTTTTTATTTAATTTATTTGTTAGTACAATATTAGGACCATGTGTCATTATTGTCTTATTGATCAATGCTGTTAACTTTTTGTTGATTTCATTATAATAATCAATGATGGTTAAGGAGCCTTGGCGCATTACGCTGAGCTCTTGTTCGATTATATGAGGAGGGCGCTTATCAGCGTAAGCGAAATCTAATCGGCTTAAAATCACGTCCAAGTTTAGTACAGTGCCGTGGTTAGTTAAAATGTCGTTGGCGTCCTCAGTCACTTTATTTCTCAAGATTGTCATGGAATTATTCGCGGCTTCACGCCAACTTACACATGAAATTTTTCCGTTAAAAGACGGTAAGGATTTAATAACGTCTAGTGGTTCGTCGCATCTAACATTGTCGTCGACTCTTTGGGCGGTATACTCTTGTACATCATTTGTACTTGTTAATTGGGTCAGTTGGCGTGTTAAGAGCTCTATTGTTTCTCTTAAGGGAGCCGTATGGGTCTGAATCAGTTCTGTCACTTGTGCGGCTGTAGCCATTGTTACAGTTGGTGGCCTCAATTTGCTAAATAATTCTGACAATGATTCTACAGACGAGCCTAGTCTTTCTCCTTGCAAAAGCTCTATTTCTCCCTCTAATTCACTAATTCGATCCAGTTTTCTTTTGTTTTTTTATTTAGTTTTCACCCACTTATATAAATTTTATATTAATTACTTTCTACTCACATAAACCTTATATAACTATTGATCTAAAGCAGGAATCAGATGTCTGGAAACAGCAATTAGTTGACTGGAATCAGGAATCAGTTGACTTGAATCAGGAATCTATTTATCGCCTTTTGAAGGATGCTTTTTGCTAGTTTAATGTTTTTTGTTTTCCTTTTTTTCGAAGGATGCTTATTTTCACTTTAATTTTTCCTTCTTTTTTTCCTTTTGGAAGGATACTTTTTGTCAGTTTAATGTTTTTTGTTTGGGTTTTTATTTTTTTCTCCTTTTTAAAGGATACTTTTTGTCAGTTGAATGTTTTTGTTGGTTTTTAAATTGTTTCTCTTTTTTTTTTTTTGAAGGATACTTATTTACACTTTTAATTTTTTTCTCCTTTCTCAAGGATACTTTTTGTCAGTAGAATGTTTTTTGTTGGTTTTTTAAATTTTTTCTCCTTTTTTTGAAGGATACTTATTTACACTTTTAATTTTTTTCTCCTTTCTCAAGGATACTTTTTGTCAGTTGAATGTTTTTTGTTGGTTTTTTTAAATTTTTTCTCCTTTTTTTAAAGGATACTTATTTACACTTTTAATTTTTTCCTCCTTTCTCAAGGATACTTTTTGTCAGTCGAATGTTTTTTGTTGGTTTTTTAAATTTTTTCTCCTTTTTTTGAAGGATACTTATTTTTACTTTGGCGGATGCTTGCTATCGAGTCATTACTTTTTCTTTTCACGACGTTACACGATAGGGCATCCCGGTTGAGCCCCCAGTTAATTTATTTATTCATTTATTTCAATATATTAGTTGATACATTAATACACTTAACATAGTTGTTTAACATACTTCTTATGTGATCATTAATCAACTTCCCGACTCAAACCGGTAACAAGCATTATATAGGCTTGTTGTCACGTTGCGCTTTCATTCCATTCTCAAGTCACGTTGTGGGAAATCCGAAATATGGTTTCTTGTTACCAATATTTTCGGTAGCAATTAATTTGCAGACGCTTGCGTTAGCAATAATTGTTGCGCGTGTAGCGCTGAAGTCGTAATTCACATTGCAGCGAAGAATATTAGCGAATGCAATATGATTCTTTTGTTTGTTTAAATTAAAATACATATTGCTTTGTCAACGTAATAGTACGTTGCCTTAACTCCCCCCTGTGTAAAATCAATCGTTCCGATTGTTTAACAAATTTGGAGATCGTTGATGCTGCGGAACTCGCAACGTTGGTCTAATGAACCAGAGTTCTCTCTGTGACTCGGTGTTTGTGGCAGAATGCTTTCGTTAATTATGTTATTTACAGTAAGCCCCTTTTTTGTTTTAGACCAAAATTTTAAGGAAATTGCCAGTAAGGAAATAATAAGTATTATTGAAATTATTAAATTGATTGAGAAGACAACCTTTCCTTTGGTTGATATCAGATTTAGACTATCAATATTATTTGCTTGCAAGTCTTTAATTAGTTCTAATGAGAGAACTTCTTCCATTCGTTTGTTGTTATTGTTTGGCTGTAGTAATGCAGGAAGTGGTTTCCACCCTGAAATTTTTTTGGAGACGAAAGTTTGATTGTTAATGATAACTGTATCATTGTGGAACTGTAACAAATAGGTTCCAGACAATTCATTAGTCTTGTTGCTTGAGAATTTAATGAAACCTTCAAATTGGTTCAGCAATATTGTTCCAGGATATAATTCTTGAATTGAGGCAATATGCTGATTATTTATGATCACACAATCATGAGTTTTACTTGATAAAAGTGGTGGTATACAATTTGATTCACTTATGTTAACTAGATTCTGTTTTGGGCAAATACATAACTTATTATATTCTTTACAATCTTCTTTGATTTCATAAATTTCATTGTCACATTTAATTACATTTTCGGTATTTAGTTTAATAATTCCATCATTTTTCTTAATTGGTTTAATAAGTAATCTTTCACAATTTTTATTGTCTATTGCTGGTAAGTTAATTATGTAAATCATGTCAAAATTATTTGTTGCTATCTTAATGGTAGCGAAGCTTAAGGCTTGCTCAATATCATTATATGGAAATTTTTCTAAATCCAAAAAGGTTCTAGCCTCTTCAATTTCTTTTTCTGATAAGATAAATGAATTTATTACTCCTACCTTTGCCCATTGTAAAGCATATTCTACATTAATTATTTCTTCCTTTAAGATTCTTAACTTATTAACAATAGCATCTTTTTGAATTTTCGTAACTTCTTCAATTGTTTGGATCGCTTTGATTATTGTATTTGTACTATTTGTGATCGAATTCTTATTAATTATTCTTATTAATTATTCTTTGTTTCTCATTGTTTTCTAAAAGTCCTTTGATTCTATCTAACGCTATTTCATGGTCTTCGTGGTCACGGGTTCCAGCTAACCATTTCCATGCTGTACCAAGTATGTCCAGCGAGCGTTTTTTTCGGGGTTTAATGATCTCTAGCTGTTGTTTCATTTGGGTCATATCGTGAAGAAGGAATGGCAGTATGGTACTGTTTCTCATAATTTTCGTATATACTTCAGTTTCTAGTTGGTTGATGGCGGATTCATAGTTGGTAAGGTTTAGTACGTGTATCAGTTTAAAGTTTCCGTTTTGTAGTTTAGCTTGTCCCAAATGTATAGGGATTAGCTGTGAGTTTGAGTAGTCAAATATCTGTACGTCAGATTGACAAATTTTAAAAATCGTCCGTAATATTAATAGCACGGGCGTCATTGTCTATAAAGAAGAATGTTTTTATGATTTAATATTTTCTTTATGTATAATTCTATTCCTACTATGAACTTTAACTTTATTTCCTAGATCTACTTGTATTTTTTGTTTTTTGTATCTATGATCTAGTTTATCTCTTTTGCCTATTAGTTTTTCATATACCTCTTGGTCGGGTTGGTAAGTTTTAATCTTGGTGTTTTGGTTTCTTTCTAACATTTTTATTTGAGCTTTGCGCATTTTATCCTTTACGTCAGCATGTGGAATTTTATTCTGAAATATGTCAAAAGGTTTTTTATTGGTCACAGAGTGAATAGTTAAATTATACTGTTGTGCAGCTCTGTAAAATATTTCTATAGTATCTATTAAATGAAATTCCTCTTTTATGCAACGTGCAATTTACCCTTTCTACCTGTCCGTTGGTTGAACTATAGCGTGGGTCACAGTAAAAAAGTTGAATTTGAAGTCTTTGCATTAGTGTTTTAAATTTATGAGTCGAAAAACCTGGTTCATTGTCTAGTGTCAGTTTCTTTACTGCGGGAAATGTTTGTAAGATTTCTTGAACCTTCCGGTCGAGGTTAAGTTTATCTTCCGTGTGCCTTATGACAAGAAATTTTGAGTAAGCATCTACGCAAGTAATAAACTTTTGATTTTGCGCGTAAAAAATGTCTAAATGAAGGAACTCTCCCTCTTTTTCGGGAATTGGAGCCACTCCAATTGGAAGTTTATTTGGTTTCCTATCGTATTTTGCTTTATTCCATATATTACAATGTCTAGCATATTCCTTAAAAGATTTTAACATTGATGGCCAGTAGTATTGGGCAAGTACCTGCTTATGATTTTCCTTGCAGCTCCTGTGAGCGCGGATATGTGTTTGCTCTACTATAGCATGTCGATCGTCGGGATTGATCACATCAATGGCGAGTATTCTTGTGTAGACAAATTTAATCCTAAATGCGCCTTTAACTGTTTCTTTAAATTCGTATAAATCTTCAGCTGAGCAATGGATTGCGGTTACTACATCAGGCCTAAGAAATTCCAATAAAATTCTTTTCAGGTTTTCTTTAGTGTCGAACTCTATTATGTGTCGAGTCCTGCTAAAGGTTGTGATTTGCTCATGAATAGAGAATGTTGCTCTGTTGAGCAAAATTTGCTGTTTGAATTCATAAAGGGGTTTCGATACTTCTGGAATATCAAAATCGTCACTACTTTCTTTTGAATCTTGAGTACTGTGTAAGGACTCATCACAGGAAATATTGTTTAAAACTTGCCTGGACAGTGCATCGGCGACGACATTTGTTGCGCCGGGTTTGTATAGAAACTTTGGGGCGTACTCTTCTATAAAGGACATCTATCTTTTTAATTTGGCATTTGAATTTTTGTTGGAGATTGAAAATGTAAGCGGTTGGTGATCGGTATGTATTTCTAGATCGGAAACGCCATATAAATAGTTTCTGAGCGTTTTTAGTGCCCAAACTATGGCATACAGCTCTTTCTCGTTCACTTAGTTCTGTAGAGTTAAGTGTTTTAGATATAAATATAAGAGGTTTATTATCCTGAGTTAAAACTGCGCCTATTGCGGTATTTGACGCATCTGTTGTTAAAACAAATTTCTTTTGGAAATCAGGTTGAGCTAGTTCTACTTGTCCAGCTAAAAGAGTTTTAAGCTTGTTGAATGCTGCGATACCGTCTGTATCGAGTTCAATGATGACCTTTTTTGATTGGTTTGTGGATATTTTTCCATTGTCTCCTGCGAGAAATTTGGTTAAAGGTTTCGCCACTTTGGCGTAATTTTGAATAAATTTACGGTAATAGCCTGTCATTCCTAAAAAGCTTCTAAGTTGTCTAAGAGTTCGCGGTTGAGGGTAATTATTAATAGTTTCTATTTTTCCTGGATCTGTTTTGATGACTTCGTTCGCAATAACGTAGCCAAGAAATTCGACTTCTTTCTTAAAAAATTTTGACTTTTCCACTGAAATCTTCATGTTTGCTTGTTTAAGAGTGTTAATTACTATGTTTAAATGTTCAATATGTTCTTTTAGTGTGTTGGAATAAACAATGATGTCATCGATATATACGTGACAGAATTTTCCAACAAAATTTCTTAGAATATCATACATGGCATTTTGAAATATGCTAGGAGCATTCTTCAGGCCAAAGGGCATACGGACAAACTCATATTTCCCATTATTGACCGAGAAAGCAGTTTTACAAATATCTGCCTCCTTCATAAGTATTTGGTGGAATCCTGACTCGTGGTCTATAGTGGAAAAGAATCTCGCTTTTCCAAGGTTAGATAGTATTACATTACAGTCAGGAATTGGATACCTGTAGGCAATTGTTTTCTCATTCAATTTTTTATAGTCGATGACCATACGCAATTTTTGCGTGCCATCGTCATTAATACCCTTTTTTGGGACAACCCAAATTGGTGCATTATAAGGACCTTTACTTTCGCGAATAATACCCTCTTGTAATAATTTTTCAATTTCGGTATTTACAAAGGAGTTAGCGGAGAGAGGATAGGGGTATTGTTTACTCCACACAGGGTCATTAGTTGTTGTTGTTATCTCGGCCCTTACATCGGTTCTAAAGTGTAAATTTGTGTCAATATCTGTGTGTAATTTTGATATATTATTCACTATATTTTGACGTAACTTCTGTAATGCCACATCATTTCCGGTATATTTTTCATTATACAGATTATTCAAAATATTTTCTTCGATAGTTTCTTATTGAAGAATTTTTTTTTAACGTTTTCTTTTTCATTACTTGATTTTTTTTGTACCTTTCCTTTATCGAGCGTACTTTCTTTGGTTTCCTGATTATTATCTTCATCAGCTACCTCGCTTGTTTTTTGAAATTTAAAAATTTTTCTGTTTCGGTTTCCGCACGTTATTGTCCCTGCTTCAAAGTCTAAAATAATATTTGCCCTTCTCAGGAAATTATACCCTATTAAAATATCTGATTCGAGATTTAATATTTCGTAAAATCTTTGTAAGATACCAAATAATTTTATTTTATAATAATGGCTTAAAACCATTAATAGTTCTCACTCTTTTCTTAATAATTAATTCTTTCCGATTTTTAAATAAGTTCGGGCTGCAGTAACAACTAGTAGCGCCACTGTCTATTAAAATTGTATATCTGCGTCCTGAGTCTCCTGATTTGATAATGTAGGGGAGACCCGACTTGTATTTATAAAAGGATCTTCTTTTATATTATTAATTCTTTGCTCTTTTTGGTTTGGCTGATAGCTCAATTGAGCGCTTTCATACTGCCTTTTGAACCCTTGTTGGTTATAATTGTTATTTTTGTTATTAAAGGCAGTAGTGTTTTGCTGATATGTTCCAGAATTAGGATAATTTGGACGATTATTGAAATTTGGCTTCTGGTTAGCATGTTGCTGTGGTTTTCGCACAACATTGGAAGAGCTACCCAGTTCCATTGGTTCTGGTTTGGGTTGATGGTGATTTTGGGAATTATGGTTTTGAAGATTATGATTGCGTTGCGGAAAACGCAAAGAATTATTATATTTTTGCGTATTATAATTATTCCGACGATATTGTTGAGCAAAGGTTGCTCGAAGGTTGTTCGACTCAAGTTCTTGTGCCTTGGCCAATGCGTTTGGCAAGTCGCTTAGGGATAGAGAAAAGAGTATATTGGCTAATGGCGGGTTTAGCCCAGTTATAAATACCCTTAAGGCGTACTGCCTGTTCTTTTTATTTAATTTATTTGTTAGTACAATATTAGGACCATGTGTCATTATTGTCTTATTGATCAATGCTGTTAACTTTTTGTTGATTTCATTATAATAATCAATGATGGTTAAGGAGCCTTGGCGCATTACGCTGAGCTCTTGTTCGATTATATGAGGAGGGCGCTTATCAGCGTAAGCGAAATCTAATCGGCTTAAAATCACGTCCAAGTTTAGTACAGTGCCGTGGTTAGTTAAAATGTCGTTGGCGTCCTCAGTCACTTTATTTCTCAAGATTGTCATGGAATTATTCGCGGCTTCACGCCAACTTACATATGAAATTTTTCCGTTAAAAGACGGTAAGGATTTAATAACGTCTAGTGGTTCGTCGCATCTAACATTGTCGTCGACTCTTTGGGCGGTATACTCTTGTACATCATTTGTACTTGTTAACAGTTGGCGTGTTAAGAGCTCTATTGTTTCTCTTAAGGGAGCCGTATGGGTCTGAATCAGTTCTGTCACTTGTGCGGCTGTAGCCATTGTTACAGTTGGTGGCCTCAATTTGCTAAATAATTCTGACAATGATTCTACAGACGAGCCTAGTCTTTCTCCTTGCAAAAGCTCTATTTCTCCCTCTAATTCACTAATTCGATCCAGTTTTCTTTTGTTTTTTTATTTAGTTTTCACCCACTTATATAAATTTTATATTAATTACTTTCTACTCACATAAACCTTATATAAATATTGGTCTAAAGCAGGAATCAGATGTCTGGAAACAGCAATTAGTTGACTGGAATCAGGAATCAGTTGACTTGAATCAGGAATCTGTTTATCGCCTTTTGAAGGATGCTTTTTGCTAGTTTAATGTTTTTTGTTTTCCTTTTTTTCGAAGGATGCTTATTTTCACTTTAATTTTTCCTTCTTTTTTTCCTTTTGGAAGGATACTTTTTGTCAGTTTAATGTTTTTTGTTTGGGTTTTTATTTTTTTCTCCTTTTTGAAGGATACTTTTTGTCAGTTGAATGTTTTTGTTGGTTTTTAAATTTTTTCTCCTTTTTTTTTTTTTTGAAGGATACTTATTTACACTTTTAATTTTTTTCTCCTTTCTCAAGGATACTTTTTGTCAGTAGAATGTTTTTTGTTGGTTTTTTAAATTTTTTCTCCTTTTTTTGAAGGATACTTATTTACACTTTTAATTTTTTTCTCCTTTCTCAAGGATACTTTTTGTCAGTTGAATGTTTTTTGTTGGTTTTTTTAAATTTTTTCTCCTTTTTTTAAAGGATACTTATTTACACTTTTAATTTTTTCCTCCTTTCTCAAGGATACTTTTTGTCAGTCGAATGTGTTTTGTTGGTTTTTTAAATTTTTTCTCCTTTTTTTGAAGGATACTTATTTTTACTTTGGCGGATGCTTGCTATCGAGTCATTACTTTTTCTTTTCACGACGTTACACGATAGGGCATCCCGGTTGAGCCCCCAGTTAATTTATTTATTCATTTATTTCAATATATTAGTTGATACATTAATACACTTAACATAGTTGTTTAACATACTTCTTATGTGATCATTAATCAACTCCCCGACTCAAACCGGTAACAAGCATTATATAGGCTTGTTGTCACGTTGCGCTTTCATTCCATTCTCAAGTCACGTTGTGGGAAATCCGAAATATGGTTTCTTGTTACCAATATTTTCGGTAGCAATTAATTTGCAGACGCTTGCGTTAGCAATAATTGTTGCGCGTGTAGCGCTGAAGTCGTAATTCACATTGCAGCGAAGAATATTAGCGAATGCAATATGATTCTTTTGTTTGTTTAAATTAAAATACATATTGCTTTGTCAACGTAATAGTACGTTGCCTTAACTCCCCCCTGTGTAAAATCAATCGTTCCGATTGTTTAACAAATTTGGAGATCGTTGATGCTGCGGAACTCGCAACGTTGGTCTAATGAACCAGAGTTCTCTCTGTGACTCGGTGTTTGTGGCAGAATGCTTTCGTTAATTATGTTATTTACAGTAAGCCCCTTTTTTGTTTTAGACCAAAATTTTAAGGAAATTGCCAGTAAGGAAATAATAAGTATAATTGAAATGATTAAATTGATTGAGAAGACAACCTTTCCTTTGGTTGATATCAGATTTAGACTATCAATATTATTTGCTTGCAAGTCTTTAATTAGTTCTAATGAGAGAACTTCTTCCATTCGTTTGTTGTTATTGTTTGGCTGTAGTAATGCAGGAAGTGGTTTCCACCCTGAAATTTTTTTGGAGACGAAAGTTTGATTGTTAATGATAACTGTATCATTGTGGAACTGTAACAAATAGGTTCCAGACAATTCATTAGTCTTGTTGCTTGAGAATTTAATGAAACCTTCAAATTGGTTCAGCAATATTGTTCCAGGATATAATTCTTGAATTGAGGCAAGATGCTGATTATTTATGATCACACAATCATGAGTTTTACTTGATAAAAGTGGTGGTATACAATTTGATTCACTTATGTTAACTAGATTCTGTTTTGGGCAAATACATAACTTATTATATTCTTTACAATCTTCTTTGATTTCATAAATTTCATTGTCACATTTAATTACATTTTCGGTATTTAGTTTAATAATTCCATCATTTTTCTTAATTGGTTTAATAAGTAATCTTTCACAATTTTTATTGTCTATTGCTGGTAAGTTAATTATGTAAATCATGTCAAAATTATTTGTTGCTATCTTAATGGTAGCGAAGCTTAAGGCTTGCTCAATATCATTATATGGAAATTGTTCTAAATCCAAAAAGGTTCTAGCCTCTTCAATTTCTTTTTCTGATAAGATAAATGAATTTATTACTCCTACCTTTGCCCATTGTAAAGCATATTCTACATTAATTATTTCTTCCTTTAAGATTCTTAACTTATTAACAATAGCATCTTTTTGAATTTTCGTAACTTCTTCAATTGTTTGGATCGCTTTGATTATTGTATTTGTACTATTTGTGATCGAATTAATGCGGTCTACTGTATTCTTATTAATTATTCTTTGTTTCTCATTGTTTTCTAAAAGTCCTTTGATTCTATCTAACGCTATTTCATGGTCTTCGTGGTCAGGGGTTCCAGCTAACCATTTCCATGCTGTACCAAGTATGTCCAGCGAGCGTTTTTTTTTCGGGGTTTAATGATCTCTAGCTGTTGTTTCATTTGGGTCATATCGTGAAGAAGGAATGGGAGTATGGTACTGTTTCTCATAATTTTCGTATATACTTCAGTTTCTAGTTGGTTGATGGCGGATTCATAGTTGGTAAGGTTTAGTACGCGTATCAGTTTAAAGTTTCCGTTTTGTAGTTTAGCTTGTCCCAAATGTATAGGGATTAGCTGTGAGTTTGAGTAGTCAAATATCTGTACGTCAGATTGACAAATTTTAAAAATCGTCCGTAATATTAATAGCACGGGCGTCATTGTCTATAAAGAAGAATGTTTTTATGATTTAACGTTTTCTTTATGTATAATTCTATTCCTACTATGAACTTTAACTTTATTTCCTAGATCTACTTGTATTTTTTGTTTTTTGTAGATATGATCTAGTTTATCTCTTTTGCCTATTAGTTTTTCATATACCTCTTGGTCGGGTTGGTAAGTTTTAATCTTGGTGTTTTGGTTTCTTTCTAACATTTTTATTTGAGCTTTGCGCATTTTATCCTTTACGTCAGCATGTGGAATTTTATTATGAAATATGTCAAAAGGTTTTTTATTGGTCACAGAGTGAATAGTTAAATTATACTGTTGTGCAGCTCTGTAAAATATTTCTATAGTATCTATTAAATGAAATTCCTCTTTTATGCAACGTGCAATTTCTATAAGGGTTGAGTGTACCCTTTCTACCTGTCCGGTGGTTGAACTATAGCGTGGGTCACAGTAAAAAAGTTGAATTTGAAGCCTTTGCATTAGTGTTTTAAATTGATGAGTCGAAAAACCTGGTTCATTGTCTAGTGTCAGTTTCTTTACTGCGGGAAATGTTTGTAAGATTTCTTGAACCTTCCGGTCGAGGTTAAGTTTATCTTCCGTGTGCCTTATGACAAGAAATTTTGAGTAAGCATCTACGCAAGTAATAAACTTTTGATTTTGCGCGTAAAAAATGTCTAAATGAAGGAACTCTCCCTCTTTTTCGGGAATTGGAGCCACTCCAATTGGAAGTTTATTTGGTTTCCTATCGTATTTTGCTTTATTGCATATATTACAATGTCTAGCATATTCCTTAAAAGATTTTAACATTGATGGCCAGTAGTATTGGGCAAGTACCTGCTTATGATTTTCCTTGCAGCTCCTGTGAGCGCGGATATGTGTTTGCTCTACTATAGCACGTCGATCGTCGGGATTGATCACATCAATGGCGAGTATTCTTGTGTAGACAAATTTAATCCTAAATGCGCCTTTAACTGTTTCTTTAAATTCGTATAAATCTTCAGCTGAGCAATGGATTGCGGTTACTACATCAGGCCTAAGAAATTCCAATAAAATTATTTTCAGGTTTTCTTTAGTGTCGAACTCTATTATGTGTCGAGTCCTGCTAAAGGTTGTGATTTGCTCATGAATAGAGAATGTTGCTCTGTTGAGCAAAATTTGCTGTTTGAATTCATAATGGGGTTTCGATACTTCTGGAATATCAAAATCGTCACTACTTTCTTTTGAATGTTGAGTACATCACAGGAAATATTGTTTAAAACTTGCCTGGACAGTGCATCGGCGACGACATTTGTTGCGCCGGGTTTGTATAGAAACTTTGGGGCGTACTCTTCTATAAAGGACATCTATCTTTTTAATTTGGCATTTGAATTTTTGTTGGAGATTGAAAATGTAAGCAATAACGTAGCCAAGAAATTCGACTTCTTTCTTAAAAAATTTTGACTTTTCTACTGAAATCTTCATGTTTGCTTGTTTAAGAGTGTTAGTTACTATGTTTAAATGTTCAATATGTTCTTTTAGTGTGTTGGAATAAACAATGATGTCATCGATATATACGTGACAGAATTTTCCAACAAAATTTCTTAGAATATCATACATGGCATTTTGAAATATGCTAGGAGCATTCTTCAGGCCAAAGGGCATACGGACAAACTCATATTTCCCATTATTGACCGAGAAAGCAGTTTTACAAATATCTGCCTCCTTCATAAGTATTTGGTGGAATCCTGACTCGTGGTCTATAGTGGAAAAGAATCTCGCTTTTCCAAGGTTAGATAGTATTACATTACAGTCAGGAATTGGATACCTGTAGGCAATTGTTTTCTCATTCAATTTTTTATAGTCGATGACCATACGCAATTTTTGCGTGCCATCGTCATTAATACCCTTTTTTGGGACAACCCAAATTGGTGCATTATAAGGACCTTTACTTTCGCGAATAATACCCTCTTGTAATAATTTTTCAATTTCGGTATTTACAAAGGAGTTAGCGGAGAGAGGATAGGGGTATTGTTTACTCCACAAAGGGTCATTAGTTGTTGTTGTTATCTCGGCCCTTACATCGGTTCTAAAGTGTAAATTTGTGTCAATATCTGCGTGTAATTTTGATATATTATTCACTATATTTTGACGTAACTTCTGTAATGCCACATCATTTCCGGTATATTTTTCATTATACAGATTATTCAAAATATTTTCTTCGATAGTTTCTTATTGAAGAATTTTTTTTTAACGTTTTCTTTTTCATTACTTGATTTTTTTTGTACCTTTCCTTTATCGAGCGTACTTTCTTTGGTTTCCTGATTATTATCTTCATCAGCTACCTCGCTTGTTTTTTGAAATTTAAAAATTTTTCTGTTTCGGTTTCCGCACGTTATTGTCCCTGCTTCAAAGTCTAAAATAATATTTGCCCTTCTCAGGAAATTATACCCTATTAAAATATCTGATTCGAGATTTAATATTTCGTAAAATCTTTGTAAGATACCAAATAATTTTATTTTATAATAATGGCTTAAAACCATTAATAGTTCTCACTCTTTTCTTAATAATTAATTCTTTCCGATTTTTAAATAAGTTCGGGCTGCAGTAACAACTAGTAGCGCCACTGTCTATTAAAATTGTATATCTGCGTCCTGAGTCTCCTGATTTGATAATGTAGGGGAGACCCGACTTGTATTTATAAAAGGATCTTCTTTTATATTATTAATTCTTTGCTCTTTTTGGTTTGGCTGATAGCTCAATTGAGCGCTTTCATACTGCCTTTTGAACCCTTGTTGGTTATAATTGTTATTTTTGTTATTAAAGGCAGTAGTGTTTTGCTGATATGTTCCAGAATTAGGATAATTTGGACGATTATTGAAATTTGGCTTCTGGTTAGCATGTTGCTGTGGTTTTCGCACAACATTGGAAGAGCTACCCAGTTCCATTGGTTCTGGTTTGGGTTGATGGTGATTTTGGGAATTATGGTTTTGAAGATTATGATTGCGTTGCGGAAAACGCAAAGAATTATTATATTTTTGCGTATTATAATTATTCCGACGATATTGTTGAGCAAAGGTTGCTCGAAGGTTGTTCGACTCAAGTTCTTGTGCCTTGGCCAATGCGTTTGGCAAGTCGCTTGGGGATAGAGAAAAGAGTATATTGGCTAATGGCGGGTTTAGCCCAGTTATAAATACCCTTAAGGCGTACTGCCTGTTCTTTTTATTTAATTCATTTGTTAGTACAATATTAGGACCATGTGTCATTATTGTCTTATTGATCAATGCTGTTAACTTTTTGTTGATTTCATTATAATAATCAATGATGGTTAAGGAGCCTTGTTCGATTATATGAGGAGGGCGCTTATCAGCGTAAGCGAAATCTAATCGGCTTAAAATCACGTCCAAGTTTAGTACAGTGCCGTGGTTAGTTAAAATGTCGTTGGCGTCCTCAGTCACTTTATTTCTCAAGATTGTCATGGAATTATTCGCGGCTTCACGCCAACTTACATATGAAATTTTTCCGTTAAAAGACGGTAAGGATTTAATAACGTCTAGTGGTTCGTCGCATCTAACATTGTCGTCGACTCTTTGGGCGGTATACTCTTGTACATCATTTGTACTTGTTAATTGGGTCAGTTGGCGTGTTAAGAGCTCTATTGTTTCTCTTAAGGGAGCCGCATGGGTCTGAATCAGTTCTGTCACTTGTGCGGCTGTAGCCATTGTTACAGTTGGTGGCCTCAATTTGCTAAATAATTCTGACAATGATTCTACAGACGAGACTAGGCTCCTTCTCCTTGCAAAAGCTCTATTTCTCCCTCTAATTCACTAATTCGATCCAGTTTTCTTTTGATTTTTTATTTAGTTTTCACCCACTTATATAAATTTTATATTAATTACTTTCTACTCACATAAACCTTATATAAATATTGATCTAAGCAGGAATCAGATGTCTGGAAACAGCAATTAGTTGACTGGAATCAGGAATCAGTTGACCGGAATCAGGAATCTATTTATCGCCTTTTGAAGGATGCTTTTTGCTAGTTTAATGTTTTTTGTTTTCCTTTTTTTCCAAGGATGCTTATTTTCACTTTAATTTTTCCTTCTTTTTTTCCTTTTGGAAGGATACTTTTTGTCAGTTTAATGTTTTTTGTTTGGGTTTTTATTTTTTTCTCCTTTTTGAAGGATACTTTTTGTCAGTTGAATGTTTTTGTTGGTTTTTTTATTTTTTTTTCTTTTTTTTTTTTTGAAGGATACTTATTTACACTTTTAATTTTTTTCTCCTTTCTCAAGGATACTTTTTGTCAGTAGAATGTTTTTTGTTGGTTTTTTAAATTTTTTCTCCTTTTTTTGAAGGATACTTATTTACACTTTTAATTTTTTTCTCCTTTCTCAAGGATACTTTTTGTCAGTTGAATGTTTTTTATTGGTTTTTTTTAATTTTTTCTCCTTTTTTTAAAGGATACTTATTTACACTTTTAATTTTTTCCTCCTTTCTCAAGGATACTTTTTGTCAGTCGAATGTTTGTTGTTGGTTTTTTTAATTTTTTCTCCTTTTTTTGAAGGATACTTATTTTTACTTTGGCGGATGCTTGCTATCGAGTCATTACTTTTTCTTTTCACGACGTTACACGATAGGGCATCCCGGTTGAGCCCCCAGTTAATTTATTTATTCATTTATTTCAATATATTAGTTGATACATTAATACACTTAACATAGTTGTTTAACATACTTCTTATGTGATCATTAATCAACTCCCCGACTCAAACCGGTAACAAGCATTATACAGGCTTGTTGTCACGTTGCGCTTTCATTCCATTCTCAAGTCACGTTGTGGGAAATCCGAAATATGGTTTCTTGTTATCAATATTTTCGGTAGCAATTAATTTGCAGACGCTTGCGTTAACAATAATAGTTGCGCGTGTAGCGCTGAAGTCGTAATTCACATTGCAGCGAAGAATATTAGCGAATGCAATATGATTCTTTTGTTTGTTTAAATTAAAATACATATTGCTTTGTCAACGTAATAGTACGTTGCCTTAACTCCCCCCTGTGTAAAATCAATCGTTCCGATTGTTTAACAAATTTGGAGATCGTTGATGCTGCGGAACTCGCAACGTTGGTCTAATGAACCAGAGTTCTCTCTGTGACTCGGTGTTTCTGGCAGAATGCTTTCGTTAATTATGTTATTTATAGTAAGCCCCTTTTTTGTTTTAGACCAAAATTTTAAGGAAATTGCCAGTAAGGAAATAATAAGTATAATTGAAATGATTAAATTGATTGAGAAGACAACCTTTCCTTTGGTTGATATCAGATTTAGACTATCAATATTATTTGCTTGCAAGTCTTTAATTAGTTCTAATGAGAGAACTTCTTCCATTCGTTTGTTGTTATTGTTTGGCTGTAGTAATGCAGGAAGTGGTTTCCACCCTGAAATTTTTTTGGAGACGAAAGTTTGATTGTTAATGATAACTGTATCATTGTGGAACTGTAACAAATAGGTTCCAGACAATTCATTAGTCTTGTTGCTTGAGAATTTAATGAAACCTTCAAATTGGTTCAGCAATATTGTTCCAGGATATAATTCTTGAATTGAGGCAAGATGCTGATTATTTATGATTCTGTTTTGGGCAAATACATAACTTATTATATTCTTTACAATCTTCTTTGATTTCATAAATTTCATTGTCACATTTAATTACATTTTCGGTATTGAGTTTAATAATTCCATCATTTTTCTTAATTGGTTTAATAAGTAATCTTTCACAATTTTTATTGTCTATTGCTGGTAAGTTAATTATGTAAATCATGTCAAAATTATTTGTTGCTATCTTAATGGTAGCGAAGCTTAAGGCTTGCTCAATATCATTATATGGAAATTGTTCTAAATCCAAAAAGGTTCTAGCCTCTTCAATTTCTTTTTCTGATAAGATAAATGAATTTATTACTCCTACCTTTGCCCATTGTAAAGCATATTCTACATTAATTATTTCTTCCTTTAAGATTCTTAACTTATTAACAATAGCATCTTTTTGAATTTTCGTAACTTCTTCAATTGTTTGGATCGCTTTGATTATTGTATTTGTACTATTTGTGATCGAATTAATGCGGTCTACTGTATTCTTATTAATTATTCTTTGTTTCTCATTGTTTTCTAAAAGTCCTTTGATTCTATCTAACGCTATTTCATGGTCTTCGTGGTCAGGGGTTCCAGCTAACCATTTCCATGCTGTACCAAGTATGTCCAGCGAGCGTTTTTTTTTCGGGGTTTAATGATCTCTAGCTGTTGTTTCATTTGGGTCATATCGTGAAGAAGGAATGGGAGTATGGTACTGTTTCTCATAATTTTCGTATATACTTCAGTTTCTAGTTGGTTGATGGCGGATTCATAGTTGGTAAGGTTTAGTACGCGTATCAGTTTAAAGTTTCCGTTTTGTAGTTTAGCTTGTCCCAAATGTATAGGGATTAGCTGTGAGTTTGAGTAGTCAAATATCTGTACGTCAGATTGACAAATTTTAAAAATCGTCCGTAATATTAATAGCACGGGCGTCATTGTCTATAAAGAAGAATGTTTTTATGATTTAATATTTTCTTTATGTATAATTCTATTCCTACTATGAACTTTAACTTTATTTCCTAGATCTACTTGTATTTTTTGTTTTTTGTAGATATGATCTAGTTTATCTCTTTTGCCTATTAGTTTTTCATATACCTCTTGGTCGGGTTGGTAAGTTTTAATCTTGGTGTTTTGGTTTCTTTCTAACATTTTTATTTGAGCTTTGCGCATTTTATCCTTTACGTCAGCATGTGGAATTTTATTATGAAATATGTCAAAAGGTTTTTTATTGGTCACAGAGTGAATAGTTAAATTATACTGTTGTGCAGCTCTGTAAAATATTTCTATAGTATCTATTAAATGAAATTCCTCTTTTATGCAACGTGCAATTTCTATAAGGGTTGAGTGTACCCTTTCTACCTGTCCGGTGGTTGAACTATAGCGTGGGTCACAGTAAAAAAGTTGAATTTGAAGCCTTTGCATTAGTGTTTTAAATTGATGAGTCGAAAAACCTGGTTCATTGTCTAGTGTCAGTTTCTTTACTGCGGGAAATGTTTGTAAGATTTCTTGAACCTTCCGGTCGAGGTTAAGTTTATCTTCCGTGTGCCTTATGACAAGAAATTTTGAGTAAGCATCTACGCAAGTAATAAACTTTTGATTTTGCGCGTAAAAAATGTCTAAATGAAGGAACTCTCCCTCTTTTTCGGGAATTGGAGCCACTCCAATTGGAAGTTTATTTGGTTTCCTATCGTATTTTGCTTTATTGCATATATTACAATGTCTAGCATATTCCTTAAAAGATTTTAACATTGATGGCCAGTAGTATTGGGCAAGTACCTGCTTATGATTTTCCTTGCAGCTCCTGTGAGCGCGGATATGTGTTTGCTCTACTATAGCATGTCGATCGTCGGGATTGATCACATCAATGGCGAGTATTCTTGTGTAGACAAATTTAATCCTAAATGCGCCTTTAACTGTTTCTTTAAATTCGTATAAATCTTCAGCTGAGCAATGGATTGCGGTTACTACATCAGGCCTAAGAAATTCCAATAAAATTATTTTCAGGTTTTCTTTAGTGTCGAACTCTATTATGTGTCGAGTCCTGCTAAAGGTTGTGATTTGCTCATGAATAGAGAATGTTGCTCTGTTGAGCAAAATTTGCTGTTTGAATTCATAATGGGGTTTCGATACTTCTGGAATATCAAAATCGTCACTACTTTCTTTTGAATGTTGAGTACTGTGTAAGGACTCATCACAGGAAATATTGTTTAAAACTTGCCTGGACAGTGCATCGGCGACGACATTTGTTGCGCCGGGTTTGTATAGAAACTTTGGGGCGTACTCTTCTATAAAGGACATCTATCTTTTTAATTTGGCATTTGAATTTTTGTTGGAGATTGAAAATGTAAGCAATAACGTAGCCAAGAAATTCGACTTCTTTCTTAAAAAATTTTGACTTTTCCACTGAAATCTTCATGTTTGCTTGTTTAAGAGTGTTAGTTACTATGTTTAAATGTTCAATATGTTCTTTTAGTGTGTTGGAATAAACAATGATGTCATCGATATATACGTGACAGAATTTTCCAACAAAATTTCTTAGAATATCATACATGGCATTTTGAAATATGCTAGGAGCATTCTTCAGGCCAAAGGGCATACGGACAAACTCATATTTCCCATTATTGACCGAGAAAGCAGTTTTACAAATATCTGCCTCCTTCATAAGTATTTGGTGGAATCCTGACTCGCGGTCTATAGTGGAAAAGAATCTCGCTTTTCCAAGGTTTGATAGTATTACATTACAGTCAGGAATTGGATACCTGTAGGCAATTGTTTTCTCATTCAATTTTTTATAGTCGATGACCATACGCAATTTTTGCGTGCCATCGTCATTAATACCCTTTTTTGGGACAACCCAAATTGGTGCATTATAAGGACCTTTACTTTCGCGAATAATACCCTCTTGTAATAATTTTTCAATTTCGGTATTTACAAAGGAGTTAGCGGAGAGAGGATAGGGGTATTGTTTACTCCACACAGGGTCATTAGTTGTTGTTGTTATCTCGGCCCTTACATCGGTTCTAAAGGGTAAATTTGTGTCAATATCTGCGTGTAATTTTGATATATTATTCACTATATTTTGACGTAACTTCTGTAATGCCACATCATTTTCGGTATATTTTTCATTATACAGATTATTCAAAATATTTTGTTCGATAGTTTCTTATTGAAGAATTTTTTTTTAACGTTTTCTTTTTCATTACTTGATTTTTTTTTGTACCTCCTTTATCGAGCGTACTTTCTTTGGTTTCCTGATTATTATCTTCATCAGCTACCTCGCTTGTTTTTTGAAATTTAAAAATTGTTCTGTTTCGGTTTCCGCACGTTATTGTCCCTGCTTCAAAGTCTAAAATAATATTTGCCCTTCTCAGGAAATTATACCCTATTAAAATATCTGATTCGAGATTTAATATTTCGTAAAATCTTTGTAAGATACCAAATAATTTTATTTCATAATAATGGCTTATGATAGTAAAACCATTAATAGTTCTCACTCTTTTCTTAATAATTAATTCTTTCCGATTTTTAAATAAGTTCGGGCTGCAGTAATAACTAGTAGCGCCACTGTCTATTAAAATTGTATATCTGCGTCCTGAGTCTCCTGATTTGATAATGTAGGGGAGACCCGACTTGTATTTAAAAAAGCATCTTCTTCTATATTATTAATTCTTTGCTCTTTTTGGTTTGGCTGATAGCTCAATTGAGCGCTTTCATACTGCCTTTTGAACCCTTGTTGGTTATAATTGTTATTTTTGTTATTAAAGGCAGTAGTGTTTTGCTGATATGTTCCAGAATTAGGATAATTTGGACGATTATTGAAATTTGGCTTCTGGTTAACATGTTGCTGTGGTTTTCGCACAACATTGGAAGAGCTACCCAGTTCCATTGGTTCTGGTTTGGGTTGATGGTGATTTTGGGAATTATGGTTTTGAAGATTATGATTGCGTTGCGGAAAACGCAAAGAATTATTATATTTTTGCGTATTATAATTATTCCGACGATATTGTTGAGCAAAGGTTGCTCGAAGGTTGTTCGACTCAAGTTCTTGTGCCTTGGCCAATGCGTTTGGCAAGTCGCTTGGGGATAGAGAAAAGAGTATATTGGCTAATGGCGGGTTTAGCCCAGTTATAAATACCCTTAAGGCGTACTGCCTGTTCTTTTTATTTAATTCATTTGTTAGTACAATATTAGGACCATGTGCCATTATTGTCTTATTGATCAATGCTGTTAACTTTTTGTTGATTTCATTATAATAATCAATGATGGTTAAGGAGCCTTGGCGCATTACGCTGAGCTCTTGTTCGGTTATATGAGGAGGGCGCTTATCAGCGTAAGCGAAATCTAATCGGCTTAAAATCACGTCCAAGTTTAGTACAGTGCCGTGGTTAGTTAAAATGTCGTTGGCGTCCTCAGTCACTTTATTTCTCAAGATTGTCATGGAATTATTCGCGGCTTCACGCCAACTTACATATGAAATTTTTCCGTTAAAAGACGATAAGGATTTAATAACGTCTAGTGGTTCGTCGCATCTAACATTGTCGTCGACTCTTTGGGCGGTATACTCTTGTACATCATTTGTACTTGTTAACAGTTGGCGTGTTAAGAGCTCTATTGTTTCTCTTAAGGGAGCCGTATGGGTCTGAATCAGTTCTGTCACTTGTGCGGCTGTAGCCATTGTTACAGTTGGTGGCCGTGGCCTCAATTTGCTAAATAATTCTGACAATGATTCTACAGACGAGCCTAGTCTTTCTCCTTGCAAAAGCTCTATTTCTCCCTCTAATTCACTAATTCGATCCAGTTTTCTTTTGTTTTTTTATTTAGTTTTCACCCACTTATATAAATTTTATATTAATTACTTTCTACTCACATAAACCTTATATAAATATTGATCTAAAGCAGGAATCAGATGTCTGGAAACAGCAATTAGTTGACTGGAATCAGGAATCAGTTGACTGGAATCAGGAATCAGTTGACTGGAATCAGGAATCTATTTATCGCCTTTTGAAGGATGCTTTTTGCTAGTTTAATGTTTTTTGTTTTCCTTTTTTTCGAAGGATGCTTATTTTCATTTTAATTTTTCCTTCTTTTTTTCCTTTTGGAAGGATACTTTTTGCCGGTTTAATGTTTTTTGTTTGGGTTTTTATTTTTTTCTCCTTTTTGAAGGATACATTTTGTCAGTTGAATATTTTTGTTGGTTTTTAAATTTTTTCTCCTTTTTTTTTTTTGAAGGATACTTAGTTACACTTTTAATTTTTTTCTCCTTTCTCAAGGATTCTTTTTGTCAGTTGAATGTTTTTTGTTGGTTTTTTTAATTTTTTCTCCTTTTTTTGAAGGATACTTATTTACACTTTTAATTTTTTTCTCCTTTCTCAAGGATACTTTTTGTCAGTTGAATGTTTTTTGTTGTTTTTTTTTAATTTTTTCTCCTTTTTTTGAAGGACACTTATTTACACTTTTAATTTTTTCCTCCTTTCTCAAGGATACTTTTTGTCAGTCGAATGTTTTTTGTTGGTTTTTTAAATTTTTTCTCCTTTTTTTGAAGGATACTTATTTTTACTTTGGCGGATGCTTGCTATCGAGTCATTACTTTTTCTTTTCACGACGTTACACGATAGGGCATCCCGGTTGAGCCCCCAGTTAATTTATTTATTCATTTATTTCAATATATTAGTTGATACATTAATACACTTAACATAGTTGTTTAACATACTTCTTATGTGATCATTAATCAACTCCCCGACTCAAACCGGTAACAAGCATTATATAGGCTTGTTGTCACGTTGCGCTTTCATTCCATTCTCAAGTCACGTTGTGGGAAATCCGAAATATGGTTTCTTGTTACCAATATTTTCGGTAGCAATTAATTTGCAGACGCTTGCGTTAGCAATAATTGTTGCGCGCGTAGCGCTGAAGTCGTAATTCACATTGCAGCGAAGAATATTAGCGAATGCAATATGATTCTTTTGTTTGTTTAAATTAAAATACATATTGCTTTGTCAACGTAATAGTACGTTGCCTTAACTTGCATGGAAGAGTTTAGTAGCGCTATGTGATAATTTCCTTGGGAACAACAGAAGCGACGACTACATCACGGTTGTAAACGAATTTTTAAGTGCATATGGTGAAATGGGTTGCAACATTTCTTGCATTCGCATTTGGACTTCTTCCCACATAATCTGGGCCAGTTCAGTGATGAACAAGGCGAACACTTCCACCAAGAAATGGCTACGATCGAAAAACGTTTCGAAGGAAAAAACAAAATAAATATGATGGCAGAATATTGCTGGTCAGTACAACGCGAAACTGACAATGCTGACCTAAGGTCAAAAAAGCACTTTTGATCTATATATTTTCATTTAATAATATTTATTAGTAAATTTAGTTCGTTGTAAATTTTTGCAAAAATTTCGTTCTTATAAAAAGTAAAATAACTCAGTCACTTTTTGGCCGATTTAAAAAAAAAAACATTCGTTGAACTCGGTATTAAACGTACTCTTTGAATCTAATCAAAACTCATTTTGTGTTTTTATAAAATAGTGTGTGAAAATATCGCCAAAGGCAAAAAAAGAAGAAAAAGGGTAGCAAAATTTAAGTTTGTTGTGCAAAAACAAGTAAATTTCTTCAGCTTTATTTAGACGTCTATATATCTTTCAAAAGGTCAGAGTTTCTTCTTTCTTCAACCGTTCTTAGAATGAAAATCGGTTAATTAGCTAAGATATGGGCTAAGAAGTGTGCAAAAGCGCGAAAAATCTGTTTTTTAAGGTTAAGTTGAGATTTTGGGGGTGTTTGACAAATTCCAAAATTGGATTCTCGTTCTACTCGATAAGACCTACAAGAAAAATAACATCACTTGCTAGGTATTTTGACTTCATTCTTTTTTGTAGCACTGTAATTATTGTAAACTTTGTCTGTGAAAATATATAAATTTTTTTAACTACTGTCAAAAAAGTAAACAAAAAATCGCCGAATTTTGTGTAAAGATTTGGTAGGACTCATTCGAACTTAACGTAACAGTTGGCAGCACTAACTACGAAAACGTCGGAGTTGCAGGTTAGTATTTTTTCCCGAATTCGTGACGGGAGATTTCTTCACGACGAGAGTTCGTTCATTCTGAATGAGTGATTGGGCTGAATGTCTGCGTGCTTGGTGACCCAGTCCTAGGCTTTTCGGTCTACCCTAAATTCATTCATCCATTGAATATAGTTTTCAAGCTCTTTCCAAGTGATAATGAAAAAAAAGTTTCCTAGACATTTTTCGGGGTGGTTAAAAAAATTCCACTAAAAACTTGAGTAGAGTAAAAATATTTTCGCAAAAACTAATTTTATTAAAGTCCAAAGAAATTTGTTTCACAAAATAAATTCTCACAAATTGCTCTTAATATTTTTTTTTAACTTCTAGCTTAGTACACATGTATGCATTGAATATATTGCAGTTTTTAATTATCCTAACTCCGGTTTGAACAAGGGCAAAATATCAACTCCTCACGCAGTTGCCAGCCCTTTTCCTGATTTCAATGGCCGATTTACAAAAAATCGGTCCAAAGTGTAATTCACTTGAAACGAAAAAATTATAGCGGTAAAACACTTTATGACCGCTGGGGTGCAGTGTGTATCGGTGCGTCGAATAACTCGATATGCCGTTGAGTTCGGGCAGGGTAAGTAAAATCTGCAATGAAAAGGCTTCTCATAAAATACATCTGCGGTTCGGAGTCGGCACAAAACTTTAGGTCCCTTCATAAATAAAGTCCATAATATAAAATCGCAAATCACAAACGGTGGGAGAAGCTTGACCAAATACTGAGCTGTATAGTGCAAGCACCAAATTATTATTATTATTATAGATGGCTGCAGACGCACCATTGGAAAAAGTAAATTAATATTTTATATTTAAATCTGCATGTTTTGCGAATTGTATTAATGCATGTACTGGATACTTATACGACAGTTCGCAAAGTCGCACGAGAAATTTGCCGTTCGCCTTCTGATATTGAAATTCGAAATGTTTGTACACTGCCTTTTGCATCTGCTACTATCTCTCCGTCTGTTAAAGCTTCTTATACTGGTTTAAGCTATGCCTCTGTTATGAACAGAAACAAGGCCATGCCTTTGTCTCCTAGATACCTCCAGAAAATCAGAATGGTCAGCGGGGTGAGGGAGCGTATATATTGCTCTTCCGGCCATGACCGTCCCAGGGTCGTTCCTCGTATGCGCGCCACACCCTTATACTCCATGAGAAAGTGCTGCGGGGTATCCCCTGCCTAGTTACAGAAGCGACAGAGATCGCCCGACCAGTTTCTTTGTCTCCTTCCTGAGCTCCTCTCTTATAACACCAGGTACCACCGCAAGAAATGGCTTGGGTCCAACAGGGGTAGAGGGTTCTGCTTTCCTGGCAAGCCGGTCGGGTGCCTCGTTGCCATCCACCCCCATATGTCCCGGTTCCCAAAGAAGTAGGATCCGGTTTCTCTCAGCCAGGGCGTTCGATCTCTATGCACTGAAGTACTAGCGCCGATTTAACTTCGTAGGAGCGCCGCCTGACTATCGCTTGAAATTAAAAATCCCTTACTGCTGTAGTTTCTACCCAGGTTTATCTCGGCGTACAAGCTGATGGCAAATACCTCCGCTTGGAATATGCGCCAGTACCAACACCCTCCGGAGTCTTTGAACCATCCCTTTACCACCGTAGAGTTTTCCTCTCGCTGTGTACCTCTACCTCAAACTTTTTGTTGAAAGTTATAACTTTATTACTTTGTGTAAGTCATCTCGACGGAAGCACGTCAATGGAAGCTGAGAAGCTAGCGTCTCCCCAGCCTTAAATGACAGGACCTTGTGCGCATCGCTCCGTAAAACACACACACGCCAGCCACTAGAGTTTAGCAAAGGATTGCCATTCTGAAGTTAAAGCGACTCTGGATCCCCACGACTCATAGGTGAAAATAGGCATTATATCATGGTGTACACTGTACAGTCACCGCAGGACCCTGGAGCTTCAGAGAGTTATCAGCGCGAACGGGCGTGTTTTTGATCGCTCCATAAAACACCCTTCAGTGAAAGTATTCAAAATTAACAAACCAATGCGAGATTGTCTAATTGTAAATAAATACAAAAGATAACCACAAATAAACGAAAATTAATACCGCATAAGTGAAAGCTAAAATGCTAAGCGCTAATACGTTTCTAAATACAAATATATAAGTTTAAACAAAATAAAAAATTTGTTGTTGCTTACTTAGCTAAAACATAGCGGTCGATCGCTAAGCGAAAATGACAGAGTGCGGGAGATGTTGAAAAGGCATAAGAGCAAAATCGGAAATAAGGTGTGAAGGTGTATGTGGGAAAGTGTACCACAAATCAATAGCTTGAGCTGGTATTGACGATCACAGCCTGAAAGTGATGGATGGCTGTGCATTTGTGCGTTTTATGTGTGACGACTGCATGACGAACGTATCCAATGTGGACGATGCTCTTAAAGAATTGATGAGCATCGCACAAACAAATAAAGTGGACATTAGAGAGCAAAAAGTTTACATAGAGAAATTGTTGAACGAACACAACAAAGAGATTAAAATGATAATGGAAAACATCGAAAAACCAATCAAGAGAAACTAGAAATTATAAAGAGAATAGAAAATTTTGCAAAATAAATAAAGAGCAAATGACCAGAGTAGGAAACTCTACTAAGCTGTGCAAGCAAAAGAATGAAATTTAAAGTGAAGTGAAAAAGGCTACTAACAAAAACAGAGTAAAAAGTCAAGTGATGGTTGCCAAACAGAAGGAAGGTTGTTAGCAACTAAATTCAAATGCAGATAATCATTTTTATTTAAAATGCGCTTATCTCAATATTAATAATAGCTAATAAAGTGGAATTGGAACGGCTTGTTGAGACTGTAGATCCGGACTTAGTTCTATGCTCCGAAACATGCACTACAGAAAATATACACGATTAAGAACTTATATTTCCTACTTATCAATTGTTAGTTGTGATTTGCACAGCATACATACAGGCGGAGTAATCATTATATTGCGAGATACTATAAACTTTAAAGTAATATTAAAGAAGTCCATAGATAAAAACGTTTGGTGTTTAGTTATTCAGCTAAAAAGCTGTGGAACTAAGTGAAGAGTAGGGGTGGTTTACCACTCACCCTGTTAAAGTGATGCGGATTTCCTGACCTATATGGAAGCGCTGTTATCGAAAATATACGAAAACTTGGTAAACCACCATTGTTATTGGAGATTTCAATATAAATATGAACATGGTATCGACATATACATAGTAAGAGACTCAATGAGATTTTCGCTCAACAGTCGATGGAACAGCTTGTAAATTTTATAACACGTGTTACTGAACATTCCGCAACACAAATTGTTTTATTATACTCAAATACTGGAGAAGTTTCATGCGAAATAGGTGAGGGACATAGAATATCAGATCATGAAATTTTAAATCAGCAAATCGACGAACTTATCGAGAAGGACTGCATCCAGCCATCCCATAACATCAAAAAGCTTTCAGAGTTTAGCTAAGAAGTAGGATGACAAATTGAGACTGAGATGAATATCGTCCGCTCAATGCCCGTTAAGTCCCAGTTGACTACCTGTTGTCGTGGATTAAACATATAATGGCTCCGTACTCTGGATCTGAAGAATAGCGATTGTGAAATCCCCTTGAAAGATAACAGCAAACAGAATACCGCATTAAAATTGCCGGATCGTGGGCTGTTCTAATCGATAGTAATCGCGTTTATTCTGCACTCTGATTCAGACACTTTTCAGAGGCTGCTATATAAATTTATTGCGTTCGCTTACTTAAATGATATAATCTAGAATTTATTCCATATATACTCCGAACTATGATCCATATTTTGAATTTTAAAAAACACGTCTACACTTCCAAATCCGGTATTTCGCCACTAAATAACTGGAACCTGAATGCAAAAAAATTTCTAATTTCAATTGCACAATGTGATTTAAAAAATTTCCTGTGAAACTAACTTTGGGTATTGTTGAAATTTTCCCTTTCGGATTGGGTGATGTACTATTTTTCAGAAATATCATCAGCAAATAGTTTAAAAATACTTGTATTCCAATGAATAAATAATTTTAAAATGTTGTGAAAAGTACCTATATACATTCAAGAATTTTTAAAAAAAGATTCCAATCCAAAATAAATTCACGTTAAAATGCCTTTTATCATTTCACTTAGAACAAAACTAACGGATTCAAATATCAAGAAATAATATGAAATATATGATTTCAAACCAAATTCACAGGGGAATTTGTGAATGTAAAACTGAGATCACATTAATTTGGCACAAAATAATTTATATGAAATATACCGAATACATATATCGTTCATAAATTGACCTATGCGCAGTCAAGTAGAACCTGCAGTCTCATTGTACCAAAGCAGAATTATCTTGCGTTATTTGGAATGTTTTTGTCAGTGTTGTGAAAACATGGAATAGCTTACCGAAAATTTTAAATCCATTTAAAATTTTATACGCTTTAAATTTGAGGGGCCTTAATACTTACACGGTTGGCAAAAATCCTCCGCTGAATCCTCCGCGAGGGTGTCGACTGGTAATGGGCACCACAGATTTGTGTGTTCTGTGCGATGTCAGAATGGATTCCCAGCGAACGGAGGCCGCTGGAATGCGTATTCGCATTCTGTAGCATTTAGTAAACTACATGGCGGCAGATCTAAGGTAAGGAGGCCGGCCTGGGATACTCGCGGCGCCGGTAGAACCCAGCCTGGCAAGCAGATTGCAGCCAATGGGAGGTCAGAAATTGGTGCGCGGGCCCGAGCGGTCCACCCCCGGCACCCACTGCCCTTACGAGGCCGGAAGAAAGGATTGATTCGGCCAGGGTGGCTTTCACCATAGGAGGGCAGCCGACAGGATCTTGAGAAAACCCCATACCATGCCATATCTCTACACTCTAGCGGAAGCAGAGCATGCCGGTGAAATCAAGGCAGAAGTTGAATGGGCGATGGCCGTTATTCCAAACTACCAGCCGGGAGTTAGGGAGACGTCGGCTGCAACAAGCAAGCGCAAAAGGTCGGTGGACGTTGCGCACAGTCAAGCAAAAAAGATCAGGCCCCTTGGTTCGCAGAAGTAGCAAAGAATAAAATTTTGCTTGGGATCGATGAGAATCACAAGGATTCGCTAACGCTGCGACTGCTATGGAAATGGGTGAAGGCTGAAATGTCAAGCATCGCATTATAGGTTGTGAGAGAAAATCCGGGCCATCCGCCGACCTGCAAGGGGGCGGATTGGGTTCAAAGCAACATCCGCACGCGATGACGCAAGATCAGCTGCCCTATACAAGATGGCGATAGCTGGTTTAGGCGAAGTCTACCCCGGTGCGAAGCTGAAGGCGTGGATCCCGGTCAAACCTTCTGAAGCAGACGAAATTCTGGATATGATGCTGAGTTTCAATCCATAACTTCCAACACAATGGAAGGTGGTGAAAACTATCTCTAGAAATAAGGCAACGATGCAGGTGGTTCTCCCAATCAGTAAGAACTCCATTGCACTGCTGGAGAAATCGAAGTGCGTTATCCGATACGGGTTTGATACCGTAGAGGTTAACGTTTACCGGAATGACGTCAATGCGACCAGAACTGTTCGAGCCAGATGACGGATTGAACTCCACTGTTATCGGAGGTGCAGGTGGAAGCGATCACGACAATGAGGGTGCTCCAAATAAACCTGCACCATTGTAAGGCAGCCCTCTAAAGGGGCAGCTGACATCGTCCAGACTGGCCTCTATTTACCTAGCGCACGACTGAGTGGTGCCAACGCCCTCACTGCGCAAGATAGTAGCTAGTTCGCGAATACCGCTGATCATCGGAGGCGATGCAAATGCGCACCACTACACATGGGGCAGCAGTGATTTAAATGAACGAGGTGAGTCTCTTTTCGAATTTATTATTAACCAAAAACTCGTCATTAGCAATAGCTGAGAAGTTCCCACATTCGTTACAAAAAACCGTAAATAGGTACTAGACATCACTATCACGTCAGAGGATGTGGTAAATAATATAAGAAACTGGAGGATACTTGGAAATCATTCTTTCTCTGATCATAGGTATATCCAGTTTGATGTAGAACGAGGTACACCACGATCGGTTCCGACAAGAAATCTCAAAAGTACATACAGAGGCAAGAGAAAACCACATTGCAAATGCGAGAAAGGCATGTAGAATAGCCTTCAATAAAGCCACTGCCTCTGAAGGCGAAGGAGAAGTGCATTACATATAAACAATTGCTAAGGGAGTACAAAAGTATCCTTAGGAAATCAAAACGGGATAACTGGAGGGACTTCTGCATCGTGGTGGAATCTGGACTCAACGGCGCTATCGAATATGGGCATCGAACCCTGGCTGATAAGGGTCGTGGACCAGTTGCTGACATGCAGGGTAGTGCGGGCTCAACTGGCTGGTGTTTCGAGGAGTAAATCGGTCGGGAGAGGCACGCCACAGGGCGCCACAGGAGTCCTATCTCCTCTTCTATGGGTTTCTGCATTAAACCCACTGCTGCGTTGCACGGAAGGAGGAGGGTGTAGGGTTGTAGCCTATGCAGACGATCTAGCCCTGGTCGTAAGCGGGAAATTCCCACAAACGCTGTGTGATGTGATGCAGGTTAATCTGAAGAAGTTTGAAAACTGGGCCAAAGATAGTGGACTTAGAGTGAATCCAAGTAAAACGGATCTAATACTCTTCACAAGGAAGTACAAGATACCCGAAATCAAAACACCGGTGTTTTGGAACATGACGCTTAACTTAAGCGAATCCGCAAGATATCTGGGAATAATCCTTGATAAAAAGCTAAATTGGACGAGTAACATACAGGAAAGGGCGCGTAAGGCGACAGTAGCTTTATATAGCTGTAAACAGGCCATTGGTCGAAAGTGGGGCATGAGCCCAAAACTTACACAATGGATGTATACGGCGGTAGTCAGACCCATACTTCGCTACGGCGTGGCGGTCTAGTGGCCAGCCTTGGAAAAGAAAACAGCAGTTCTTACACTACAGAAAGTTAAAAAGAACGGCACTGTTATGCATCAGTAGGGCTCTACGTACTACCCCCACGGAGGCCACGAACGCTATAATTAACATACTACCCATAGAACTAATGGGAAAGCAATCCGCAGCGAAAACTGCTTTAAGATTGCGGGAAAAAAAATTCTGGAACATACAATCGAGAGGGCACGCCACCATTTCGGTAAACCATAAGCTTCCGAGCAAAACCGATTATTGCATATCAATGTTAGCTTTCAACAATAAGTATATCACAGAGATACCCAGTCGAGAATCGTGGTCGGAAGGAGTTCCGGCGCACGATAATTCAGTCAGATTCTACACCGACGGATCCCAGCTTGATGAAAAAGTAGGAGTACGCTGAGCAACTCGGGCTAGCGAACTTCTTCCGCCTCCCCGACCACTGTAGTGTCTTCCAAGCCGAACAAGCGGCTATACAAGGGCCCCACTGTAGACAGTCTGCGCTATGTGGTCACTACTACGAACATAGTGTACATCTACTCCGACAGTCAGGCCGCTATTAAGGCACTGACTCTGTCATGATAAATTTGGAAACGGTAGCAAACTGCCGCAGATCCCTTAATGTGATGGCAGAGCAGTTTGTTTTGCACCTGGTATGGGTACCTGGACATTGCAACATACCAGGTAATGAGAAGGCCGACGAGCTTGCAAGAACGGGTACCTCCGCACTAATTGCTACGGCAGGGAAGAGGTTATCCATGCCACTCGCTTCCTGCAAACTCAGTCTCAGAGATTTCTTCCTGGACCAAGCACGTCTGGGATGGGGACGCTGTGATAGGTGCAATACAGCAAAGCTCATGTGGCCCGAGTGGAGCATAAGGAAATCGCGAGATCTCCTGTCCTTGAGAAGATCAGAATTATCTGTGGCTATGGGAATTATCACAGGCCACCTGCTTATGGGGAGGCACGCAGAACGACTTGCAGTGCCCTGCAATGATTTCTGCAGAAGCTGCATCAACGAGGAGGAGCCGGAAACGATTAGGCACCTATTATGTGAATGCCCTGCGCTGTGCAGGAGACGACGAAAATTTTTGGGCTCCGGATTTTTAAAAGATCTAAGCGCTGCTGCTGTGTTGAACATATGGCAGCTGTTAAAATTTGTCGATTCCACGAACTGATTCGAGGAGGAGTAAAGGTTTGAGATCTCTGTGGTATCACAATGGGCCCAATATAGTGGCCTAAGTGTGCTGGCGGTATACCAGCAACCACAACCTAACCTAACCTAATACTTACACATCTAACCTTTCAGCTTTGAGTCTTGTCATGTATACATGTATATTGCTGCTATAACAAAACGGAAGATGGTTAATCTGAAGGCATAGTATACACTGTATCAACCGTCTAGCGCCGTTTGCTAATAGTAAAAAAGGAACTACATATGTTTGCACTGCCTATCAGCCTTGCTCTCATAAAGTATTTAGTGCTTAAGCCGGCGCGTAGCCCGAAAAGGAGATATTTTTGCCTTTCCTTACGATTCGCCACGGAGTTTGTTACCTATTGCAAGGAGAATAACATCATTCATATTAAAATTGCTTTCTGCATTTCGCGTGTTAATGGCCAAGGTGAGCGAGCGAATCAGAAGATATTCAACTATGTATTTACGTACGATTACATCGAATCCAATAACATGGGACTAACATTTTGTTTTAAAATAAATATACTACTGAGTTTTACTAAAAACGAACTTATCTTCAATTTTAAGCTTACCAACATTACATATAATAATTTAATCCGGAATCGACGTCCATTATAGTCAAACGATCTATAAATTAAATGAACATAGAACCAAGTGGAAGGACCGCTTTGATAAAAATCATAAAGCGTCTTAGGTCAACAATGTTAATGGTTTGTACCTTATAAAATTGGGGAGTCACGTATACGCGAATACCCGAGCCATATGTTGCAGCCAAAGCTCTTGGGAAGGATATTTACCTTCCCATAGGTATCGACGGCATGCAACTAAGTCAAAAGAAGTTTGTACCGGTTTAAGCTTCCGATAAAATGCACAGTGGGCTAAAATCGGGAAATTCTGGGCACGAAGCAGTAACATTATTTTCCGTAAAGTTCAGATATCTTGAATTCAAAATGGCTGAAATTGAGTGTAAGGGGGTTTTTGAGGAAACTGATTTAAAAAATAAGGAAAAAAAAGCACGAATCTGAAGGATTTCGAAACTTTTTCTTAAATAATATAAAACAATACACTTCTAACAATTCCCTTATTTTTTATTTTGGCAGGACCTACTGGGATCACAACTTTTTCACACTTTTAACTATAATTTTAAGTAAAAGTAAGAAACACCCAAGTAAGTGGTAATCGAAATCTTGTTTTTCAGACGTTCACAATCACACTTTATTTGGCAGAACACAACACAACAAAACAATTCGATAAATGTATAATTTAACATCAAAAACGGGTTTTGTAGCAGTAGTAATACGCATGACAACGACTAGCCTAGCAATGTTAACTTCAAACAGCTGTTGCAAAAAACACATGTGGGTGACTCCATTATAAATTCCCGAAATTGTGTCACCAACGCCCCTCTGAGACATATCTAAGAACTATTTTGACCCGGTATTTTTAAATTTTGGACACTGTGCGTTGATGCGACATGCCCCATAGATTGACTATTACAACGATACTAATAGCGAAGATAATGATTGACCCACAGGTATTAGGACGATAAAAACATAAGGGAGTGCCGAGCTGTCAAACGATCTGGCTACTCCGGAAAACACCGAATAGAAGACATATACTAAATGAAGTACCAAGAAGTTTCAAAAATTGTTTGATTTTAAAGTTTAATAAATTTATTAAATAATAATAAATATCTAATTAACTGAATACAAGGTCTATAAAAATCGCAATCGTATTTTTTTTGGATCCCCTTACATCGTCTCATTCTAGAAGTGCTTCGGATCCCTTAATTACAAAATATTGAATTAAATAAGTAATAAATTTGTTCATTGCGGTGGTGGTATTAGTTGACAGTACCATTGAGTATTCCCAGCAAGACCGACCTAACGCATTCTCTAATACATTAACAACATTTTGAAAGAAAACTAACACTCTTGCATTTTGCTTTCCCATTGCTATTGAATGAGTAAATGAGAAAACGATATGTGAATAAGTTGTTGATTATATTTCTTATTAACCCTGTCAGTTGATATCCATTATTAGTGCTGTGAAAAAACAAACCTGGTAGTCGCTAAAAGACCCATTAGATTAAACCATGGAACATGCTTCTGAAATTTATTTGTGTATATTTCACAGCACTTATTTAAAAAATTAAATTAGTAATACCTTTACGACAGCTGTATAAAGTCAGTCTGTTTTGCAGACAGACTTAAAGAAAGTTGTTTCCATTGTTAAGACTCTTAAAAATCGCAAGGCCGTTGGATTTGACAAACTAAACAATCGCCATCTTAAAGCTTTACCACAAGAAGGTTTTAAATTTCTAGTGTCACTATTTAACTCATGTTTAGAAAAAGCTTACTTCCCAAAGGCATGAAAGCATGACAAGGTCATTGCGCTTCTCAAAATCGGTAAAGACCCATCTCTTGCAGTATCCTACCGACCTATCAGTCTTCTCAGTAGTATGAGCAAAATTTTTGAAAAAATTACTCCTGCTGAGCAGTTCGGATTCCATTCTGGTCACTCAACCACGCATCAACTTCGCCGTTTAGCGTGCGATATTTAGCTTAGTTTGTCTGATAAAAGCTCTACTGTTGTTGTGGTGTTGGACATTGAAAATGCCTTTGATGCGGTCTGGCATGAAGGTCTAATTTTTAAAATGTTGACAGCGAAAATTCCTCTTCGTATTTAAAAATTGTAATGTCATTTATAAGTGGCCGAAGTTTTTCCGTATTTGTTTCTAACGTGTCTTCTCAAAGCTTTAATATTCCAGCTGGCGTTCCTCAAGGATCGGTCCTAGGCCCTATTCTGTACAGCTTGTCCATTTTCGATTTGCCAAAAAATCCGCTAACCAAACTTGCTCTCTTTGCTGATGACACCTATTTGTACAGCAGTGGTCGGTCACGACATGACTTCATTAGTCACAAACGTCAATTGACATCTTGCCGATCTTAAAGATTTCTTTCGTAAATGGAAACTTAAAGTTAGCTCAGCTAAAACTCAAGCCATGATTTTCACTTGTAAAAGAGCTAGTCAACGTTTTCCAACTAATATTATATTGTGTGACGGTATACCTGTAGTATGGGCATCGCCCTTAAAATAGCTTGGTTTGACTTTGGATAAGGCCTTAACGTTTAAATCGAACACTACTGAGCGAATTTCGAAAGCAAATAACTTAATTAAATGTCTATACCCTTTGATCTGCAGGAAATCTTCGCTTAATGTTGAAAACAAGTTGCTCATCTACAAAATGATTTTCTTGCCTACACTGCTGTATGCATGTCCTCTCTGGGCGGGGTTTGCCAGGTGTCACCTCAAAATTGCAAATTACTCAAAATAAAATTTTGAAAATGATCCTCAATTTGCCTTTTCATCATAGTACCATTTCTGTTCATGAAACAGCTGAAATTGTTATTCTAGATGCATTGATATCTAAGTACACAACGAAGTTTTACCAAAATTGTAAATTTTCAGATAATTCTCTGAGCCTTAGTTAAGTAATCTTGTTGTAACTAGTTTTTAAGTTTTATGTAAAATCTTTTGTGTGGTTTTGCATATTTTTTCCACCACTAAATAAAAATTATATTATTCTCATATTGTTTGTTGTAAAGTTTTTAGAGTAGCATAGTCTTAGTGCTGAACTTCCAGCTATTATTTATTAGCCTAAATCTTGTATATTTTGTAAAAATTTGGCAAATAAATGAATTGAATTGAAATTAGTAATTCGGAAACCATCAACATATAGTTTCGTGTAAGCATTTTTTCACATATCAGAAAAGAACAATTGTTGACTTGATAGTTTTTATTGAGTTTGAAACAAATTTTTTCTAACCTATGTATGTACTTCATAGCATGAAGTTAAGAACATGTTTGCCAGTTCTTCAGGTCCAATTACTCTATCAACTCGCCTACAAACAAATATTATCCATATAAACTCTGTCCGATGACCACCGCTATCATTCCTGCTATATCTCCCGAAGTACCCTCAAGGAATTTTATAAGTCCGGCCCCGATTTGATCCCGCCTTGCTTCCTTAAAAAATGTGCTGAATATCTATTTGAACCATTAACGAATTTATTTAACTTATCTCTTAAATTTGGAGTCTTCCCATTGGCTTGGAAGGAATCGTTCATTATACCCCGACACTCCTTGGTTTTCAACCTAATCTTCCTTCTTCGTTGGATATCTTCTTATCTGCACGACCGAACACAACGAGTCCTTTTTAAAAATACTTCTTCGAGCGTTATTCATTTATCATCAGGGGTTCCACAAGGAACTCACCTTGGTCCGATTTTGCTCTTACTTTTTATAAACGATATTTCTTTTGTTGTGAAATATTCAAAAAGTTTGTTGTTTGCGGATGATGTAAAGCTTATTAGATCATTTAACACTGTTGATGAAAGGTATTTACTAAAAGCGGACTTAAATAGCATGTCTAATTGTAACACTTCGACATAGGTAATTTTTGAAAAATTTTGTTGCCTAAGCTTACAGAACTTTTGATTAAATTTTCTTTGTATGTTTAGTGAACTCTTTTTTTTATGGTCAATTGCAATGGGATCCAAAAAAGGTTAACCAAACCAATACTTTTCCAACGCTACCGGGTTCAAATAGCGAAGTCGGCATTACTATCGTAAGCAAAAATCACCTTTCAAAATGACAATAGCCTAAAATGGAAAAAACCAAAAAAAAAAATACAAGAAAACGGTTGATTTGGGTAAGTTCATTTTATTTTGGCTTTATAAACTGTTTTAACATTCAGAAACAATAGCGTAAAGTTCGCGCGCTTCAATACTATGGCTCATTCGCGTCAGTACGTTTTTACTTTAGCACGTAACGGTCCTAATTATGATGTACATACCAGATCCTCAACTTATTTTTCCAGCCAATGGAAGAACAACTGTACTTTCGGAAAATGCGTGTTAAATCTTTCTCTCCTCGAAACCCAAGCACTGGAGAGTAAATACTGCAAAAACTGCAAAACCGAGCTATGCGCTTTATACTAAATAAGCCACGCGGGAGATGATCGCTGATATGAATTGGTAGAGTGTGAAGCAGCAAGTTTTTTATCATGCTATCAAATTTGTGTTTAACATAAAATAAGGCAGACTTCCGGATTATTTGAGTGACAATCTTCGACACGTTTGGTCGTGTTTTGACTTCCTATATATTAAATTTAATAATAAGTTACATATTATTTTACAAATTAATAAATAATATGTGAAATACGTACGATGTAGAAGAATATATTTCGTGAATAATAGAAAGTAAACAGAAATCATTGTTCACCACACATGTGGGGAAAAGCCCTGCAGTCTGAAGCTTTACGTTTTATCATGGTTGCTACAGAATAACAAAGAGCTTCTTGCTTGATAAAAATCTTGGTAAATGATCAATATTTTGTTAATTTGTCAAGAGCACAGAATAGAGCTGTTAGGCTACCCTTCTATAGAACCGAAGAAATATTTTCTATAAAGGGCTAAAGTGTTTTAATGAATTACAGTCGCACATAAAAAACTGCTCTAACTTTAGCAATTTCTAGAAATTACTGTATGACCATTATAAAACATTGGCTATCTCGTAAGGGTGCGGAATGGAAACATGGTCTTTCCATCCGTCCTGGCACCAAATAAAGGCGATATGACCATGGATACCCAGTCGAGAATCGTGGTCGGAGGGAGTTCCGGGGCACGATAATTCAATCAGATTCTACACCGACGGATCCAAGCTTGATAAAAAAGTAGGAGGAGGAATATACGCTGAGCATATTTTCATAGCGTCGCTAGCACTTGCTTATATACAACAATCTTGGAAGCTCGCAAATGTCTCCTTTATATCAAAGGTTGGCAAGGACGACTACGCTAGCCCCATCATTCATGCTAAAATGCTAAAATGTCTGGAAAGATTAGTAGAGCTACGCATTCGTAGGGAAGCGCTGTCATCACATCCTCTGTCTTTGCATCAAGAGGCCTATCAGGCGGGAAATCCTGTGAGACGGCTTTGCAAAATCTGGTTGACAGAGTTGGCGATAGGAAACAGTTCGCCCTAGGCATTTTTGTAGACATTGAGGGTGCTTTTGACAATGCCACCTTCGATGGCATGTGCACTGCTGCTCTACGGCATGGGGTAGATCCTTCGCTGGTAAACTGGATTCGTTCAATGCTGGCGCAGCGGATTATCAGGATTCAGGCAGAAGGGGATCAATACCTAAAGTGCGGAGTAAATAAGGGTTGTCCCCAGGGCGGTGTGCTTTCCCCTTTGCTCTGGTGCTTGTGGCCTGTCTAGTCACGGGCCCATCTCTGTCGGCTGTTTGCAGAAAAGCGCAGACAATACTGAATAAGATTGATACTTGGTGTGACGATAATGGACTGTCCGCACACCCAACCAAATTTAGTGTTGTTCTCTTCACTAAGCGGAGAAGGTTGGATGGCCTCACTCCCCTCAGACTTAAGGGAGAGACAATTCTCCCGAAGTGAAGTATCTAGGAGTTATTCTGGATGCAAAACTGTCGTAAAAATCTCACGTTGAGCAAAAGACCTCTAAAGCATTGGCTGCCTTCTGGCCGTGTAAACGGGTCTTCGGCAAAACGTGGGGTCTATCACCAAAGGGTATCCTCTGGATATATACCTTTATGATCAGACCCATAATCGGCTATGCTTCAGTGGTATGGTGGAGCAGACTCTCAATTAATAGCGTGGGGGACCTGCTTGCCAAACTTCAGAGAACAATCGCGGTGTGCTGCACAGAGGCATTCTCTTCAACGCCTGGCGCTGCTTTTGACGCATTGCTGCACTTACCGTCATAGGTGGGAAGGCCTTAAAGGCCACCTGCAGACTTAAAAGAAACGGATATTGGTATAAAACGGAGTGGGGCGAGGCGGAAAGTGCTGGCGGCAGAGATATGGACACTTGCGTCTTTTCAATGCCACAGGATAGTACGCCACCGTTTCCTTTGCTGATGAGATTCTATAACGTTGAGTTCCCTGAGGCTGAATGCTGGTTTAATGCCAACACTGAGCCCGGTCTTACACGTTTTCGAATCTTTACTGATGGCTCCAAAACTGACTCTGGGTCAGGATCTGCAGTTTTTATAGAAGAAAATGAGGATAAGCTTCACTTTTCTCCTGGGGAATATGCCTCGGTCTTCCAGACCGAAGTATTTGCAATTCTCAAAGCCATGGACTACGTGGTGGAAAATAGGGGGAGGGGGAGGAGTATACGTGTCTGCAGTGACAGCCAAGCTGCACTCACGGCATTGGCCAGCCCTCTAACTACTTCCAAACTAGTTCGGCAATGCAAGTCCCGACTGAACTATGTTGGTAAACAAAATGAACTTGGTTTACTCTGGGTGCTTGGTCACTCGGGAGTACCTGGGAATGAGACATCTGACCATTTGGCCAGAATTGGTTCAGATCAGGTGTTCCTTGGCCCGCAGCCAGCTATTGCACTCCCACCTTCGGCCATCGATGCCACTATCTAAAACTGGGTTAATACTTCGCTCAGCAATGACTGGGAGGCGTAGAGAGGTAGCAGATGGTCAAAACTCATGTTACCTTCAATCTCAGAAGGACTATCAAAACACTTGCTCTCGCTTAACAGGCAAGACTGCAGGCAACTTGTTGGACTGTTGGACTGTTGACCGGTCACTTCACGTGTCATAGACACCTGACAATGATAGGCGTACATGACAACTCCATATGCCCATCTTGTTATGAAGACGAAGAGACGGCGGAACACTTTCTATGCTTCTGTCCCGCCTTTGCAAGAACTAGATACGAATCATTTGGTCGCGACGTGTGGAGAGACGAACACCTGAGCTCTTTGACACCCCAAAATCTCCTAAGATTTATTCGTAAATCCTGCAGATTTAAAACAGATTAAAAGGAACATGAAAACAGTACAATGATTCCAAACAAAAAAAAATACGCTGAGCAACTCGGGCTGGCGTCCTTCTTCCGCCTCCCCGACCACTGTAGTGTCTTCCAAGCCGAACAAGCGGCTATACAAGGGCCCCACTGTAGACAGTCTGCGCTATGTGGTCACTACTACGAACATAGTGTACATCTACTCCGACAGTCAGGCCGCTATTAAGGCACTGACTCTGTCATGATAAATTTGGAAACGGTAGCAAACTGCCGCAGATCCCTTAATGTGATGGCAGAGCAGTTTGTTTTGCACCTGGTATGGGTACCTGGACATTGCAACATACCAGGTAATGAGAAGGCCGACGAGCTTGCAAGAAGGGGTACCTCCGCACTAATTGCTACGGCAGGGAAGAGGTTATCCATGCCACTCGCTTCCTGCAAACTCAGTCTCAGAGATTTCTTCCTGGACCAAGCACGTCTGGGATGGGGACGCTGTGATAGGTGCAATACAGCAAAGCTCATGTGGCCCGAGTGGAGCATAAGGAAATCGCGAGATCTCCTGTCCTTGAGAAGATCAGAATTATCTGTGGCTATGGGAATTATCACAGGCCACCTGCTTATGGGGAGGCACGCAGAACGACTTGCAGTGCCCTGCAATAATTTCTGCAGAAGCTGCATCAACGAGGAGGAGCCGGAAACGATTAGGCACCTATTATGTGAATGCCCTGCGCTGTGCAGGAGACGACGAAAATTTTTGGGCTCCGGATTTTTAAAAGATCTAAGCGCTGCTGCTGTGTTGAACATATGGCAGCTGTTAAAATTTGTCGATTCCACGAACTGATTCGAGGAGGAGTAAAGGTTTGAGATCTCTGTGGTATCACAATGGGCCCAATATAGTGGCCTAAGTGTGCTGGCGGTATACCAGCAACCACCTGAACCTAACCTAACTTAACTCTTACACATCTACCCTTTCAGCTTTGAGTCTTGTCATGTATACATGTATATTGCTGCTATAACAAAACGGAAAATGATTAATCTGAAGGCATATTATACACTGTATCAACCGTCTGGCGCCGTTTGCTAATATTAAAAGAGGAACTACATATGTTTGCACTGCCTATCAGCCTTGCTCTCATAAAGTATTTAGTGCTTAAGCCGGCGCGTAGCCCGAAAAGGAGATATTTTTGCCTTTCCGTACGATTCGCCACGGAGTTTGTTACCTATTGCAAGGAGAATAACATCATTCATATTAAAATTGCTTTCTGCATTTCACGTGTTAATGGCCAAGGTGAGCGAGCGAATCAGAAGATATTCAACTATGTATTTACGTACGATTACATCGAATCCAATAACATGGGACTAACATTTTGTTTTAAAATAAATATACTACTGAGTTTTACCAAAAACGAACTAATCTTAAATTTTAAGCTTACCAACATTACATATAATAATTTAATCCGGAATCGACGTCTATTATAGTCAAACTATCTATAAATTAAATGAACATAGAACGAAGTGGAAGGACCGCTTTGATAAAATCATAGAGCGTCTTAGGTCAACAATGTTAATGGTTTGTACCTTATAAAATTGGGGAGTCACGTATACGCGAATACCGGAGCCATATGTTGCAGCCAAAGCTCTTGGAAAGGATATTTACCTTCCTATACACAGTACAACACATGATTTGCCAACTCAATTCTGAGAACTGTATCTGAAATTAGACCCAAAAAGAATAGTTTCTGCATCATTCGTTGTGTTCTTACCTGCCAAAATATTTTTAATATCGTATAGGGGAATTTATCACGTTTTAGGCCCTGTTGTTTGACATAGCTCGACAGCCACTAGCCCGATTTAGTTGAAATAAATTTTAAAAAATTTAGAATTACAATTCCCTTAATATGTTTATATATTGTTTTCCTATACAAGCAACAGTTTCCAAGTTAAAAATAAGCGCATGAAGAAAACAAATTTTTTTTTTTTTTTTTTTAATTCATAAAAAATACAAACCGGAAATAAGTTTTAAGTCTAGTTACTTTTTCGCAAAGTAACATAACCTATGAGCGAAATGAGCCAAAGATCATGAAAATCGATGCACGCGTTTCGCTTTTATTTGCAATTGAGTTAAGGTATGAATGTTGTGCATACGTCGAGCAAATATACCTTTAGGTTGACGACAGAGTACACGCTATAAGCGAAGCGAAGATTGAAGCGATAATATTTCGTGCTATAATCAAAGCTATCACATGTCAGAGTGTATGCTAGTTTGCTTAATATAAATGTTAATTTAATGCAATATAAATGTCATTTAGTTGCTAATACATAATCAAAATGGATTCAGATGAAGAATTTTTAATATCAAGTAGTGTTTTAGAATTATTTTTTACAAAGAAAAGTGCAATACATGAGATTAACCAAAACCGTAGAAAAAGAGTTTTATACTCGTATGTTATATGACGAGTTAAGAAAACATCCAGGAAAATTCAGAAACTATACCAGAATGTCGACTAAGACCTTTGACACATAATAATTTAAGCGCGAAACAGACGTTAAAATGGCAGAAAACAAGAAGAATAGCAAAAATTCAGGCGAATTCATGCTATAAAGCAGTTCACAACATACTTTGTAGCTTCACGCTTCATTTATAGCATGAACACACTTTGCTCTTCGCTTACACTCTGACATGCATCAGCAAACACATAAGAAAATACAAGATGCTATTTATAGCACGATATAGCTTTACTGCTTTGCACCGCTTATAGCGTGTACTCTGTCGTCAACCTTACTCAATTGCTAATAAAAGCGAAACGCGTGCATTATTCTTTTTGGGTCTAATTTCACATACAGTTCTCAGAATTGAGTTGGCAATCAATGAACTGAAAAATGTTGTACTGTTATAGGTATCGACGGCACACAACTAAGTCAAAAGAAGTTTGTACCGGTTTAAGCTTCCGATAAAATGCACAGTGGGCTGAAATTGGGATATTCTGGGCACGAAGCAGTAACATTATTTTCCGTAAAGTGCAAATATCTTGAATTCAAAATGGCAGATACAAAATGGCGGACGGATTTACGAAAAAAGTTATTTTAAGAGCTGAAATTGAGTGTAAGGGGGTTTTTGAGGAAACTGATTTAAAAAATAAGGAAAAAAAAGCAAAATGCAAACTGCTAAGGGGGTTTTTGAGAGTTTTCGCAGCGTGCGCACTGCGACGAAAAAAACAAATCTGTAGCACGAATCTGAAGGATTTCGAAACTTTTTCTTAAATAATATAAAACAATACACTTCTAACAATTCCCTTATTTTTTATTTTGGCAGGACCTACTGGGATCACAACTTTTTCACACTTTTAACTATAATTTTATGTAAAAGTAATGAAACACCCGAGTAAGTGGTAATCGAAATCTTGTTTTTCATACGTTCACAATCACACTTTATTTGGCAGAACACAACACAACAAAACAATTCAATAAATGTATAATTTAACATCAAAAACGGGGTTTGTAGCAGTAGTAATACGCATGACAACGACTAGCCTAGCAATGTTAACTTCAAACAGCTGTTGCAAAAAACACATGTGGGTGACTGCATTATAAATTCCAGAAATTGTGTCACCAACGCCCCGTCTGAGACATATCTAAGAACTATTTTGACCCGGTATTTTTAAATTTTGGACACTGTGCGTTGATGCGACATGCCCCATAGATTGACTATTACAACGATACTAATAGCGAAGATAATGATTGACCCACAGGTTGTAACGTTGTTTTTTTCCAGCCGGGGTATGACTCGCCGGATCCAGGGTTCTTTTACTGGTCGTTACAGAAAAACCAGCAAAAGCTAGAGTCTTATTTCAAAAGCTTTATTTTCAAACAAAAGTGTATTATTTATATCTATACATTTACTCAAATTTCATTACTTGTACTGCCTCGTGAGGCCTAGCGGTGATCTCTCCGTGGTGATGCTGACCTTCGTTATGTACAGTGCCGCCTCGTGTTCGCTAACGGCGATCTTAGGCGTGATGACGTGGTCTCTCTGGCAAGAACGGCGATGTCTACGTGGCGATGCTGACTTTTGTAATGTACGGCGTCGACTTGCGTTCGCTAACGGCGATCTTAGGCGTGATGACGTGGTCTCTCTGGGAATAACGGCGATGTCTACGTGGCAATGCTGACTTTTGTAATGTACAACGTCGCCTCGTGTTTGCTAACGGCGATCCTAGGCGTGATGGCGTGGTCTCTCTGGGAATAGCGACGATGTCTACGTGGCGATGCAGACTTTGGTTATGTACAGTGCCGCCTCGTGTTCGCTAACGGCGATCTTAGGCGTGATGACGTGGCCTCTCTGGCAATAACGGCGATGTCTACGTGGCGATGCTGACTTTTGTAATGTACGGCGTCGACTTGCGCTCGCTAACGGCGATCTTAGGCGTGATGACGTGGTCTCTCTGGGAATAACGGCGGTGCCTACGTGGCAATGCTGACTTTTGTAATGTACAACGTCGCCTCGTGTTTGCTAACGGCGATCCTAGGCGTGATGACGTGGTCTCTCTGGGAATAGCGACGATGTCTACGTGGCGATGCTGACTTTGGTTATGTACAGTGCCGCCTCGTGTTCGCTAACGGCGATCTTAGGTGGTGGTCTCTCTGGCAATAACGGCGATGTCTACGCGGTGATGCTGACTTTTGTTATGTGCTGTCCTGGCTTGCGTGCACTCCTGGCTATCCTGTCGGGGCAGAGGATTACTTGGTTCTACTGCGGTCGTTGATCGGCTTACCACCGACTGCACCACGTGTACTGTACTAGGCTGTGGCCGCTGGCAGAAACTGACTACCGACTGCACCACGTATACTGTACTAGGCTGTGGCCGCTGGCAGAAACTGACTACCGACTGCACCACGTATACTGTACTAGGCTGTGGCCGCTGACAGAAACTGACTACCGACTGCACCACGTATACTGTACTACTATATTACGATACTACCGGGGCTTTCACCACACTCGCTTTACTACTGCACTGCGCCTTGTTGAGCCTTCGCCGGCTCGATGACAACTGACTCATCGGCGCTATTGCTCGTCCTTTTATGCTCGTGTTCTGCTTCTTCCTTGCTTTGGCATGGCCGTGCGCTCTGCGCGCCACTGCCCGTAGTAAGCGATTAGCTGTTCTTCCTTGCATTGGCACTGCTTTGCGCTTTGTGCGCCATCTGACCGTAGTTAGCGATCAGCTGTTCTTCCTTGGGCTCGAACCATACGTTTGGTATGGTTGGGTTGTTATAAACTAGTTGTATTATCTGTCTAGTATGCTTACATCTAGTAAACCCAGAAATTAAATTGTAATTCATGGTTATTGTGTTTTCTTATGACTAGCAACGTAAACTTATTTCATTTTTCTTAAGGCTATTAATGTTATGTGCGAGACGTATTTATTGCGTCGTCGCACCTCCTTCCTTCTTCCGGGGCAAAATGCGGACGCGGCCCGACCCGTTTAATCGGATCTGGAGCATGGTGTTCTCCATGATGAACCGGGAGGAGATGCGTTGCCGGGGTTCCCTCTGGGCCAGTAGGCGCTGCACTTCGTTCCGCAGGTCTTCATCCGTGTTCCCCTTTGGTACCCTGGAGTAAGTCGTGGATTCTTCGACGGCCACCGTTGGTGCGGGTGGGACTATACGGGGAATCGTTTGTAGCATAGAGGTGGCTTCCGGGGAGTCCCCCAGCCAATCCTCGTCGGATGGCAGCAATAGCAGAATATCCTCCACTATGCGCGGCCTGTCGTCGAAAGCGTCTCTGGCAGCCTCGATGAGCGCATAAAGGCTGTCGCCGGCATCGGTGGCGCCGGGGTTGGTCCCTTCTGTGTCCGATATCTCCTCGTATTGGGGAATTTTCTGCACACCGTGGGCGCCTTGATGGTCGTTGTTGTCGCCCGGAGTTCGGCTATTGGGTGTACTGCTGCTGCTCTTGGGCGCTACCTGTGCTGTTGCTTCGTCCACTACTGCGGCTTCGGCTCTATTCCCTGGCGGACCGGCCAGCATCCGTGAGAACTCTGCCGTCGTTGGCTTCGGTACCCACTGGGGTACTGGGCGGATGGATGGGCCGCGGCGTTTGCGCGCCGCATCTGTGCGGCTGTTCCGATGGTTTTCCTTCCTGGGGTTGACATTACCTATGTTCCACAAAATTCTATTCCCTTTTTTGTTTTGCTTCCGTGTGTGGGCTGCTCGCCAGGACAGTTTGACTGTGAATGGTCGGCACCTCCTTGCGTTGTTCTATTTATACGTTTTTTTTTTTTTTTTTTTTTTTGCATTTTCTTGCTATTGGCTATGGTAGATCTTCAGTTCATTAATGTTGGCGTTCTTGGTTTGCCTTCCGTCCACCCGTTCGAGGATTACTATTACCGGCGATATAAATTTCGTTACGCGCCATGGTCCATCAAATTTACGGCCGAGTTTGGCAGCGAAACTTTCCGTGGCCTTGGACAATTGGTGCGTCTTGGAGAGTACGAGGTCTCCCACTCGAGGTTTCCAGGTGCACCTTCGAAGGTTGTAATGTCGCGCTTGGTCATTTGCGGCACGTGTCATATTACGGCGTACTAGGACGAAGAGTTCTTTTAGGCGTGTTGCTTTCTCAATTGGTGACTGAACTACTTGTGAGGTCCCGGGTGTCTTTTCGCCGTATAATGTGGTTCTCGGCCTTGCACCAAAAAGGCTGGGCTAAAGCCGGTGCTCTCTGAAACGCTGGTGTTGATAGCTAGTGTTATTTCTGGTAGTAGACTATCCCAGTCACGTTGGCTTTCACAAAAAAATTGCGCGATCATGGTCTTGATGGTCCTGTTGGCTCATTTCGTGGGATTCTCCTGGGGTGTGTATGGGGCGGTTGTCTGGTGTACGATTCCCAGTTCGCGCAAGAACTGTCTAAAACTCCGGCTGCAGAATTGGCTGCCGTTGTCGGATATAAATAGTTTTGGTATTCCGAACCGAGCTAGGATTCTTTCTCGGAAGGCCCTTTTGAGGTTCTCGGTGCTTGCCTTTCGCATCGGTATCAGCTCACACCACTTAGAGAAACGGTCGAAGAAAACTAGCAATGTGATGTTCCCATGTTTTGATCTCGGTAGAGGACCGACCAAGTCTGCGCATAGCATTGCCCATGGCTCCTCTGCTATTTGTGTTAGCATGGTCCCCGTGGGCCCCTGTTGGCTTGGCTTGTATTTTTGGCAACTGTCACAGCTTCGTACGTAGCGGCTGGTGTCCCGGAATATCCCGGGCCAATAGTAACGATTGGAGATTCGGAGTATGGTCTTTCTGATACCCATGTGTCCTGCGGTACGGTCGTCGTGGCATTCTTTTAACACCTGCTCTCGAAAGTAGGTGGGGACACAAAGCTTCCAGGGCGTACAGTCTTCATCGCCCGGTTGTGCTTGGATGTGGCGGTATAGTTGGCCATTTTCGATGACGTAGTCGGGGAATTTGTCGGCGTGCTTCTTTATTTCATCTTTGCGCTTGTCTATCCACTTGCATGTTGGCTGGGGGGCGTTTTCGGGCGTGCATTGTAGGCGCGCCAGTTCTACCGGCTGTCGGGAGAGCGCATCCGCGATGACGTTATACTTTTCCTTCCTGTATTGAACGGTGAATTTGTATTGTTGGAGTTCTAGGGCCCACCGTGCGATACGACCTGACGGGCTCTCGATGGAATTCAGCCATTTGAGCGACAAGTGGTCCGTGATGACCGTAAAGTGGTATCCTTCCAAGTACGGCCGCATTTTATGAATGCCCCAGATTATGGCGAGGCACTCCTTTTCGCTGGGGGAATAGTTTCGTTCGGGCTTGCTGAGGTGACGGCTGGCATACGCGATTACTCTCTCGCTCCCGTCGATTTCTTGCGTGAGTCCGATGTCACTAGCATCAGTTTGTAAAATAAACTTGCTGGAGAAATCGGGGCAAGCGAGTATCGGAGCTTCTGTCAGTCTTCTCTTTAGTTCATTTAACGCGGATTGTTGTTCTTCGCCCCACGACCATTTTTGTCCCTTTTTCAGTAGTCTGGTAATTCGCTGCGCCACTTTGGAGAACTCTGGTACAAAGCGTCTATACCACGAGGCGATACCTATGCAACGTCGTAGTTCTCGGAGGTTGGTTGGAGCGGGTAACTCTTGAATTGCCTGTATCTTTTCGGGGTCCGTATGGATGCCTTGGCTGCTTACCACATGCCCCAGGTATTTAATCTCTTTCTTAAAAAAGTCGCACTTTTCTGAGTTGATTCGTAGGTTGGCGGCACGCAGTCGTGTGAAAACTTCTCGGAGGTTGGCCATGTGTTCTTTAATGGTACGTCCGGTCATGATAATGTCGTCCAAATATGCGAATGCAAAAGGTTCCAAGTCAGGACCGATTACTTGGTCAAGTGCCCTCTGGAAGGTAGCTGGCGCCGAGTTAAGGCCGAAGGGCATAACTCTCCATTGGAAAAGCCCTCTCCCTGCTACTGTAAATGCTGTGTACATCTTGCTTCTCTCTTCCATGGGGATTTGCCAATATCCGTTCTTGAGATCGATACTGCTGATGTAACGTGCGTCTCTGAGTCTTTCCAAGATGTGGTTAATTCGAGGTAGTGGGTATGCGTCTGGAATAGAATTTGCGTTTAGCTGTCTGAAATCTACACACAATCTCCACTTCCCATTTTTCTTTCTTACCAACACCAAGGGAGCACTGTGCGGACTGCGTGAAGGCTCGATGCATCCCTTCTCAAGTAGTTCATTGATCTCCTGGTTAATTATTGCTTGGATCGCTGGGTTCTTCGGAAAGTATCGTTGTTTGATTGGTCTTTCATCGACCATTGTTATTTTGTGACTTGTAATGTGGGATACACCACTGAGATCGTCGAATAGCCTTAGCTCGTGGTGTAGAAACTTTTCTATCTCTCGTTGCTCTTGGTACGGCGTGTCGTTGCTTTGGTTCTCTGGGTTTTGCTGGTCTGTGTGCTGCAGTGAGACGGTACCCTTGGGTTTGGGGAGCGCCTTCACACTGCTTATTCGATGCTTACCTCTCGGGCTAGTTCTTGGCGTACCTAAGGATACGGAGTTCCCGCCGCACGTTATCGTGGTATTTGTTCTCTCGAGGAAGTCCACGCCCAGGGTGACATCATCGCTGGCGGTCTCCATTATCAGAAATGGGATCGTATGTGAAGTTCCTCCGAACACTACTGGCAATGATAGGGTTTCTCTCACTCTATCGACTCTGCCGTCTGCGAATCGGACATCTTCCGCGGTGGGTCTCGTCGGGTACCTTTAGTAAAATTCTTCGCTGAAGGTCTTTGTTATGAAACTCCTCGTAGCCCCTGTGTCGATGGTTGCCTGCACAGTCACCCCTCCGATCTGGGCGCTTGCTGACAGTCGGAAGTCTTGGTAGATTAGTTCTGTTGCGGGGTTGCTTGTCCGACCTTCGAGTATCCCCGCTGCCTTGAGGGTCGGTCTGCGTTTCCCGCCGTTTGCTTTCGGCAGCAGTCTATCGTGCGTATTTCTGGTCGGGCGAAGTGCCCTCCTCGTCCGCATCTAAAGCAGACCGTACGTTTTTCCATGTGCCTCCATGCCTCGATTGCTTATCTGGTTCCTTGGCTCATGTCTCGGTTGGTTACTTCTTGAGCGGACTTCTACGTAGTCTTCGGCCATCGCGGTCTGCTGGCTAAGTGTCTGGAACTCGTGACGCTTCACGTACAATTGTAGTTCTGGCAGACAATTGCGGTATACTCGGTCGAGTTGTTGCTCCTTCTTGTATCCCGCGTGTCTCATTAGGTCTTGGATCCTTATAAGGAATGCTTTAAAAGGCTCGTTGGATCTCTGCGTGCATTGGCGGATTTGAACGTCCAGGTGCTCGAAAAACCGTGTCGGAAGAAAGGTCAGGAAATCTTTCTTGAAGTTGGCCCATTGGCCCCAGTTCTCGTTGTTATTTCGATACCAGGTTCTTGCGTCGTCTATCAAAAGCTCGGGCATCACACGGGGGAGGCTGTCGTTGTTGATCCCGTAGATTTCGGATAATTCTTCTATCCGTTCTATGAATGCCAAAGGATCAGTGCCACCGCTGTATTTGATTCCCCACTTTCTTATCTTCTCGATTGCTGGGGTAGCAGGTCGTAGTTCGTGTTCTGTGTCATGGACATCCGGCCGGTGTCGGGATGGGAGATTCCATCCTTCGGTTCTATCTTCCGTTGCTACTGGTTCATGGATCTTCGGAACCGCGCCTTTCATAGTGGCGGGGGTTTTAAGTGGCAGACTTGGTCCAACTTCCATGCTCGGAGATGTTGCTCTGGCGTGGAACGCCTCTAGTTCCAGCAACCGTTCCTCGTACTCAGGCTGGTTTAAAAGCTCTGCTAGAGTGTTAGCGCAGCGTCGTCTCAATTCATCTACACTCCCGGAGTCGTCGAACTTGAACTCCTTGGCGTAATTTAATAAATCTTCCTTACGAAGATAATACACCCACGATATTCGGACCATAATTAGTCCCCTTTTAATTCTCTGTCAACTTGGGTTTAGTTTTCTCGTGTCTTCTTCTTCACGTTAACTCTGTGAATTCTTTTATGCCTCGCTCCTTGTAATTTTCGGTTTTTTTTTTTTTTTGATTCGTTTGCACCTTTTAGATTTATTATTATAAAAGGCTTTTGTTCATATAGGACTCTGCTTAATAGAGTCCCTGCTCGGGCGCCATCTGTAACGTTGTTTTTTTCCAGCCGGGGTATGACTCGCCGGATCCAGGGTTCTTTTACTGGTCGTTACAGAAAAACCAGCAAAAGCTAGAGTCTTATTTCAAAAGCTTTATTTTCAAACAAAAGTGTATTATTTATATATATACATTTACTCAAATTTCATTACTTGTACTGCCTCGTGAGGCCTAGCGGTGATCTCTCCGTGGTGATGCTGACCTTCGTTATGTACAGTGCCGCCTCGTGTTCGCTAACGGCGATCTTAGGCGTGATGACGTGGTCTCTCTGGCAAGAACGGCGATGTCTACGTGGCGATGCTGACTTTTGTAATGTACGGCGTCGACTTGCGTTCGCTAACGGCGATCTAAGGCGTGATGACGTGGTATCTCTGGGAATAACGCCGATGTCTACGTGGCAATGCTGACTTTTGTAATGTACAACGTCGCCTCGTGTTTGCTAACGGCGATCCTAGGCGTGATGGCGTGGTCTCTCTGGGAATAGCGACGATGTCTACGTGGCGATGCTGACTTTGGTTATGTACAGTGCCGCCTCGTGTTCGCTAACGGCGATCTTAGGTGGTGGTCTCTCTGGCAATAACGGCGATGTCTACGCGGTGATGCTGACTTTTGTTATGTGCTGTCCTGGCTTGCGTGCACTCCTGGCTATCCTGTCGGGGCAGAGGATTACTTGGTTCTACTGCGGTCGTTGATCGGCTTACCACCGACTGCACCACGTGTACTGTACTAGGCTGTGGCCGCTGGCAGAAACTGACTACCGACTGCACCACGTATACTGTACTAGGCTGTGGCCGCTAGCAGAAACTGACTACCGACTGCACCACGTATACTGTACTAGGCTGTGGCCGCTGACAGAAACTGACTACCGACTGCACCACGTATACTGTACTACTATACTACGATACTACCGGGGGTTTCACCATACTCGCCTTACTACTGCAGTGCGCCTTGTTGAGCCGTCGCCGGCTCGATGACAACTGACTCATCGGCGCTATTGCTCGTCCTTTTATGCTCGTGTTCTGCTTCTTCCTTGCTTTGGCACGGCCGTGCGCTCTGCGCGCCATCTGACCGTAGTTAGCGATCAGCTGTTCTTCCTTGGGCTCGAACCATACGTTTGGTATAGTTGGGTTGTTATAAACTAGTTGTATTATCTGTCTAGTATGCTTACATCTAGTAAACCCAGAAATTAAATTGTAATTCATGGTTATTGTGTTTTCTTATGACTAGCAACGTAACCTTATTTCATTTTTCTTAAGGCTATTAATGTTATGTGCGAGACGTATTTATTGCGTCGTCGCAAGGTATTAGGACGATAAAAACATAAGGGAGTGCCGAGCTGTCAAACGATCTGGCTACTCCGGAAAACACCGAATAGAAGACATATACTAAATGAAGTACCAAGAAGTTTCAAAAATTTTTTTGATTTTAAAGTTTAATAAATTTATTAAATAATAATAAATATCTAATTAACTGAATACAAGGTCTATAAAAATCGCAATCGTATTTTTTTTGGATCCCCTTACATCGTCTCATTCTAGAAGTGCTTCCGATCCCTTAATTACAAAATATTGAATTAAATAAGTAATAAATTTGTTCATTGCTGTGGTGGTATTACTTGACAGTACCATTGAGTATTCCCAGCAAGATCGACCTAACGCATTCTCCAATACATTAACAACATTTTGAAAGAAAACTAACACTCTTGCATTTTGCTTTCCCATTGCTATTGAATGAGTAAATGAGAAAACGATATGTGAATAAGTTGATGATTATATTTCTTATTAACCCTGTCAGTTGATATCCATTATTAGTGCTGTGAAAAAATAAACCTGGTAGTCGCTAAAAAGACCCATTAGATTAAACCATGGAACATGCTTCTGAAATTTATTTGTGTATATTTCACAGCACTTATGTATTTAAAAAATGAAATTAGTAATACCTTTACGACAGCTGTATAAGGTCAGTCTGTTTTGCAGACAGACTTAAAGACAGTTGTTTCCATTGTTAAGACTCTTAAAAATCGCAAGGCCGTTGGACTTGACAAACTAAACAATCGCCATCTTAAAGCTTTACCACAAGAAGGTTTTAAATTTCTAGTGTCACTATTTAACTCACGTTTAGAAAAAGCTTACTTCCCAAAGGCATGAAAGCATGCCAAGGTCATTGCGTTTCTCAAAATCGGTAAAGACCCATCTCTTGCAGTATCCTACCGACCTATCAGTCTTCTCAGTAGTATGAGCAAAATTTTTGAAAAAATTACTCCTGCTGAGCAGTTCGGATTCCGTTCTGGTCACTCAACCACGCATCAACTCCGCCGTTTAGCGTGCGATATTTAGCTTAGTTTGTCTGATAAAAGCTCTACTGTTGTTGTGGTGTTGGACATTGAAAATGCCTTTGATGCGGTCTGGCATGAAGGTCTAATTTTTAAAATGTTGACAGCGAAAATTCCTCTTCGTATTTAAAAATTGTAAAGTCATTTATAAGTGGCCGAAGTTTTTCCGTATTTGTTTCTAACGTGTCTTCTCAAAGCTTTAATATTCCAGCTGGCGTTCCTCAAGGATCGGTCCTAGGCCCTATTCTGTACAGCTTGTCCATTTTCGATTTGCCAAAAAATCCGCTAACCAAACTTGCTCTCTTTGCTGATGACACCTATTTGTACAGCAGTGGTCGGTCACGACATGACTTCATTAGTCACAAACGTCAATTGACATCTTGCCGATCTTAAAGATTTCTTTCATAAATGGAAACTTAAAGTTAGCTCAGCTAAAACTCAAGCCATGATTTTCACTTGTAAAAGAGCTAGTCAACGTTTTCCAACTAATATTATATTGTGTGACGGTATACCTGTAGTATGGGCATCGCCCTTAAAATAGCTTGGTTTGACTTTGGATAAGGCCTTAACGTTTAAATCGAACACTACTGAGCGAATTTCGAAAGCAAATAACTTAATTAAATGTCTATACCCTTTGATCTGCAGGAAATCTTCGCTTAATGTTGAAAACAAGTTGCTCATCTACAAAATGATTTTCTTGCCTACACTGCTGTATGCATGTCCTCTCTGGGCGGGGTTTGCAAGGTGTCACCTCAAAACTGCAAATTACTCAAAATAAAATTTTGAAAATGATCCTCAATTTGCCTTTTCATCATAGTACCATTTCTGTTTATGAAACAGCTGAAATTATTTTCTAGATGCATTGATATCTAAGTACACAACGAAGTTTTACCAAAATTGTAAATTTTCAGATAATTCTCTCAGCCTTAGTTAAGTAATCTTGTTGTAACTAGTTTTAAAGTTTTATTTAAAATCTTTTGTGTGGTTTTGCATATTTTCTCCACCACTAAACAAAAATTATATTCTTCTCATATTGTTTTGTTGCACTGTGTTAGTTTTTAGAGTTGCATAGTCTTAGTACTGAACTTCCAGCTATTATTTATTAGCCTAAATCTTGTATATTTTGTAAAAATTTGGCAAATAAATGAATTGAATTGAAATTAGTAATTCGGAAACCATCAACATATAGTTTCGTGTAAGCATTTTGTCACATATCAGAAAAGAACAATTGTTGACTTGATAGTTTTTATTGAGTTTGAAACAAATTTTTTCTATGTACTTCATAGCAGGAAGTTAAGAATATGTTTGCCCAGTTCTTCAGGTCCAATTACTCTATCAACTCGCCTACAAACAAATATTATCCATATAAACTCTGTCCGATGACCACCGCTATCATTCCTGCTATATCTCCCGAAGAAGTGTTTCATTACTTAAGTACCCTCAAGGAATCTTATTAGTCCGGCCCCGATTTGATCCCGACTTGCTTCCTTAAAAAATGTGCTGAATATCTATTTGAACCCTTAACGAATTTATTTAACTTATCTCTTAAATTTGGAGTCTTCCCATTGGCTTGGAAGGAATCGTTCATTATACCCCTAGACTCCTTGGTTTTCAACCTTATCTTCCTTCTTCGTTGGATATATTCGTATCTGCACGACCGAACACAACGAGTCCTTTTTAAAAATACTTCTTCGAGCGTTATTCATTTATCATCAGTGGTTCCACAAGGAACTCACCTTGGTCCGCTTTTGCTCTTACTTTTTATAAACGATATTTCTTTTGTTGTGAAATATTCAAAAAGTTTGTTGTTTGCGGATGATGTAAAGCTTATTAGATCATTTAACACTGTTGATGAAAGGTATTTACTAAAAGCGGACTTAAATAGCATGTCTAATTGTAACATTTCGACATAGGTAATTTTTGAAAAATTTTGTTGCCTAAGCTTACAGAACTTTTGATTAAATTTTCTTTGTATGTTTAGTGAACTCTCAGAATGTCTATTATGGTCAATTGCAATGGGATCCAAAAAAGGTTAACCAAACCAATACTTTTCCAACGCTACCGGGTTCAAATAGCGAAGTCGGCATTACTATCGTAAGCTAAAATCACCTTTCAAAATGACAATAGCCTAAATTGTAAAAAACCAAAAAAAAAATACAAGAAAACGGTTAATTTGGGTTAGTTCATTTTATTTTGGCTTTATAAACTGTTTTAACATTCAGACCCAATAGCGTAAAGTTCGCGCGCTTCAATACTATGGCTCATTCGCGTCAGTACGTTTTTACTTTAGCACGTAACGGTCCTAATTATGATGTACATACCAGATCCTCAACTTATTTTTCCAGCCAATGGAAGAACAACTGTACTTTCGGAAAATGCGTGTAAAATCTTTCCTTCCTCGAAACCCAAGCCAGCACTAGAGAGTAAATACTGCAAAAACTGCAAAACCGAGCTATGCGCTTTATACTAAATAAGCCACGCGGGAGATGATCGCTGATATGAATTGGTAGAGTGTGAAGCAGCAAGTTTTTTATCATGCTATCAAATTTGTGTTTAACATAAAATAAGGCAGACTTCCGGATTATTTGAGTGACAATCTTCGACACGTTTGGTCGTGTTTTGACTTCCTATATATTAAATTTAATAATAAGTTACATATTATTTTACAAATTAATAAATAATATGTGAAATACGTACGATGTAGAAGAATATATTTCGTGAATAATAGAAAGTAAACAGAAATCATTGTTCACCACACATGTGGGGAAAAGCCCTGCAGTCTGAAGCTTTACGTTTTATCATGGTTGCTACAGAATAACAAAGAGCTTCTTGCTTGATAAAAATCTTGGTAAATGATCAATATTTTGTTAATTTGTCAAGAGCACAGAATAGAGCTGTTAGGCTACCCTTCTATAGAACCGAAGAAATATTTTCTATAAAGGGCTAAAGTGTTTTAATGAATGACAGTCGCACATTAAAAACTGCTCTAACTTTAGCAATTTCTAGAAATTACTGTATGACCATTATAAAACATTGGCTATCCGGTAAGGGTGCGGAATGGAAACATGGTCTTTCCATCCGTCCTGGCACCAAATAAAGGCGATATGACCATGGATACCCAGTCGAGAATCGTGGTCGGAGGGAGTTCCGGGGCACGATAATTCAATCAGATTCTACACCGACGGATCCAAGCTTGATAAAAAAGTAGGAGGAGGAATATACGCTGAGCATATTTAAGCTCGTAAATGTCGCCCTTATATCAAAGGTTGGCAATGACGACTACGCTAGCCCCAGAAGCTACAGACCTATTAGCATGACATCATTCATGCTAAAATGTCTGAAAAGATTAGTAGATCTACGGATTCGTAGGGAGGCGCTGTCATCACATCCTCTGTGTTTGCATCAACAGGCCTATCAGGCGGGAAAATCCTGTGAGACGGCTTTGCAAAATCTGGTTGCCAAAGTTGGCGATAGGAAACAGTTCGCCCTGGGCATTTTTGTAGACATTGAGGGTGCTTTTGACAATGCCACCTTCGATGGCATGTGCACTGCTGCTCTACGGCATGGGGTAGATCCTTCGCTGGTAAACTGGATTCGTTCAATGCTGGCGCAGCGGATTATCAGGATTCAGACAGAAGGGGATCAATACCTAAAGTGCGGAGTAAATAAGGGTTGTCCTCATGGCGGTGTGCTTTCCCCTTTGCTCTGGTACTTGGTAATTGACTATATTCTTGTCACTCTTGATGACTCGAACATCTACGCTCAGGCCTATGCGGACGTTGTGGCCTGTCTAGTCACGGACCCATCTCTGTCGGCTGTTTGCAGGAAAGCGCAGACAATACTGAATAAGATTGACACTTGGTCTGGACTATCCGCAAACCCAACCAAAACTAGTGTTGTTCTCTTCACTAAGCGGAGAAGGTTGGATGGCCTCACTCCCCTCACACTTAAGGGAGTCACAATTCAGACTTCTCCCGAAGTGAAGTATCTAGGAGTTATTCTGGGTGCAAAACTCTCGTAAAAATCTCACGTTGAGCAAAAGACCTCTAAAGCATTGGCTGCCTTCTGGCCGTGTAAACGGGTCTTGGCAAAACGTGGGGTCTATCACCAAAGGGTATCCTCTGGATATATACCTCTATGAGTAGACCCATAATCAGCTATGCTTCAGTGGTATGGTGGAGCAGACTCTCAATTAATAGCTTGGGGGACCTGCTTGCTAAACTTCAGAAAACAATCGCCGTGTGTGTACAGGGGCATTCTCTACAACGCCTGGCGCTGCTTTTGACGCATTGCTGCACTTACCGTCACTTTGTATATTCATACGTGGGGAGGCCTTAAAGGCCACCTGCAGACTTAAAAGAAACGGATATTGGTATAAAACGGAGTGGGGCGAGGCGGAAATTGCTGGTGGCAGAGATATGGACACTTGCGTCTTTTCAATGCCATAGGATATTACGCCACCGTTTCCTTTGCTGATGAGACTCTATAACGTTGAGTTCCCTGAGGCTGAATGCTGGTTTAATGCCAACACTGAGCCCGGTCTTACACGTTGTCGAATCTTTACTGATGGCTCCAAAACTGACTCTGGGTCAGGATCTGGAGTTTTTATAGAAGAAAATGAGCATAAGCTTTACTTTTCTCTAGGGGAATATGCCTCGGTCTTCCAGACCGAAGTATTTGCAATTCTCAAGGCCATGGACGACGTGGTGGAAAATAGGTGGAGGGGGAGGAGTATATGTGTCTGCAGTGACAGCCAAGCTGCACTCAGGGCATTGGCCAGCCCTCTAACTACTTCCAAACTAGTTCGGCAATGCAAGTCCCGACTGAACTATGTTGGTAAACATAATTAACTTGGTTTACTCTGGGTGCTTGGTCACTCGGGAGTACCTGGGAATGAGACATCTGACCATTTGGCCAGAATTGGTTCAGATCAGGTGTTCCTTGGCCCGCAGCCAGCTATTGCACTCCCACCATCGGCCATCGATGTCACCATCAAAAACTGGGTTATTACTTCGCTCAGCAACGACTGGGAGGCGTCGAGAGGTTGCAGATGGTCAAAACTCATCTTACCTTCAATCTCAGAAGGACTATCAAAACACTTGCTCTCGCTTAACAGGCAAGACTGCAGGCAACTTGTTGGACTGTTGGACTGTTGACCGGTCACTTCACGTGGCATAGACACCTGACAATGATAGGCGTACATGACAACTCCATATGCCCATCTTGTTATGAAGAGGAAGAGACGGCGAAAAACTTTCTGTGCTTCTGCCCCGCCTTCGCAAGAACTAGATATGAGGCATTTGGTCGCGACGTGTGGAGAGACGAACCCCTGAGCTCTTTGACACCCCAAAATCTCCTAATATTTATTCGTAAATCCTGCAGATTTAAAACAGATTAAAAGGAACATGAAAACAGTACAATGGACGGCATGTAGTCTGTGTGCTGTTTTCTGCACGCGTTGTTTCGTGCCTGATTACAATAAAAAAAAAATACGCTGAGCAACTCGGGCTGGCGTCCTTCTTCCGCCTCCCCGACCACTGTAGTGTCTTCCAAGCCGAACTAGCGGGAACGCTGTGATAGGTGCAATACAGCAAAGCTCATGTGGCCCGAGTGGAGCATAAGGAAATCGCAAGATCTCCTGTCCTTGAGAAGGTCAGAATTATCTGTGGCTATGGGAATTATCACAGGCCACCTGCTTATAGGGAGGCACGCAGAACGACTTAGAGTGCCATACAATGATTTCTGCAGAAGCTGCATCAACGAGTAGTAGGAAACGATTAGGCACCTATTATGTGAATGCCCTGCGCTGTGCAGGAGACGAAGAAAAATTTTTGGGCTCCGGATTTTTAAGAGATCTAAGTGCTGCTGGTATCACAATGGGCCCAATATAGTGGCCTTAGTGTGCTGGCGGTATACCAGCAACCACCTGAACCTAACCTAACCTAATACTTACACATCTAAACTTTCAGCTTTGAGTCTTGTCATGTATATATGTATATTGCTGCTATAACCAAACGGAAGATGGTTAATCTGCAGGCATAGTATACACTGAATCAACCGTCTGGCACCGTTCGCTAATACTAAAAAAGGAAATACATATGTTTGCACTGGCTATCAGCCTTGCTCTCATAAAGTATTTAGTGTTTAAGCCGGCTCGTAGACCGAAAAGGAGATATTTTTGCCTTTCCGAACGAGTCGCCACGGAGTTTTTTACCTGTTGCAAGGAGAATAACATCATTCATATTAAAATTACTTTCTGCATTCACGTATTAATGGCCAAGGTGAGCGAGCGATTCAGAAGATATTCAACTATGTATTTACGTACGATTACATCGAATCCAATAACATGGGACTAACCTTTTGTTTTAAAATAAATATACTACTGAGTTTTACCAAAAACAAACTAATCTTCAATTTTAAGCTTACCAACATTACATATAATAATTTAATCCGGAATCGACGTCCATTATAGTCAAACGATCTATAAGTTAAATGAACATAGAACCAAGTGGAAGGACCGCTTTGATAAAAATCATAAAGCATCTTAGGTCAACAATGTTAATGGTTTTTTCGTGATCAGCAATGTACCTTATAAAATTGGGGAGTCACTTATACGCGAATACCCGAGCCATATGTTGCAGCCAAAGCTCTTGGGAAGGATATTTACCTTCCCATAGGTATCGACGGCATGCAACTAAGTCAAAAGAAGTTTGTACCGGTTTAAGCTTCCGATAAAATGCACAGTGGGCTGAAATCGGGATATTCTGGGCACGAAGCAGTAACATTATTTTCCGTAAAGTGCAGATATCTTGAATTCAAAATGGCAGATACAAAATGGCGGACGGATTTACGAAAAAAGTTATTTTAAGAGCTGAAATTGAGTGTAAGGGGGTTTTTGAGGAAACTGATTTAAAAAATAAGGAAAAAAAAGCAAAATGCAAACTGCTAAGGGGGTTTTTGAGAGTTTTCGCAGCGTGCGCACTGCGACGAAAAAAACAAATCTGTAGCACGAATCTGAAGGATTTCGAAACTTTTTCTTAAATAATATAAAACAATACACTTCTAACAATTCCCTTATTTTTTATTTTGGCAGGACCTACTGGGATCACAACTTTTTCACACTTTTAACTATAATTTTATGTAAAAGTAATGAAACACCCGAGTAAGTGGTAATCGAAATCTTGTTTTTCATACATTCACAATCACACTTTATTTGGCAGAACACAACACAACAAAACAATTCAATAAATGTATAATTTAACATCAAAAACGGGGTTTGTAGCAGTAGTAATACGCATGACAACGACTAGCCTAGCAATGTTAACTTCAAACAGCTGTTGCAAAAAACACATGTGAGTGACTGCATTATAAATTCCCGAAATTGTGTCACCAACGCCCCTCTGAGACATATCTAAGAACTATTTTGACCCGGTATTTTTAAATTTTGGACACTGTGCGTTGATGCGACATGCCCCATAGATTGACTATTACAACGATACTAATAGCGAAGTTAATGATTGACCCACAGGTATTAGGATGATAAAAACATAAGGGAGTGCCGAGCTGTCAAACGATCTGGCTACTCCGGAAAACACCGAATAGAAGACATATACTAAATGAAGTACCAAGAAGTTTCAAAAATTTTTTTGATTTTAAAGTTTAATAAATTTATTAAATAATAATAAATATCTAATTAACTGAATACAAGGTCTATAAAAATCGCAATCGTATTTTTTTTTGATCCCCTTACATCGTCTCATTCTAGAAGTGCTTCCGATCCCTTAATTACAAAATATTGAATTAAATAAGTAATAAATTTGTTCATTGCTGTGGTGGTATTAATTGACAGTACCATTGAGTATTCCCAGCAAGACCGACCTAACGCACTCTCCAATACATTAACAACATTTTGAAAGAAAACTAACACTCTTGCATTTTGCTTTCACATTGCTATTGAATGAGTAAATGAGAAAACGATATGTGAATAAGTTGATGATTATATTTCTTATTAACCCTGTCAGTTGATATCCATTATTAGTGCTGTGAAAAAACAAACCTGGTAGTCGCAAAAAATACCCATTAGATTAAACCATGGAACATGCTTCTGAAATTTATTTGAGTATATTTCACAGCACTTATTTAAAAAATGAAATTAGTAATACCTTTACGACAGCTGTATAAAGTCAGTCTGTTTTTCAGACAGACTTAAAGACAGTTGTTTCCATTGTTAAGACTCTTAAAAATCGCAAGGCCGTTGGACTTGACAAACTAAACAATCGCCATCTTAAAGCTTTACCACAAGAAGGTTTTAAATTTCTAGTGTCACTATTTAACTCACGTTTAGAAAAAGCTTACTTCCCAAAGGCATGAAAGCATGCCAAGGTCATTGCGCTTCTCAAAATCGGTAAAGACCCATCTCTTGCAGTATCCTACCGACCTATCAGTCTTCTCAGTAGTATGAGCAAAATTTTTGAAAAAATAATTAAAATTCACTTGGTCTCCGCTATTGAAGACCTTCACCTTACTCCTGCTGAGCAGTTCGGATTCCGTTCTGTTCACTCAACTACGCATCAACTCCGCCGTTTAGCGTGCGATATTCAGCTTAGTTTGTCTGATAAAAGCTCTACTGTTGTTGTGGTGTTGGACATTGAAAATGCCTTTGATGCGGTCTGGCATGAAGGTCTAATTTTTAAAATGTTGAGAGCGAAAATTCCTCTTCGTATTTAAAAATGGTAAAGTCATTTATAAGTGGCCGAAGTTTTTCCGTATTTGTTTCTAACGTGTCCTCACAAAGCTTTAATATTCCACTGGCGTTCCTCAAGGATCGGTCCTAGACTCTATTCTGTACAGCTTGTACATTTTCGATTTGCCAAAAAATCCGCTAACCAAACTTGCTCTCTTTGCTGATGACACCTATTTGTACAGCAGTGGTCACGACATGACTTCATTAGTCACAAACGTCAATTTACATCTTGCCGATCTTAAAGATTACTTTCATAAATGGAAACTTAAAGTTAGCTCAGCTAAAACTCAAGCCATGATTTTCACTTGTAAAAGAGCTAGTCAACGTTTTCCAACTAATATTATATTGTGTGACGGTATACCTGTAGTATGGGCATCTAACTTAAAATATCTTGGTTTGACTTTGGACAAGGCCGTAACGTTTAAATCGAACACTACTGAGCGAATAACTTAATTAAATGTCTATACCCTTTGATCTGCAGGAAATCTTCGCTTAATGTTGAAAACAAGTTGCTCATCTACAAAATGATTTTCTTGCCTACACTGCTGTATGCATGTCCTGTCTGGGCGGGGTTTGCCAGGTGTCACCTCAAAATTGCAAATTACTCAAAATAAAATTTTGAAAATGATCCTCAATTTGCCTTTTCATCATAGTACCATTTCTGTTCATGAAACTGCTGAAATTGTTATTCTAGATGCATTGATATCTAAGTACACAACGAAGTTTTACCAAAATTGTAAATTTTCAGATAATTCTCTGATACTTAGCTAAGTAATCTTGTTGTAACTAGTTTTAAAGTTTTATTTAAAATCTTTTGTGTGGTTTTGTATATTTGTTCCACCACTAAACTAAAATTATATTCTTCTCATATTGTTTTGTTGCACTGTGTTAGTTTTTAGAGTTGCATAGTCTTAGTACTGAACTTCCAGCTGTTATTTATTAGCCTAAATTTTATATATTTTGTAAAAATTTGGTAAATAAATGAATTGAATTGAAATTAGTAATTCGGAAACCATCAACATATAGTTTCGTGTAAGCATTTTGTCACATATCAGAAAAGAAGAATGTGCTGAATATCTGTTTGAACCTTTGACGAATTTATTTAACTTATCTCTTAAATTTGGAGTCTTCCCATTGGCTTGGAAGGAATCGTTCATTATACCCCTAGACTCCTTGGTTTTCAACCTTATCTTCCTTCTTCGTTGGATATATTCTTATCTGCACGACCGAACACAACGAGTCCTTTTTAAAAATACTTCTTCGAGCGTTATTCATTTATCATCAGGGGTTCCACAAGGAACTCACCTTGGTCCGCTTTTGCTCTTACTTTTTATAAACGATATTTCTTTTGTTGTGAAATATTCAAAAAGTTTGTTGTTTGCGGATGATGTAAAGCTTATTAGATCATTTAACACTGTTGATGAAAGGTATTTACTAAAAGCGGACTTAAATAGCATGTCTAATTGTAACACTTCGACATAGGTAATTTTTGAAAAATTTTGTTGCCTAAGCTTACAGAACTTTTGATTAAATTTTCTTTGTATGTTTAGTGAACTCTTTTTTTTATGGTCAATTGCAATGGGATCCAAAAAAGGTTAACCAAACCAATACTTTTCCAACGCTACCGGGTTCAAATAGCGAAGTCGGCATTACTATCGTAAGCTAAAATCACCTTTCAAAATGACAATAGCCTAAATTGTAAAAAACCAAAAAAAAAATACAAGAAAACGGTTAATTTGGGTTAGTTCATTTTATTTTGGCTTTATAAACTGTTTTAACATTCAGACCCAATAGCGTAAAGTTCGCGCGCTTCAATACTATGGCTCATTCGCGTCAGTACGTTTTTACTTTAGCACGTAACGGTCCTAATTATGATGTACATACCAGATCCTCAACTTATTTTTCCAGCCAATGGAAGAACAACTGTACTTTCGGAAAATGCGTGTAAAATCTTTCCTTCCTCGAAACCCAAGCCAGCACTAGAGAGTAAATACTGCAAAAACTGCAAAACCGAGCTATGCGCTTTATACTAAATAAGCCACGCGGGAGATGATCGCTGATATGAATTGGTAGAGTGTGAAGCAGCAAGTTTTTTATCATGCTATCAAATTTGTGTTTAACATAAAATAAGGCAGACTTCCGGATTATTTGAGTGACAATCTTCGACACGTTTGGTCGTGTTTTGACTTCCTATATATTAAATTTAATAATAAGTTACATATTATTTTACAAATTAATAAATAATATGTGAAATACGTACGATGTAGAAGAATATATTTCGTGAATAATAGAAAGTAAACAGAAATCATTGTTCACCACACATGTGGGGAAAAGCCCTGCAGTCTGAAGCTTTACGTTTTATCATGGTTGCTACAGAATAACAAAGAGCTTCTTGCTTGATAAAAATCTTGGTAAATGATCAATATTTTGTTAATTTGTCAAGAGCACAGAATAGAGCTGTTAGGCTACCCTTCTATAGAACCGAAGAAATATTTTCTATAAAGGGCTAAAGTGTTTTAATGAATGACAGTCGCACATTAAAAACTGCTCTAACTTTAGCAATTTCTAGAAATTACTGTATGACCATTATAAAACATTGGCTATCCGGTAAGGGTGCGGAATGGAAACATGGTCTTTCCATCCGTCCTGGCACCAAATAAAGGCGATATGACCATGGATACCCAGTCGAGAATCGTGGTCGGAGGGAGTTCCGGGGCACGATAATTCAATCAGATTCTACACCGACGGATCCAAGCTTGATAAAAAAGTAGGAGGAGGAATATACGCTGAGCATATTTAAGCTCGTAAATGTCGCCCTTATATCAAAGGTTGGCAATGACGACTACGCTAGCCCCAGAAGCTACAGACCTATTAGCATGACATCATTCATGCTAAAATGTCTGAAAAGATTAGTAGATCTACGGATTCGTAGGGAGGCGCTGTCATCACATCCTCTGTGTTTGCATCAACAGGCCTATCAGGCGGGAAAATCCTGTGAGACGGCTTTGCAAAATCTGGTTGCCAAAGTTGGCGATAGGAAACAGTTCGCCCTGGGCATTTTTGTAGACATTGAGGGTGCTTTTGACAATGCCACCTTCGATGGCATGTGCACTGCTGCTCTACGGCATGGGGTAGATCCTTCGCTGGTAAACTGGATTCGTTCAATGCTGGCGCAGCGGATTATCAGGATTCAGACAGAAGGGGATCAATACCTAAAGTGCGGAGTAAATAAGGGTTGTCCTCATGGCGGTGTGCTTTCCCCTTTGCTCTGGTACTTGGTAATTGACTATATTCTTGTCACTCTTGATGACTCGAACATCTACGCTCAGGCCTATGCGGACGTTGTGGCCTGTCTAGTCACGGACCCATCTCTGTCGGCTGTTTGCAGGAAAGCGCAGACAATACTGAATAAGATTGACACTTGGTCTGGACTATCCGCAAACCCAACCAAAACTAGTGTTGTTCTCTTCACTAAGCGGAGAAGGTTGGATGGCCTCACTCCCCTCACACTTAAGGGAGTCACAATTCAGACTTCTCCCGAAGTGAAGTATCTAGGAGTTATTCTGGGTGCAAAACTCTCGTAAAAATCTCACGTTGAGCAAAAGACCTCTAAAGCATTGGCTGCCTTCTGGCCGTGTAAACGGGTCTTGGCAAAACGTGGGGTCTATCACCAAAGGGTATCCTCTGGATATATACCTCTATGAGTAGACCCATAATCAGCTATGCTTCAGTGGTATGGTGGAGCAGACTCTCAATTAATAGCTTGGGGGACCTGCTTGCTAAACTTCAGAAAACAATCGCCGTGTGTGTACAGGGGCATTCTCTACAACGCCTGGCGCTGCTTTTGACGCATTGCTGCACTTACCGTCACTTTGTATATTCATACGTGGGGAGGCCTTAAAGGCCACCTGCAGACTTAAAAGAAACGGATATTGGTATAAAACGGAGTGGGGCGAGGCGGAAATTGCTGGTGGCAGAGATATGGACACTTGCGTCTTTTCAATGCCATAGGATATTACGCCACCGTTTCCTTTGCTGATGAGACTCTATAACGTTGAGTTCCCTGAGGCTGAATGCTGGTTTAATGCCAACACTGAGCCCGGTCTTACACGTTGTCGAATCTTTACTGATGGCTCCAAAACTGACTCTGGGTCAGGATCTGGAGTTTTTATAGAAGAAAATGAGCATAAGCTTTACTTTTCTCTAGGGGAATATGCCTCGGTCTTCCAGACCGAAGTATTTGCAATTCTCAAGGCCATGGACGACGTGGTGGAAAATAGGTGGAGGGGGAGGAGTATATGTGTCTGCAGTGACAGCCAAGCTGCACTCAGGGCATTGGCCAGCCCTCTAACTACTTCCAAACTAGTTCGGCAATGCAAGTCCCGACTGAACTATGTTGGTAAACATAATTAACTTGGTTTACTCTGGGTGCTTGGTCACTCGGGAGTACCTGGGAATGAGACATCTGACCATTTGGCCAGAATTGGTTCAGATCAGGTGTTCCTTGGCCCGCAGCCAGCTATTGCACTCCCACCATCGGCCATCGATGTCACCATCAAAAACTGGGTTATTACTTCGCTCAGCAACGACTGGGAGGCGTCGAGAGGTTGCAGATGGTCAAAACTCATCTTACCTTCAATCTCAGAAGGACTATCAAAACACTTGCTCTCGCTTAACAGGCAAGACTGCAGGCAACTTGTTGGACTGTTGGACTGTTGACCGGTCACTTCACGTGGCATAGACACCTGACAATGATAGGCGTACATGACAACTCCATATGCCCATCTTGTTATGAAGAGGAAGAGACGGCGAAAAACTTTCTGTGCTTCTGCCCCGCCTTCGCAAGAACTAGATATGAGGCATTTGGTCGCGACGTGTGGAGAGACGAACCCCTGAGCTCTTTGACACCCCAAAATCTCCTAATATTTATTCGTAAATCCTGCAGATTTAAAACAGATTAAAAGGAACATGAAAACAGTACAATGGACGGCATGTAGTCTGTGTGCTGTTTTCTGCACGCGTTGTTTCGTGCCTGATTACAATAAAAAAAAAATACGCTGAGCAACTCGGGCTGGCGTCCTTCTTCCGCCTCCCCGACCACTGTAGTGTCTTCCAAGCCGAACTAGCGGGAACGCTGTGATAGGTGCAATACAGCAAAGCTCATGTGGCCCGAGTGGAGCATAAGGAAATCGCAAGATCTCCTGTCCTTGAGAAGGTCAGAATTATCTGTGGCTATGGGAATTATCACAGGCCACCTGCTTATAGGGAGGCACGCAGAACGACTTAGAGTGCCATACAATGATTTCTGCAGAAGCTGCATCAACGAGTAGTAGGAAACGATTAGGCACCTATTATGTGAATGCCCTGCGCTGTGCAGGAGACGAAGAAAAATTTTTGGGCTCCGGATTTTTAAGAGATCTAAGTGCTGCTGGTATCACAATGGGCCCAATATAGTGGCCTTAGTGTGCTGGCGGTATACCAGCAACCACCTGAACCTAACCTAACCTAATACTTACACATCTAAACTTTCAGCTTTGAGTCTTGTCATGTATATATGTATATTGCTGCTATAACCAAACGGAAGATGGTTAATCTGCAGGCATAGTATACACTGAATCAACCGTCTGGCACCGTTCGCTAATACTAAAAAAGGAAATACATATGTTTGCACTGGCTATCAGCCTTGCTCTCATAAAGTATTTAGTGTTTAAGCCGGCTCGTAGACCGAAAAGGAGATATTTTTGCCTTTCCGAACGAGTCGCCACGGAGTTTTTTACCTGTTGCAAGGAGAATAACATCATTCATATTAAAATTACTTTCTGCATTCACGTATTAATGGCCAAGGTGAGCGAGCGATTCAGAAGATATTCAACTATGTATTTACGTACGATTACATCGAATCCAATAACATGGGACTAACCTTTTGTTTTAAAATAAATATACTACTGAGTTTTACCAAAAACAAACTAATCTTCAATTTTAAGCTTACCAACATTACATATAATAATTTAATCCGGAATCGACGTCCATTATAGTCAAACGATCTATAAGTTAAATGAACATAGAACCAAGTGGAAGGACCGCTTTGATAAAAATCATAAAGCATCTTAGGTCAACAATGTTAATGGTTTTTTCGTGATCAGCAATGTACCTTATAAAATTGGGGAGTCACTTATACGCGAATACCCGAGCCATATGTTGCAGCCAAAGCTCTTGGGAAGGATATTTACCTTCCCATAGGTATCGACGGCATGCAACTAAGTCAAAAGAAGTTTGTACCGGTTTAAGCTTCCGATAAAATGCACAGTGGGCTGAAATCGGGATATTCTGGGCACGAAGCAGTAACATTATTTTCCGTAAAGTGCAGATATCTTGAATTCAAAATGGCAGATACAAAATGGCGGACGGATTTACGAAAAAAGTTATTTTAAGAGCTGAAATTGAGTGTAAGGGGGTTTTTGAGGAAACTGATTTAAAAAATAAGGAAAAAAAAGCAAAATGCAAACTGCTAAGGGGGTTTTTGAGAGTTTTCGCAGCGTGCGCACTGCGACGAAAAAAACAAATCTGTAGCACGAATCTGAAGGATTTCGAAACTTTTTCTTAAATAATATAAAACAATACACTTCTAACAATTCCCTTATTTTTTATTTTGGCAGGACCTACTGGGATCACAACTTTTTCACACTTTTAACTATAATTTTATGTAAAAGTAATGAAACACCCGAGTAAGTGGTAATCGAAATCTTGTTTTTCATACATTCACAATCACACTTTATTTGGCAGAACACAACACAACAAAACAATTCAATAAATGTATAATTTAACATCAAAAACGGGGTTTGTAGCAGTAGTAATACGCATGACAACGACTAGCCTAGCAATGTTAACTTCAAACAGCTGTTGCAAAAAACACATGTGAGTGACTGCATTATAAATTCCCGAAATTGTGTCACCAACGCCCCTCTGAGACATATCTAAGAACTATTTTGACCCGGTATTTTTAAATTTTGGACACTGTGCGTTGATGCGACATGCCCCATAGATTGACTATTACAACGATACTAATAGCGAAGTTAATGATTGACCCACAGGTATTAGGATGATAAAAACATAAGGGAGTGCCGAGCTGTCAAACGATCTGGCTACTCCGGAAAACACCGAATAGAAGACATATACTAAATGATGTACCAAGAAGTTTCAAAAATTTTTTTGATTTTAAAGTTTAATAAATTTATTAAATAATAATAAATATCTAATTAACTGAATACAAGGTCTATAAAAATCGCAATCGTATTTTTTTTTGATCCCCTTACATCGTCTCATTCTAGAAGTGCTTCCGATCCCTTAATTACAAAATATTGAATTAAATAAGTAATAAATTTGTTCATTGCTGTGGTGGTATTAATTGACAGTACCATTGAGTATTCCCAGCAAGACCGACCTAACGCACTCTCCAATACATTAACAACATTTTGAAAGAAAACTAACACTCTTGCATTTTGCTTTCACATTGCTATTGAATGAGTAAATGAGAAAACGATATGTGAATAAGTTGATGATTATATTTCTTATTAACCCTGTCAGTTGATATCCATTATTAGTGCTGTGAAAAAACAAACCTGGTAGTCGCAAAAAATACCCATTAGATTAAACCATGGAACATGCTTCTGAAATTTATTTGAGTATATTTCACAGCACTTATTTAAAAAATGAAATTAGTAATACCTTTACGACAGCTGTATAAAGTCAGTCTGTTTTTCAGACAGACTTAAAGACAGTTGTTTCCATTGTTAAGACTCTTAAAAATCGCAAGGCCGTTGGACTTGACAAACTAAACAATCGCCATCTTAAAGCTTTACCACAAGAAGGTTTTAAATTTCTAGTGTCACTATTTAACTCACGTTTAGAAAAAGCTTACTTCCCAAAGGCATGAAAGCATGCCAAGGTCATTGCGCTTCTCAAAATCGGTAAAGACCCATCTCTTGCAGTATCCTACCGACCTATCAGTCTTCTCAGTAGTATGAGCAAAATTTTTGAAAAAATAATTAAAATTCACTTGGTCTCCGCTATTGAAGACCTTCACCTTACTCCTGCTGAGCAGTTCGGATTCCGTTCTGTTCACTCAACTACGCATCAACTCCGCCGTTTAGCGTGCGATATTCAGCTTAGTTTGTCTGATAAAAGCTCTACTGTTGTTGTGGTGTTGGACATTGAAAATGCCTTTGATGCGGTCTGGCATGAAGGTCTAATTTTTAAAATGTTGAGAGCGAAAATTCCTCTTCGTATTTAAAAATGGTAAAGTCATTTATAAGTGGCCGAAGTTTTTCCGTATTTGTTTCTAACGTGTCCTCACAAAGCTTTAATATTCCACTGGCGTTCCTCAAGGATCGGTCCTAGACTCTATTCTGTACAGCTTGTACATTTTCGATTTGCCAAAAAATCCGCTAACCAAACTTGCTCTCTTTGCTGATGACACCTATTTGTACAGCAGTGGTCACGACATGACTTCATTAGTCACAAACGTCAATTTACATCTTGCCGATCTTAAAGATTACTTTCATAAATGGAAACTTAAAGTTAGCTCAGCTAAAACTCAAGCCATGATTTTCACTTGTAAAAGAGCTAGTCAACGTTTTCCAACTAATATTATATTGTGTGACGGTATACCTGTAGTATGGGCATCTAACTTAAAATATCTTGGTTTGACTTTGGACAAGGCCGTAACGTTTAAATCGAACACTACTGAGCGAATAACTTAATTAAATGTCTATACCCTTTGATCTGCAGGAAATCTTCGCTTAATGTTGAAAACAAGTTGCTCATCTACAAAATGATTTTCTTGCCTACACTGCTGTATGCATGTCCTGTCTGGGCGGGGTTTGCCAGGTGTCACCTCAAAATTGCAAATTACTCAAAATAAAATTTTGAAAATGATCCTCAATTTGCCTTTTCATCATAGTACCATTTCTGTTCATGAAACTGCTGAAATTGTTATTCTAGATGCATTGATATCTAAGTACACAACGAAGTTTTACCAAAATTGTAAATTTTCAGATAATTCTCTGATACTTAGCTAAGTAATCTTGTTGTAACTAGTTTTAAAGTTTTATTTAAAATCTTTTGTGTGGTTTTGTATATTTGTTCCACCACTAAACTAAAATTATATTCTTCTCATATTGTTTTGTTGCACTGTGTTAGTTTTTAGAGTTGCATAGTCTTAGTACTGAACTTCCAGCTGTTATTTATTAGCCTAAATTTTATATATTTTGTAAAAATTTGGTAAATAAATGAATTGAATTGAAATTAGTAATTCGGAAACCATCAACATATAGTTTCGTGTAAGCATTTTGTCACATATCAGAAAAGAAGAATGTGCTGAATATCTGTTTGAACCTTTGACGAATTTATTTAACTTATCTCTTAAATTTGGAGTCTTCCCATTGGCTTGGAAGGAATCGTTCATTATACCCCTAGACTCCTTGGTTTTCAACCTTATCTTCCTTCTTCGTTGGATATATTCTTATCTGCACGACCGAACACAACGAGTCCTTTTTAAAAATACTTCTTCGAGCGTTATTCATTTATCATCAGGGGTTCCACAAGGAACTCACCTTGGTCCGCTTTTGCTCTTACTTTTTATAAACGATATTTCTTTTGTTGTGAAATATTCAAAAAGTTTGTTGTTTGCGGATGATGTAAAGCTTTTTAGATCATTTAACACTGTTGATGAAAGGTATTTACTAAAAAAGCATGTCTAATTGTAATATTTCGACATCGGTAATTTTTGAAAAATTTTGTTGCCTAAGCTTACAGAACTTTTGATTAAATTTTCTTTGTATGTTTAGTGAACTCTCAGAATGTCTTTTATGGTCAATTGAAACGGGATCCAAAAAAAGTTTAACCAAACCAATACTTTTCCAACGCTACCGGGTTCAAATAGCGAAGTCGGCATCACTATCGTAAGCTAAAATCACCTTTCAAAATGACAATAGCCTAAATTGTAAAAAACCAAAAAAAAAAATACAAGAAAACGGTTAATTTGGGTAAGTTCATTTTATTTTGGCTTTATAAACTGTTTTAACATTCAGAAACAATAGCGTAAAGTTCGCGCGCTTCAATACTATGGCTCATTCGCGTCAGTACGTTTTTACTTTAGCACGTAACGGTCCCAATTATGATGTACATACTTGATCCTCAATTTATTTTTCCAGCCAATGGAAGAACAACTGCACTTTCGGAAAATGCGCGTAAAATCTTTCTCTCCTCGAAACCCAAGCCAGCGCTGGAAAATAAATACTGCAAAAACTGCAAAACCGAGCTATCGCCTTATACTTAATAAGCCACGCGGGAGATGATCGCTGATATGAATTGGCAGAATGTGAAGCAGCAAGTTTTTTATCATGCTATGAAATTTGTGTTTAACATAAAATAAGGCAGACTTTCGGATTATTTGAGTGACAATCTTCGATACATTGCGCCCGATCGCAACGTGGCCCTGTAGGCTGCATCTTTCCGTTCCGTGGCAACGCGACATTCCTCATCGTACCAGTCGCTTTTCCGGGCTCGCTGAAAACCAATAGAACGTTCAGCGGCGGTACGTAAAGTGCAAGAGATGTGGTTCCATTGCTCTGAAATATCGCTGTGTTGATTAGAGCTCTCAGAGTGCAGGAGTGCGAGTCGAGTAGCGAAGTGCGTGGCTTTCCTTGTGTGCATTTCCGCACGCTTTTTGACACACAGAGGCGCGTGCGTATCTTGGCTGCGACAAGATAGTGGTCCGAGTCGATGTTGGCTGCTCGGATCGTGCGCACATCTAGGACACTGGAAGCGTGCCTTCCGTCTATCAAAACATGGTCGATTTCGTTTCGTGTCTTACCATCTGGAGACAGCCACTTAGCCTGATGTATGCTGCAACCTGGTACTACAGACTTCCATGTTTCGGGCCCCGGCGAAATCGATCAGTCTCAATCCGTTATCAGACGTTTCCTCGTGAAAACTGAATTTTCCGACTGTGGAACCAAAGATGCCCTCCTTGCCCACCTTGGCATTAAAATCGCCTAGCACGATTTTTATATCGTGTTGGGGGCAGCGTTCGAACGTGCGCTCCAGGAGTTCGTAGAAGCAATCCTTGGTCCCATCGTCCTTCTCTTCCGTCGGGGCATGGGCGCAAATCATGAAGATGTTGCAGAATCTTGCCTTTATGCGGACTGTGGCCACCGGAGTGAACGACAGTACTTTACGGCGAAGTCTCTCTCCCACCACAAATCCGACACCAAATTTGCGCTCCTTTACATGGCAGCTGTAGTATATGTACATCGCAAAGGCCTACCGTTTTCCTCCCTTGCCCCGTCCATCGCATTCCTTGGATGGCGGTGATGTCAGCCTTCGCTCTGCCGAGGACATCTACTAGCCGGGCAGAGGCACCTTCCCAATTAAGGGTTCGGACATTCCAGGTGCATGCCCTCAAATCATGGTCCTTAAAACGTTTGCCGTGGTCGTCATTTAAAAAGAGGGGTCCCGTCCGAGGCTTTGCTTTAATTTTCATTGGAAATTGTTTCTTATGTGGCGGGTTCCAAGCCTTACGCACAACCAAGTGCTGGGGGTTGAAATTTTTAATTCATTTATACAGCGAGCCGCTTGCTCCAAGACAGACGCCCGCTTGCAGCCGCACCTCCTGGTGAACAAACGCTGCGGACTTTAGTGGACCCTTAAACCGAATATGTCGGAGTGGCTCCACTAAAGCTCCCTCTCTATTAGCCGTGACCCATATCTCCACACGGGTTGGTTACCGTATCTCGCACATGGGTTGCTCACGTTGCCCAGGGTGCACGAACGTGGACGTAAGAGTAGGGATTGAGTACAGCCGCGCAACTGTAACCGCATACCCAGAAGCACCACTGTACCCCATTGCTAGTGATCCATTTTGGTTTATGCAAAATTTTCGTTTGACACGTGACACGTTTGGTCGTGTTTTACCTACCTATATATTAAATTTAATATTAAGTTCCATATTATTTTACAAATTAATAAATAATATGTGAAATACTTACGATGTAGAGGAATCTATTTCGTGAATAATATAAACTAAACAGAAATCAGCTGTTTCTGCTTTATTATAATGTTCACCACACATGTGGGGAAAAGTCCCGCAGTCTGAAGCTTTACGTTTTATCAAGATTGCCACAGAATAACAAAGAGCATCTTGCTTGATAAAAATCTTGATAAATGATCAATATTTTGTTAATTTGTCAAGTGCACAGAATACATAGAGCTGTTAGGCTACCCTTCTATAGAACCGAAGTGGATAAAAGAAATATTTTCTATAAAGGGCTTAAGTGTTTTAATGAATAACCGTCGCACATAAAAAACTGCACTAACTTTGGCAGTTTCAAGAAATTACTGTATGACCATTGTAAAACATTGGCTATCCGGTAAAGGCGCGGTATGGAAACTTGGTCTTTCCATCCGTCCTGGCACCAAATAAAGGCGATATCACCATGGATCGGAAACACGGCCTTTCCGACCATGGCAAACTCTTCGTATAAAAAGTAAGAAGTGGAATATGGATCGGAAACTCCCGCTATCCGACCATCAGAAACCAAGTAACAGAAAATTGTAAATTTTAAAGTCGCAAGACTGTAAACAATAAATAAATAAAAATATACAGGCACATGACAGCGCGCAGGACTCAAACAATTCCACAGCAAGTGCAAGTTGTGGAGCAAAAGGCAATGTGACCGCACAATAATTCGAATTTCTTCTCAGAATCCTTGACTTATTTAATAAAGTTTATCTTGAAAACTAGCATTTTTCCGAAATGTTGGAAAATCGCGAAGGTAATTCCCATTCGGTAGACAAATAACGAGTTCAGACCCATACTTATCTTGCCTTATTTATCAAAAGTCGTCGAACGTATTCTTCACGTACAAATTAGTGCATATGTACATGACAATAACCTCTTAACTGATCCCCAATCGGGCTTCAGAGCCAATAGAAGCTGCACCACTGCTCTCTTTAACGGAAAGCATCAGACTCCACTGCTCTGATCAAATCATTCCTAAGTGATAGAACCCAAGCTGTGAGCTTTGATGGTATAACTTCAGATTTTCTGGGCCCATTGTTATTCGTTTTGTATGTTAATGACCTACCTAAAGCATTGAAAAACTGCTCTGTTCACATGTATGCCGATGATGTCCAACTGTATGTTAGCTGTCCGGCTAATCGTGTTCGCAATTGTATCAGTGCCCTAAACTCCGACTTAGCTTCTGTGGCTAAATGGACTTCAATGAATGGCTTATGCCTCAATCCAGACAAGTCTAAATGTGTAGTTATTTATAGGAAATCGTTCGATGTTAATTGTTTGGACAAAATTATGTTGAACAATTCTCAAATATAATATATTGACCGGGCTAAAAATTTGGGCGTTATCTTTAACAATACATTAACATGTATGAGCACATCCTTAGCGCAGTAGGAAAAGCGTATTGAATGCTTCGTACACCCTGGTCAGTACAGTATTTCACTCCATTAAATGTAAGACTTCTCTTAGCGGAAGCGTATTTAATACCTACGCTCCTTTATGGATGTGAAATGTATGCAAATTGTGACAGTGTTAAAGTTAAGGCGCTTATTACTTTGCATAAGATTATATATTCAAAGCAGCCTAACTATCTCTACGATAGACTTAAATTTCTGTAATCATCGTGGTCTGAACTTTTAGTGCACGTTAAGTACCGAACTCTTGTGTCTGAACGTCAGTTTTTCGTCTATTCCATACGTCTTTGGAACTCTACCTATTAAACTAAGAAAACTATAAAATGCACTGCTTTTCAAAAAACTTTTAACCAGTTATCTTAACATATAATATAATTAAGATCCTTGTTTTTTCGTGTGTACTGAAATAATATAACTCTCGTTGAGTGCGGTTGTGTTTTGTTTAGCTCCGCTTTTTTTCGAAAGTTTTCTTTTGTATAAGCTATATAATAACTCTACATAAGTGAGATAATATTGTTTCTAAAATAATCAATTTTGTATCTTTATGGCGAGATAGTGACTCTATTGAAATAATATCGTATCAATAATTTATTTTCATATTCATGCCTTGTGTTTGCGGTCAAAAGGTTAATCGCTCACGATCTAAAATTCAGTGTGCCAAGTGCAATGAGTTTTTCGACTTGGATTGTGTTGGCATTTTGCTTGCTGATGTGGACTTTT